>OY720105.1:28597224-28799926 GCA_963082835.1 Leptogaster cylindrica
TCAAGAACGTTTGCGACCCATTATTAGCAGCATAATCTTTTGTGGTCGTCAAAATATTTCCTTGCGCGGCCACAGGGAAGATGGAGTTTTGTACCATCGCAGTACTGATGCAAAAAATAATATTGATGATCATGAAGCATGTAGTTCTACGATTAATAATGATGGTAACTTCAGAGCTCTGTTGCGCTTCAGAGCTGATTCTGATGACTCAAATCTACGTCGTCATCTAGAAAACACATCTTCCAACGCAACGTACATAAGCAAAACTACTCAGAATCAGCTTATTAACATATGCAAAGAAGAAATCCAAGAAGTTATTTTGGACAGAGTTAAAAAAGCAAAATTCTTTTCCATTATCTTTGACGAGACAACTGACGTATCTCACACCGAGCAGCTCAGTTTATCTTTCCGTTATCTCCACGAGGGAACTCTTCGCGAAGACTTCATTACATTCTGTAATGCATATGAGATGATTCGTCCCGAAGATGTATATGGAGAGAGTCGTCTAACTGGCGTCGCCTTGGCACATACAGTATACGATCTGTGCAAGAAATTTAACGTAGATCTCGCGATGTGTGTTGGAATGGGCACTGACAGTTGTTCAGTAATGGCTTGTGATACGAAGGGACGAAGGGTGCAGTCCAGGAACTTACTAAGACAGCTATTCACGCAAAACGTTGTCCTTGTAGCAACCATGTATTAAATAATTCACTGGCTAGATCTTCTAACGTCAAACTTTGCCGTAATACATCGGCAACAATGAAGAAGGTCGTGATGTTTGCTAATGAATCCGCAAAGAGATACAACGTTTTCCAAGAAGTGCTTGGTGGGACTGCACTTAAAGGGATCTGCGAGACGCGTTGGGTGGAGAGACACGACGGGCACCTGCAGTTTCAGAGCGATACCTTGGTGAAAATATGTGATGCTCTCGATAAAATTTCATCATGGAAGGATAGTAAAACTGCATCTGACGCTCAATGCCTTCGACATGCTCTGCGCAGTTCGGAGTTCGTCATATGCACCATCTCACAGTGGTTCACCGCCATGTTAAAATGCGACAAAAATACCGAACATCTTGCAGGTCGGTTTAATATGTAAAAACCAAATCAGTTACCATTATAAAATATATATTATTCGAAAAATAGGCTAATAAATACAATACCAGTGAATTAAAAAAAAAAGAAAAAAAGGAAAAGTAATAAAGTAAAAAACATTAAGACTCAAAAATTAGTTCCTTAAAAACTAAGTAGTTCCAGTACAGATTTCGAAAGTAATGATTTTTTCTTTTGGGGTAGCTTTCGAAGTCCACTTATAAATGGATCAGAACTCAGAAGCAACCTATTCAGAAGGTCCTGATTAGTGACTTTTCTTGACATCTTCCGTGTATGCCGTAATCTAAATGATTTCATCTCTTTATTTCTTTCTTCTGCCGCTTCCTCAGATAGTTCACCAATAGATAATAGCGCATGATCTATGACGGCAGCACCATGAATTAAAACTTTATGAACATAAGCTGGCAGATAATACCACGGATAATTTTCAACAATTTGCTTCGCAGTTTTGATAGCAAATTCTTCAAACTTAGCCGCATTTATTTTGTAGCCGGAACTCAGAGCCTGTAAAATGATAGCACCACGCTCTATTAGGCTTTTATCGATGCCTGTAATTTCGGAAGAACTAGCAGGATCCTCAAAGAACCTTCTAGCCGTGTTACCATCATTTGAAGTTCCACTTCCTCCTGGTTTAGGTTTATCGACTATCAAACTCATTTCTTGCCAAAATTTATTTTGAATAAGTTTTTTTCTTTCTTCAACTTTTTCCTTTTCTATTCGACCTCTAACCTGCCATTTTTTTATTTCTAATCTATAAGAAATGTGCAAAAAGAATTCAAAAAACCTAATCCAGGAGTGAAGTGGTGACAAGCCAAAAGCATAATGATCTTCATTAACGGCCTTTGAAACACATAAATCCAGATCATTCATTTCTTTTGGAGTGGCTTGACATATATAACACTTAGTGGAAGATGTTTCACTTAACGCATTGCATACTTTTCCGTCAACCATTGTCAATTGTAATGTGTGGCGTACTATCCAACTCCTGTTACCCAAAGTGATTTCTACAGGATGCAATGATTGAATTTTTTCGGAGATATATCGTTCTTCCTCAACTGACACTTGAGTCTTTTCTTTTTTGTACTGAAATCAAATGGGACGACAGTATCGTGTAGAAGACGGACGAGGATTTTTCCAGATGATCACATCTTCCTGATCACATTTTTTCAATAATTGTAAAGGAACATATGAGGTTACAAACAAATTGCTGTCACTTTCATTTGCATCGGCAGGGTCACGAACGGATTGCTTGTATTCACTTTGACCACTACTCCCGTCGAACCCCCATTTGCCTATTAAAACAAGGTTGTTTGACGAACTGTCAGCGTCAGAGAAAGAATCGAATACTTCCTTTTGTGACTCTAGTATTCTTGAAGCTGTATGGTCAAGCAAAGCCTGTAGGTCGACTTCAGCACTCGAGTCGGTAACAGTAATTTTGTCTTCTTCAGGATAACATTTTTTCTTTTCTTGCAACACAGACTGATAGCAAGGCATTAAATTCGATGTTAATTTAGAATTAACGAATTCCTTAATCAACATATATTGATGTTTTGTCAATTTTGCTTCCACAACGAGAGAAACAACTTCTTTGACCAAAGTCGCAGTATTTGCACTGCTTACGGCAACTGAGGAATTTTCGCGTATAACAGAAGCTACGGATTTGTCTATTTCTGATATCTCCAAGTGTCTCCTCTGTTTAGTGCGTTTGGAGCACTCTCCATAATCTTTCCTTGGCCGTCCTCGCTTCCTTTTTGTTGAACTATCTGCTGCTGTCTTTGTTTTAACTTCAGGGAGACTCCCAATAATTATAATTTCTGAGGCGATTAACCAATCGTTATGACTGGCCAGAAATTTTTCTTTCGTATAATTTGATTTTCGCCACAACTCGTTAATTCTTGTGCAAATATACGTAATGCGTTTATTTAACTCTTCAAAACTAATATTTTCTTTTTCTTCTGATGAAAGAGATATATGTGTATGTATTTCACTGAGTACTTTCCGGATCCGTTCGGTAAGAGTCAGTTTCTAACCGCTATATTTCATCCAAACGTCGAAGAGAAAAATGCGTGTAAAAACACATTGATGGCTACTTCCTATAGGAAAAATAATTTTGCTAGTGAATAAAATCCCTCAAAAAAAAAAAAAAAAAATTAGGAACAACAGTAAGCAATATACTCCAGTACTACATAACGTGCGTTACGCCATGAAGTGGACACATTGGCATTGTACCCAATTACGTAAAACGAGGGATAAAAGGGGATCCAAATTAAGTGGATTCATTGAGAATAAAGTTATATCTTATTTATAAAAACAGAAAAAGGAGTCGATACTAAAAATCAAAAAGTATTAAAAAATTTAGTAATTTTTTACATCAATACCTTCATGACGTAACTATCAAATTATAGCAACATAAATCAATATAACTATTTCAATAGTATATAAAAATATTGTACATACCATGACGTCGAAGGTCTATTAAAAATTTTTTTTAAATAGCGGAATCTTGAGAAATACAGTAACGAACAAACAGTTTAGAAATGTGCGAGTCACTAATAACACGATCGTGTCCCAAGATGGTTATACTTTCGATCATGAATTAATAATGAAGCTAATGAGTAAAATGCAATTAAGTTGTACTTTTATGAAGTTTTGGGTTTAGCAAAGGCAATGTGATCAACTATTTTGTAAATTTCTTAACTATGAATTTTTGAATTTTGACGCATGAATGAACCACTGTGCATCTGCTTGAATGACGTTTTAGGTTAGTTGTGGAATAGTATGTTGCTTCTATCGCTGGTACTACTTTTTACTTAAAGCTTCGGATTCAGTTACGTTTCCATTCCTTCTTCACTTTCTTACGCTTTCTTTTTCTCTCACACTACAGCACTTGACTAAGCACTAATTTCTGTTTAGGGCTTCAAATTTACTTACGTTTCTATTTCTTAATCACGTTTTAGGGATAACTGTCTCACTTAGCCGCTTCCTCCAGACATCGTCTTTAGACTTGAAGAAGGCAACAGATGCGATGAAGGATACCGTGAGCATCCTCGAGCAGAGGAGACAGGAGGTTGGTACAGTTTTCCGGCAACTGTTTCCTGAAGCCCAAGTGCTTGCTGAAAAATTAGACTTGGAACTGAAGGCACCGCGTACTGTTTCTCGGCAGGTACACCGGGAGAATCATCAGCCCGATCAGTCCTCTGAGGACTACTTCCGAAGAGCCCTATATATTCCTCTGTTGGACAATATTATTTCTGATCTGAAGGAGAGACTTTCCCCAGATGTGATGAATTTGTTCAATTTGAGAGTATTTTTACCTCGTACAACATATACTGAGGAAGACCTCTTAACTGTACGCAAAGCGGCGGAGATGTACAAGCAGCTTCTGGGTGCTCCTATCTCGCTCGTTGTGGCGGAGTTCCAACTATGGGTGGTCAAATGGAAGCGTCATGTCGAGAATGGCCTTAAGGTTCCTCATTCTTTACCCGAGATTGTCGATTTGTGCGACACGCACATGTACCCCTGCATTAAGACGCTTCTTACAATTCTAATTACACTACCAGTTAGTGTAGCTACAACGGAGCGTACTTTTTCGACTCTTCGTCGCCTTAAGACCTGGCTTAGATCAAGTATGGGAGAAGAACAGCTCACTGGGCTTGCTTTGCTGCGGTTCGAGCCACATTATGCCAAAAAGCAAGGTCAACAGGAAGAATGTATCGATGAATACGACTCAGATAATGTTTACTCTGCTTGAAAATTCCAAAATGAAAATTCGTACTCGAAATGCGGTTGTACGAGTGCCAGTGTTCAACTTTGCTGTTGATCCAGAAAACTATTTCTATAGTTTGCTACTGTTGTACAAGCCTTACCGCCGAGAAATCGAATTGATTGAGGAATATGTTTGCGCTCGTGAGGCATTCGAGGCTTTTGAGGGTGAACTCATAAAGCGTATGACAACGTTTCGTGAGCGGTATCAGCAACTCGAGAATGCATTCCGGCATTTGATATTCTCTGGAACGAGCCTCCTCATGAAAATGCTTATGAGGAAGAAGAGGTTATTGACCTTGGTCCTGGTATCAGCGTTGATGAGTTCGCCATTGCTCGAAAAGCTCTGAATGGCGGACAGCAAGAAGTGTTCCGTCACTTCACCGATAGCATCTTAGCTCAACAGGCTGGCAGTCCTGAACGACTTCGGTTGTTCATTACGGGTAATGCTGGTACTGGAAAAAGCTTTGATCTGCATGTTCTGCGTGAACAAGCTATCCAGTGCTATATCATGCAGCCTGTGGCCAAGGTTTGTGCTTTGACCGGAGTAGCTACTCGGCTGATCCATGGCTCCACAGTCCACACTAGTGCGTTGCGCCTTCCGGTCCAAAAAGATGGAAGAATAACTGAAATGCCCCAACTTACGGGTTGCTTCCTTCAAGGTATGCGTACCCAGTTGGCAGAAATTGAGTTCCTTTTCATTGACGAGATCTCTATGGTCTCCTATGAAATGCTGTGTATGATCGATAGCAGATTAAAACAGATCAAAAACAATGAGTTGATATTTGGCGGTATCAACATCATAGTTCTCGGTGACTTGATGCAGCTGCCCCCGTTAAGGGTAGTGCGGTATTTTATCAACCACCACATTGTGCGCCTGCAGTTCACCTATGGCTTCTCTTTACTCTAGTGGAGCTAACGCAAAATTTGCGATATAAAAGTAATGACGAGTTCGTGGACATCCTTAATGCTTTGCGAATTGGTGAACTTACTGCTGATCATTTTGAGTAAGGTCTCTGACGATCCCACTGGTGAATTTGCGTTAGAGAGCACTTCGCATCTATCCAACAAGTGCCATGGTCACAGCTCATAATAATGCTGTACTTAACCAATAGCGGAACAACGGTACTAGGATCTATAAAATCCTTGCACAGGACGAGTTAATTGACGCCAATCGTCGACCTGAAGGAGGTTTGAAGGCTATCACTCCTACCGATCTCAATAAGACAGGAGCACTCCCTCGTGAACTGGAAATCTTCAAGACAAATGTCTCTTTGGGACTTCTAAATGGAGCCATAGGTAACATAACTGGCATAACGTGGCCTGGCTTTCACACCCAATAAACATTAGTTATTAACTGTTTTGGCAATATTCCTTGGTTTTACTAGTAAAACGATATTAATTGAGACCTTACGACTATCTGCTCGTAAAGAGCTCGCAAAGATGATTTTTTTAGTATTATCTTATTACTTTATAGCTGTTATAAATAACTGTTTTAAATCAGGAAATGATGCGTTTAACTCGTTAGTAAAGCAATATTTTTTAATTACTTAATAGTTCCTTTAACTTTTTGTTTTGATGGGTCTTTTTCATTATTCGATATCAAGGAATTAAATGTTAAAGTAGTTAGTAAAGAAGTATTTTTAATGATTTAATAACTATTTTTAATGTCGGTTAGGATGATAGTTTTTATAAGTGATTTCAAGGAATGAGCTCTTTACTTGTTAGTAAAACAGTTTTTCTTAGTTATTTAATAACTAGAAAAGGGCCCGTTACTGCACTAAGTGCAGTAACATCTAGCAGCAATTGTACTATAATGCACTAATTTTTAAATTAATTAATTCAATTAAATTAAATGCGTTTCGGCCTGGCCATGGCCAGGCATTCAAATAACTCAGCCAGCCAGGTAGATTCTTCGTCAATATAATAGCAAGCATACATTTGAAGGGTAACATATATTAAGTTTTTGGATAAAATTGGTGCACAAAAAAAGGAGCAAAAATATAACCGTGCGTGCGTGTGAGAATCAAACCCGTAACCTAATCAGTAATTGTGTCGTTGAGAGCGGTGCACTAACCACTACGCCACTTCGGAAAGCTTACGTATGTAGGGAGAATAATGTGTAACAACATTGAGCAGTATTAAAAAGGGGTCCTCGACAGAGCCAGGTAAACTCTTTGCTTATATTGTACACAATTTTGGCAAATATTTTTTGTTTTTTATTTTGTGACAGCTATATGTAAAGTAGTTGTATTTTTCAAGGTGGTAAATACGAAAGCAAAAACAAAGTGCGCGTTATAGTTGTTTTTAATTTTACCGAAAATACAATATAGCTATAATGTCGCAATCATGGGGAAAAATTAAAAAAACAGGTGTATTTAAAGCTCGAGTGAAAAGGATTAAGGCACGGTTTATGATAAAGTCGATTTCTCTTTCACGATTACCTTCATCATTTCGACCTATAACCGCCGCCGCGCCGCCGGTTCTCGAGAACCTCTGCCATCTCCCATCGGCAATGTTCCAGAAAATGACCCGGATATCAGTGGATCGGGTTATAGCAGCAGTGATTATGGAAGCAGTTCTACTGAAATGGAATCGATCTCCGATTCCAATCCTCACGAATTAGAATCATTGGTCAGTGAAAGGTTAGCAATCGAGCTAGTAGGAGACCATCAATCTACCGAAGACGAATCTATGAACGATTCGGAAGTATCTAAGGTTACGAGCACTACGTCTGAAGAATATAGTATTGCTGATAATGATCAATATATAAGTCCAGACGAATGGGATGCAGACGAGGTTGAAGAAAATGAGTTGAATTTGTTTTGAATTGAAAATGATTTGATTATTAAAAGCCCAGATTTCGATTGGGAGGAGTTTTTTCAGAATTGGGCATCAGAATTTAATATAAGACAGACCGCTTTACGTGCTTTGCTACATATCTTTAGATATAATGCAGTTGTGCGACCACTTTACTGCAACTGAACACTAGAACACTCACAAAGGACGAGCTCGCGACGTGAAAAGGAGAAGGTTCACTTTAATTGAAAACTGTGGGTGCTTTAAATAGGGCTTTATTTCACTACAACTTAATTACACCATAACCGAAATTAAACATACAACTGACTTGAACTATACGAATTGAAAAACTACAAAAAAAAATTGGAATCTTAAGCTATCGAAGCGGACCAGGTAATTTCAGCGTTCTCGGTAGATTAACTATTGGGGTGGCAACCGTCCGCGCTGATCGATTCGCTGGATTGCTGACCTGTCACCTGCAGTTATGCTGACGCTTGAGTCGTTGGCCTCTGCGCTGAGTTGCACTTTCTCCTCACGTTTTTGATGATTTGCAGTGTCAGGACTCAGGAGGGCACTGCCCGGTTCGGGTAATGCCCTCAATCAACAGCAGCCAATCTCCACGCCATTAAATATTTGCCAAAAGACGCGAGAACATTATTAAGAACTCGAAAAGAAAAATTTGAATACCAGAAGATTCAAGGTGGTACCTATTGGCATGCCGGGTTTGAAAATTGTATGCATGCGTATTTTCAGGATCTTGATCATAACATGTCGATTTATATTAATGTAAATATCGCTGAATATCCAGATCAATTCTGGCCAATTTTGTTCAATATTCATAATATGCCAGAATTTAGGCCAATGATAATTGGAATGTTTTACGGGAAAGAGAAGCCGCACAAGGTAGAAGAATATCTCGATCGATTCGTACAAGAAATGATACCGATTTTCGAAGACGGAATTTTAATGAACATCGAATTACGGTGTATTTACGATGTTTTATCTGCGATTCGCCAGCAAGAGCTTTTCTAAAAGGTAAATAATATAATTCTAGATGACTACTACAAGCTACAACAGGGCAGGGTCATTTCATGCCAAATCAACCAAGCACTCAGCCCGACCATCTTAGATTTCGTTGAAACATTTATCTGCTATACTCTTATACATCCTGAACGCACATATTTTTTTTTTTTTTTTTATTTGTACGTTTTGCTTTATTTCTATGAATCAGCCTATTTGGCTCTAGCATACATTATTTCAAAATCTTAATCTAGGGTAAAAAATATATTGTTAGGCTCTTTGCCTAGACAATTGTTTCCTGTAGTTTCGTTTGCTATCCATATTGCCCGGTCCCTGCCGGTCGTCTCTCGTCTGGATGGTATAGCTGCTTAAACGTTGGCGACTTTGTTGTTGTATTTTTTCTTGAGTCCCCTTCTGTAGTCCTTGTAGATCTGGTATATGAATGATGGTCCTACTTCGATCGTCAATATGATTAGGATGAGTTCGATATTGTCTGATCTGATATCTTCTGAGTTGATGATGATGGTGTTCACTACTTCTCCTGCGTTGTCTATTTTCTTTGAGTTAGTTGTTCCCATTTTAATTATTTCTGTCTGTAACTAATTACTGCCAGTTTGTTTTCGGTCTTCTTTTTATATATTGTCGATTTTGTTTATGCATTTCGATATGCGCAGTTTAATGGGTCATTTTTCTTTATGCGCGAAAATCTTTTTGCTGACAGAATGTCTCTGGCAGTTTTGTTCGGGTGTTGCTTTAACCTGTTCAGGTATTTGTTACTCAGTTTTGCAGTTTTGCTATTAGGTCTTCGACCTCATTCACTTTTACATCTCTCAGCATAAATTTATTGCGCATGTAGCGCGGTGCGCCGGTTATTGCCCTGATTATTTTTGATTGTACCCTTGTGATGATGTCGATATTTGATGTTTTCGCTGCCCCCCAGATTTGGATGCCGTAGGTCCAAATTGGCCTGATGATACTCTTATATACTGCAATTTTCGTATCTAGGTTTAATTTTGACTTTTTATTTAACAGCCAGTACATTTTCCTGAAGATCAGGGTTACTTGCTCTTTCTTTTTTTGCAGGTGCGTTTTCGAAGTTAACCTACGATTCAGGTGCATGCCGAGATATTTTACAGTGTTGACAAGTTTGACCTTTTTGCCATTTATTTCGATTGCAGGTCTTTTTCTTAAGAGTAAAGGTAATTTGCTCTGTTTTGTTTTCGTTGAGGGTGATGCCCCACTTATTGGTCCAGTCTATAATTTTGTTCATGTGCTCTTGTATAACCCAGGTTGCTGTTGTTGGGTTTTTGTGTGCGAATATTAGCGCTGTGTCATCTGCGAACGTCGTGGTCAGAACTTCTCTGTCTAGCGGAAGATCTGCTGTATATAATAAGAAGAGGACTGGTCCCAGGACACTCCTTGGGGAACTCCTGCTAGTATTTGGCGCGTCTTACTGGTGTAATAGTTATAGGATACTTGGAATTTTCTATTTGTTAGGTAGCTATGCAGTATGTTGACGAATTTTCCCGGGAGAAGGTTCTTGATTTTGGTTAATAAGCTTGAGCAATGTCCAGGAATAAGCCGACACAGTATTGTCTATTTTCCATAGCTTCTTTTATCTTGTTGTGAATCTTGTGGATTTGCTCAATAGTGCTATGTTGGCCTCTAAATCCGAATTGGTGTAGGGGGATGATTTTATTGCTGTCAAGGTAGTGCTGGAGTTTGTGTAGGAGTAACTTCTCGAACATTGTGGAGAGTATTGGGAGTAGGCTAATTGGTCTGTAAGATTCAACTTTAAATATGTCCTTCCCAGGCTTCGGTATGAAGAATATTTTTGCCAGCTTCCATTGGTCGGGGAAATGGTCGAGGCGAAGGATAGCATTGAAGATGTGGAGAATTCCTATTATCCCATTTAGCGGTAAAGCTTTTATGAGCTGCCCAGTGATGCAGTCGTGGCCTGGAGCTTTCTTTGGGTTTAGTTCTTGTATTTTGTGCAGGATTGAGGCAAAGCTAAAGCGAAATTGTTTTTCCCCTGATGTTTTGGACGGGCTTGCGATAGTTGTTATACTGGGTTTAAATACTTTTTCGAGGTGTTCCGCAAACGCCTCCGCTTTGGCTTCATCCTCGTTGATCCAAACATTGTTTGCCCCCAATATTGGTACGTTTTGATGTATTGGTTTTTTAATTCCCTTGGTTACCTTCCAGATAGAGTAGCCTGTATCCTGGTAATGGGTTAGTCCTGCGGTGAATTTATCGATACTTTGGCTCCTTTCTTGCTCCAGGTGTGTTCTTAGGTTTTTAGTGGCCTGGTTTAGTTCTGCCTTTGCTTGTGGAGATCTTGTGAGTTGCCAGCGTCTTTTTGCTTTCCTCTGTTTTTTGAAGAGATCCAAGGTGTTGGTGGTTTTTTACTTCTGGTGTTCTGGAGGTTTCTTGAGTAGCTGGCGTGGCAGCCTGGGCACAGTTCTTGATCGTGTCATTGAGGTGTTTCAGGGCGCTTTCGATACATCCTCAGTTTTGAGTTTGATTTGTGCGTTGTAGTTGTTTTTGATTAGCTGTTGGAATTTGCGCCAGTTAGTATGCTTGTTGGTCAGTCTGTGGGGTGGTTCTGTGGGCATAGGCTCACTTGTTAATTTGATGATGGACGGTGCGTGGTCTGAGGAGAGATCCAGGGTTGTTGTGGCGCTAAGCAGGTTTTGATTCAGGCCTTTTGAAAGTCCGAAGTCTATAATATCCGGCCTTTTCCGTCTGTCGCTTGGCCAGTGCGTCGGCTTTCTATCGGAGATGCAATTAAGATTGTTTGATGTATTTATTTTGCCAGTTGTTTGTCTCTCGACGTTGTTATCCTTGACCCCCATAGTGGGGATTTAGCATTGAAGTCCCCGGCCGCAAGGAATCTATTACCTAGTTGTTTGAAGAATTCATCGAATTGTTGCTTTTGAATATTATATCTTGGGAGGCAGTAGACCGCTGCTATATTGATGGGTCCTCCCATTTCTGTGATGGATATTGCCGTATGCTGAATCTCTTTCGTTTGGGTGGTGCTGATCGGGTGGTGTTTGATCCTGTTTTTGATCAGTATTGCTGTACCTCCGCAGGCCATGTTGTTGGGATGGTCATTTCTGTATAGTGTATATCTGAAAATTTTGAAGTTATTCTTATCTGTGAGATGTGTCTCTGCAATTAGCATGACTTCGATTTGATTGATGTTTAAAAATTTTTCTAGTTCTAGCTTGTGTTTGGGAAGACCGTTGGCATTCCAGTGTGCTATTTTGGTTCCTTTCATTTTACTAGTTTGCTCAGTATTTCGGTATGCCTGCTAAGCATATTCTGCATTTGTTGTATGGTTTGCGTGAGTTGATTTAAGTTGTTCGTCAATGTTATCAGAATTTGCATCATGCCATCGTTGTGGTTGTTCTCGTTTGATTGCACATTATTCCTTAATATACTTGCATATGAGGGTCCTTGTCTGTTGGGTCCATGAAATGGTATTTGCCCTAAATGGGCCGTGGCTGCGGGTGGAATGCTGGCTTGTGTGGAGGGTACAGGGGGCTGCTGAAAGTTGACGTTTGAATTGCGTTTGATACCTGATAGTTGTTGTTTTTGGTTGCTGTGAATAGCCATGTAAAATGGGCATCCCTTATAGTTGGCTGTATGGCTTCCACAGCAATTGCTGCATTTTTTGTCTAGGGGGTTATTTTTGTTTTTATTGCAGTGTTCGGTTTTGTGGTCTCCTCCACAAGCTACGCATACGTTTTTGAGTTTACAGTAGGTTTTGGTGTGGCCGAATTCCTGGCAATTTTTACATTGATTAGGGGTTTTCCTCTTAAACGGTTCCTCGATCGTTACCTTCCTATTTAGTATATAGCGTGTTTCGTAAATGGGGTGGATCTTGCCTTTTGGGGTTTTGCTGCTCTCAGGCGTTAGTTCCACACGAAACATTGGTTGCGGTTGTTTGTATCGGTTTAGTATATTGTGCACGTATTTTATGTCGTAACCTAGGTCTTCTAATTCTTGTTTTATGTCTTCAGTTGGGACTGAGTGGTCTATCCCCTTCATTACTACTCTTAGACCTTTTTCACTTTTGAGTTGGTATGTGTAGAATTGTTGCTGTTTAGTTTCTAGCCAGTTAAAAATTTGGCAGTAGTCTACCTCCCTCTGTACCTGGATTTTAGTTTCATTCATCACTTAGGGTTGCAAAGCGATTGCTGGTTCCGATTCCCGAAGGGCCTGCGCTTTGGGAGTGGGCTTGTAGCACATTTTCGGCGTTTGTTTGACCTCGTTTGCGTTTCCTAGTGACTATTTGAAAGTAACGTTCGATGACTGCGGTTGCAGAAACTTTTTTATTTTCACTATTTTCGGTCCATATCACCGTTTGCATTTTCCACTAAAGGGTTCATTGCACTTTTAGCATTAAATTGATTTTCCTGCTTGTCAGCGGTATTACTTCTTCTGTCGTCAGGTGTGAACATGCTATTCACCTTGCACTTTTTTTTTTAGTCACTCGCACTTTGGATTTGCACACCTAGCACCTTTTTGTATTCACATGCATTTTGGGATTGCAAAACTGATTTATAGATTTTTGCTGATAAGTCGCTATTACTTGCACTTGTTCTCGGTTTACGCTTTTTTAAAAACGCGTCCGCTCGCTTTGGCTTTAATTGCAACTGAACGCACATATGATTTTTAAAAAATTCTACCTCTTATAGTTGGTGAGTAATAAATTTTTGAAGTTTGTAAAAAGTCTTTTTTTTTAACTCGCGTTCAGTGTTAAAAAATCTTCTAATTCTTGTTCTATAAGGTCTAGAGGGTTGTATTGTTACATTTGGGATGGAACGTTTGATTAAAACACTATCGCTGCACTTGGGGTTTCTCTATTCATGGTTAAAATGAGACTGAACTAAACCTAGCTGTTACAACTCTAATTGGTACCAAAGATGATGCTAACTGTTATTCTAACTGTGTTATCTCTATATAACTCTATCCATATACAACAGTATAATAGCTCATTTTAAAGAAAATTCAATGGGCTTCAATTTGATATGAAACAGAAATGCTTTTGTGGTTTTTTGTTTTTTTTTTTAAAGAACTAAAAAATGTTTCTGCAAATCTTTGGAGGATGGTTCTTTGAAATTTCAGAGTGGGCCCATGATGGGATCCGCACTTATACCTTATAATATACACCAATGTTGTATGGTTGGAAGGTTTTTATTTGTAACTAGCCGATGTCTACCCGGGGCGGTGAATATCCCGTAGGTCGGGTTACAATAATAGCTGGTTAGTTTTTTCAATGGAGGGTACTTTTGAGGGGTTGAATTAGGATAAAAGGTTGGTAGCTCTCATTGAGCTATTTTTCTAACCAAAAGTAAAATACCAATTTTATTAATTTTTTTATCTAAAAAATGGCGGATTTTCATATAAACTTTCATCCCCTATTTTACACCCTCAGTCATGGGGATTTTTTATTTTTACAAAACATATTTTTACAGTTGATTCCTCTGAAAATAAGTTAGTAATTCATTAGGTTATAGTTATTTTAATTACCACTAATATTAATTCGTTGCTCTGGACTAGTAATTTAATATCTTATATTTTTTCCAAAATGTTCATTGGGCAGACTCACTCTGCAGTGGCGGCTGGTCAATGTGTTCTAGGTGTTCGGCGAACACCCAAAAATTCTTTAAAAATCAAACATAAAATTTACTGCAGGATAACAAAAGGTATTAATTATTTTCGTGCTGTGAAATAATCGAACAAACGAATCATGCAAGAGCATCCAATTCCTTTTACAAAATAATCCTCGAAGTGTTCTCTGTCGAGAAGCGAACATTTACCCACATTAGAATCTGCGAAAGCATTACACCACCGCCCGCCCCACTTTCTAACATTTGTCGCTGCGAGTTCTCTGCTGACTAGCGAACCTGAGCAATATAGGCGTTTTGTACTAAACTCTTGGAGAAATTGGCGGCTACTCAGATTTGATTTTCTATGCAGGAAATATACAAAGTGTGGTGCGCTGAGGGATTCGCACCGTACGAATGCGACATATGAGAATTTCAAACATCAAAGCAAAGGAGAATAACGAATAAAATAAAGAGCGAGAGCCATAGAAATACAAGTACAGAGACAAAGTCGTCAATATTTTGCGTCTATGGGGCAGATTAACTTAACACATAGAATATTTCTGGTAGTGCAATCAAAATAGCGAACCCAGCCTTCGATTTATTTCGGCGTTTGGTTCAATTGGATTGAGACTTTCGAGAGTTGTACCCGCAGTTTTAGTGATTTCACAGCGTTTTTAAATTTTAAATAATATGGAAGTAAATAGCAATTATTGTTGTATAATAGGCAGTTTATTAGAAACGCCTTTTTCAAGGCGAACTGTCGCGGAAAAAAAAGATATTATTACTTTGAAAAAACCTACTCCTTCGCTTAGCTTAACGATGGAAGTATCGTCGAAAGGCAAAAATTATATCCGACATTTTCAAGATAATAATTATCTAAAAATTAATTGGCTTTCAGGCTGTGCAAGCAAAAATAAGTTATTTTGTTGGCCATGCCTATTATTTTCAAAACCCAAAGATAGTGGAGTTTGGGTAACTGGATTTACTGATTTAAATCATTTAAGTGCTGCAATTTCGCGTCATGAAAAATCAGCATCACATCTTAATTCAATGCTTGATTATAAAATTTTTGGTAAAGCTCGAATTGATTTGCAATTAGATGAGCAAAAGCGAAGTGAAATATCACGACATAATCAAAAAGTAACAGAGAATAGGGAAATTATGAAGCGTTTGATTGATGCCTGTTGTTTTTTAGCTACACAAAATTTAGCCTTTAGAGGACACGATGAGTCTTCATTGTCGAATAATCGAGGAAATTATGTAGCTTTGTTGGAATTAATTTCATCGTACTATGATCCTCTTTTAAAAAAACATTTGTTGGAGTCTACAGTATTTCGTGGAACATCTCACATTATTCAAAATGATTTGATTGCATCTATATCACAACATTTAATTTCGAAAATACAGGACGAAATTTCTAATTCTACTTTTGTATCCTTGTTACTTGACGAAGCTAGCGACGTATCACACAAAACGCAATTATATATAATGTTTCGCTTTGTGGGAAAGGATGGAACAATATTGGAACGCTTTTATAGCTTTACCGATATAAGTGAAGATCGAACTGCTGCTGATATATCAAATAAAATAATAAACTTAATAAATCATTTGAATTGTGGAGGTAAATTAATTGCGCAGTCCTATGACGGTGCAGCAGTTATGGCTTCCGAACTCAATGGCACATAGGCTAAAATTCGAGAAAGTTTTGGGAAGGCTATTTTTATTCACTGCTTCGCTCATAGACTTAATTTAGTAATGTCACAATCAGTAGACTGTATAAATGATTGTAAGAGATTTTTTGCTACAGTGACTTCTTCCCCTTCATTTTTTAATCATTCTTTTAAAAGAATTTTCGTTCTTGATAATATAATAAAACGAAGATTTCCATAAGTTTCTGCAGTCAGGTGGAACTTTAAATCACGTATAATTACATTGCTTGAAAGTTATCGTAAATCCTTCAAAGATTTTTTTCAAAGCATTAGCGATAATCCTAGTGGTTGGGATGCTCAAACTATCCAAGCTGCGCAAGGCTATCAATATTTTTTTGAAGATTTTTCAAACATATTTTTGTTAAACGTTTTTCATAAGATCTTTGCACATATTGATGTACTTTTCGACATACTTCAATCTAAACATTTCGATATTGGTTATTGTATCGAAAAAATTGAAAATACCACAACGTTTTTAACATTAATGAGAAATGATTTTCAAAAATTTTATGATAACACTGTAACAGACGTCGGACCTCCCAGAAAACGTATCAATTCAGCAACTTGCCATTATAAACAACTAGCAGGTCTACCCGGTTACACTCGGGCGGTGTAAATTATAATATCTATAATGTGCATCAATGCATCATATTGTACATTAAAATTTACAACTACTCCCAAACGCGACGTACAATACATACAACCGGTTCCGATAGATCGGGCTCCAAATAGTTCGTTAGTTAGTTTTTTCCAGTTAAAGGTAGTTTTGGGGCGTTGAATTAGATTAGGATAGAGGTTAGCAGTTCTCATTGAGCTTTTTTTTAACCAAAAGGCCAAATACAATTTTTTATGAATGTTTTTACTTCAAAAATGGTGGATTTTTATACAAACTCCGTTACCTCGTTAAAGGTGAAATTTCAAAATATCCTGCCTTACATCATGTCTACATCACAAAAGCATCCTCTGCGCAAAACTTTAGATTTCTAGGTTCAAGGGCTTAGGCTGGGTGTTAATGAATCAGTCAGTCAATCCGGACTTCCTTTTCTTTTTTTTTTTAAATATTACAACACAACAAAGGGAATAAAAATTTTTCTAGAAAAAAATTGAAAATTTGACCTTTCAGGTGCAGCCCAACAGTAAATTTTAGTAAGAAAAAAACACTAAAATTGAAATTAAGTACCAATTTAAAAAACTTAAATGCAAACCAACAGTATATTTCAACAACCATTTTCTATTTTTATTTCACTCTTGCCTTTTTTTTTTATTTCTGTTTTTCTATCGCAAGTAAACTTTGTCAGTACTCAAAACACGATTGATCACGATTTTTGTTTTTTAACTATCTTCTTCCAGTTAATTCCCATTCAATAAAAAACAAACGATAACTAATGTCTCCGGCCCAACACTTCTCGTGAGGTTGGATGTGTCACCTAGGATCTTTTAGCGATGTTCGGCTCTGCGACACACGCACGCGCTTCTCCATCATTCCTATGCATATATGCAAAAGAATACCTTCCGGTGACTTCGCTCTTCGCTGTTTTGCCACTTTAAACCGTATAAAACCGGAGCAAAAGACGATAGCTAAATTCACAAATTTTTAAGAAAATATTTTAGTGGCATATTTTTGTGACATCAAGTCTCACGATAAGCAAATGTCTACTTTTCTAATGCGGCCGAGAAAATTATAAAATTTTGTGTCTCCGAGTCACACGATCTTCGTTTTTAAAAATTTCTAAGGTTGTGACTGAACGCTGAGAATGAGCATTGAGCATGAGCAACAACATATGATATGTGTACACAAAGTTATGTGTCGTGTGACTCGGACAATGTGAAACTCTCCCGATTTCTTTGATTTGCTGAAAATTTTCCGAAATTTTCGGTACATTTATAATTAGCGATATGCCACATTGCATATTGTCGCGATAAAAAATTTTCAAAATTACTTATAAATGCGGGGTTTTTGCTATCGTCTGGTTCCGGCTTAACACATACTTATGTAGATCGGTGAAAGCGAATCTACTCAAGATATACATATTCAATTGATACTCAAGATTTTAAAAACGTGGTTATAAAATTTTGGGCCCTCGTTTTGGAAACATTTTTCTTGGGAGCTTGGGAGTAAGTGAATTCTTCTAAGTTACATAACTAAAACGTGTTGACTATTTTATGCATCCACGATTTTTCACGCCCCTCTTCATCCCCTTAAAAGTTGAATTTTTAAAAAAACGCTTTAGGGTGATAACCTGTGAGGCAAGTTCAAGAGGTATTTCAAATTTTGTAGAAATCGGTCCAGGAAAAACTGTTTTCACCCCTTTTCACCCCCTTCAGGGTTAAATTTCAAGAAACCGTTTCTTAGTGAGCACCTATGAGGTAAGTTGTATAAGTATTCGGAATTTCATTGAAATCGGATCAGTGGTTCAGGAGAAACAGTTTTCACCCCTTTTCACCCCTTAAGGGTTGAATTTCGAAAAATCGCTTCTTAGCTATAACTTTAGAGGCAAGTTGAAGAAGTATTTCAAATTTCGTGGAAATCGGTTCAAAGGTTCCGGATTAACCGTTTTCACCCCTTTTCACCCCCTTAGGGGTTGAATTTCAAAAAACCGTTTCTTAGTGAGCACCTATGAGGTAAGTTGTATAAGTATTCGAAATTTCATTGAAATCGGTTCAGTGGTTCCGGAGATTCGCTGATAGTATATGAGTACGTGGTATTTCGCTTTTATATATATAGATTATTTTATGAAATTTTAGATACCGTCACCATGCAATTGAAGATCAGATTTGATAATTTGAAACAGCTAAAGTTTGTTCAGCTTTTAAATTTTGCGAAAATACATACGTACAAGAAAAATTTCCCAGAAAACCTATTTAAAAATCTGGAGGAAAATTACGGTGAACTGTTTGACTTTGCTAAACTGAAAACCGAACTGATCGTATTTTACAGCTCGAAGTTCATTGGAGCCTGTGACAGCATTTCAAGTCTTGTGAAAAATTTAATTCAAAATGATTTGAAAGCGTCCTTTTCCGAAGTTTTCAAATTGGGTGAACTAATTTTGACATTACCAATAAGCACGGCATCCGTTGAAAGATCGTTTTCAACATTAAAAAGAATAAAAACTTTTTCAAGAAATACAATGCTGGAAGAACGATTGTCTGGCTTAGCGGTAATGTCAATTGAAAAGTCATTGCTAAATTCAATGAAAGAAGCACCAGAATTTCATCAAAAAACTATTGAAATTTTTTGCATGAAGGACAGGAGGATTGATTTAGTATTTAAGTAATAGACGTATACTAATAACGAAAAAAATCGAGCTACCATCATGAAATCCTTTTCAAATTACTATTTCTTAGTTTCGAAATTTTGGTTAATATACTAATTCATAACTATAAAGCGAAATAATATGGATTTTGAGTCAGCCAGCGAACACCTCAAAGTTTTAACCACCAGCCTCCTCTGGCAGAGACCAACTTAAAAATGAAATTCCAGCTTATATGGAAGTTGACTTTGGTGTTATTGGCACTTATCGTGTTAAGCCTATTACTAAAATCTTTAATGCTCTACGTAATAGTGGCACCATTGCTCGTAGAATGCTCCAGTTGTCCTTTCATGGGCTAGTACGGTACACAAGATGCAGGGCAGTACGGTAGACCATGCTGTTGTGTACCTGGGCCTCGATTCTCGAATCATTCGAAATGAATTCCGCATACGGAAACTCACCATTTTCGAACGATTCTCAAAATTTGTGATTCTCGAATACGGTTGTTTCGAATGAAAATCGTTCGGATTCAAATCGACTGGTTATTTCCGTGTGGAATTGTAAATTTTCATGCGGTTTCGTGTCGAATTGATTTATTGTTGGCGGAAAAAGGAGAAATTTTTATGTTTCTTTTGGTTGGTGTTTGTTTTTTAAGTAATACAGACAAAATTATAAGAAAAATATATTTTTTTGCAAATAAATCCAGAAAAAAGTTTTTCGCAAAAACATTCATTTTATCCTAGAACTGCTATTGCTCGTCATAAAATGGATAACAATTATTCAGGAAGCGTTTTACGATCTTGTTTACGCCTTCAACAAATTTAAGGGCGGCCGCACATTTCCTACTTTCGGATCCGATTGTCTGAAACGATTTTAAATCGGACCACAACCGCACACTGCCGACAAAATATTCCGATTTTAGTTGATTTTCAGATTTTCAGTACAGTAGGTATGTTCTCACGCAATGAATTAAAATTGGGCGATGTGGAGTTATTGGCAATTGCAATTTTATTGTCACAACGAAAAAAAAAAATAAAACGACTTTTAATAGGTCCGATTAGTAGGACGCACCGCTCTTGCATCCGAGTCGGACGTCCGATCCGATATCTGATCGTAGGTGTGCGATATGGTCGTATAAACTTATAGGTATTTGAGCGTCAGATGCCCTGATCCGACAATCGCTTCAAATAATCGGATCCGAAAGTAGGAAATGTGCGGCCGCCCTAAACCAGATTTGAGCATCCTTTTCCTTGCTGAAACAGCCTCATGCTCATCGGCGGAACTAGCCCAGGCACATCGGCGAAACCTGCTCCACCAACATCAGCGGAGCAAGCTTCCCAAGCGGAGGCTATGCCAAAGCCGTCATTAAAGCGAAAAGCTTTAAATAAATCTAGTAAGATTGAAGAATCTTATTGTCATCTTATTGCGAATTTAATATTCTTTTAATATTTGTCTAGCACCGAATAAACCACGAGTGGCTGTAAGACGGTTAGAAGCAACTTTAGGAACAGTGCAAACCATAACCAAGTTTGCTCAACAAAAGTTCGAATTTAAAAAATATTATTAGATACCAAGAAAAATGAAAAATTTTGAACGATAAAAATGTAATTTTAGGCCACATAGGCAAAACTTTAGGTGAAATAAGCAAAAACTTAAAAAAGTAGTAGAAAATATGTATATATTTCAATTTATTAATTTAAAATAAAAGTTAGATTATATGTGTAAAACTTGTGGTTCATTTATGTGAAGTAATTTCTTGAAATTTGTTGACGTATTTGTCGGCCTATTTCTAGTATCAAGGATAAATCTTCCAATCCCTCCATTAAAAAAAAAATAAATAAAACACTTTTAAAAACTTCTAAAATCTTCACAATATTTCATTACGCAAAGTAACAACAATTGCAATTACAAACTAACGTAAACAAACAATTTTTTGACAGCTTAAAAATCCACCACAATAAATCATTCGAATGTGGTGAAAAAGTTAACGAACGACAGCGTTCGGAATTCGAGAATCGCTGTTTTGCAAATCGTTCGTTAACAGTCATGCGGTTTCGAAATCGTACGATTGAATTCGAACGAACTCGAGAATCGAGGCCCTGGGCGATAAATTGTTTCAAGTCGGCCAGGCATGTGTTGCTCTTAGCCGCGTCCGTTCACTAGAGGGTCTACAAATTAGTGAATTAGATTGTGCTAAGTTGACGGGAACTGCTCCCTGCAACAAAAATGCACAGCCCGAAATGGAAAGGCTTCGTCAGCCTAATTCTTCGAATATCTTTAGGGAAATACTGTACACTTCTAAGCTTAAATGGTGGGGAAGCTTAATGGTTAGTTCCGACTAACTATTACCCCTTTTATGCTTTCCATTTTGTTAAGTTTGAAAATTCAACTTTGTTACTAAAAAGTGATAAACAAATAAATTGTAGTTTTAAAAAAAAACTAAAAAAAGATTTTATTTTGGTAACTTATTAGTGTACTAAAAAGTAGAAAATAAATGCTTCTAATATGCTAATATGCTAATATGCTAATATGCTATAAATGCTCTATGTCCTTCTACCTGGTATAGTGAGTATGATGGTACTATCACTGTCGAAGTATTGTTTACTAATCAAAAATCACCTAACATGTCAAACTACGAAACGACTGAGAGCTAATTTAATCGATTTAGTCTATTTAGTCAAAATAGATAATTCGCACAGCAAATGGAATTTTGACATTTGAGAGGGGAATGCTATTTAGTCAATTTAGTCAATTTAGATATTTTAGTCGAGAATGCGCACACAGCCTAAATGCTTTGATGAATTATTAATTTGGAAAAGAATATGATTTAGAGAATTCATACATAGGTAGGTATATATTATTTCTCAAAGTAAAGTTATTTACATACATGATTTCTTTCTTGACTTACCTAGATTTTGATTTATATCTATTATGCAAAACACAAACATAATATTTGGTTCCGCTGTCTTTCCTTTCGAAAAAGAAAACCCAGACATGTAAACCTTGTTACAAAAAGGAAACATGCAGCATCACTGTGCCGTCGCCAATACTATTTAGTTTGCCCACTTTGTGCGACTTCATAAAATATAGTAGTAGTTTTAGCCTCAGTTGTAATAGTAGTAGTTTTACCCTCAGTCGTAGTAGTAGTTGTTTTAGTTTGTTATTTTGTTTCGGAAAAATATATACATACATATATATGTTGTAATGTTCAACCATTTTTTCCTTCTTTAAAAATATTTTACCTTTTTTAAAAAACGACATTGTCGACAATTAACAATCACAATAACGGACTTAGCTAATCACAGGTGAAATTCAGCACTTAGAATCGCTATAACTTTTCCCCCCATCGAATTGAAATGAGCCGCCATATCAACTATTGGAGTACTTTATAAGAGCTATCGAATGACATATGTGTCGTTCGTATTGGTCATAAGGACCAATTTGCCCATTCTCCTAAATAATAGTTTTCTTGACGATTTTGTTAGCAGCATTTATAATTTTGCCAAAAAGTAAGACCTAGAATTATAAAATTAGTAAATTCTCCACAAATTCGCCCATTTCCGTCAATGCCTACCTCACCCTAGAACTTTAGGCAGATGGTACGAGAACATTGATTGTAAACTTGGATTCACCAAACAGTCTTTCTGAGCTGTCAAAAAAGCTTGTGAAGAAGCGAAAAGTATGAATGAGAAAATTTTTCTAAATATTGTGTATGATGAAATCCATATCCGAAAACAGATAGATTGGGACTGCAGAAATTCATGTGGATATGTAGATGTTGGCGACGGAAATGGGACAGGAGATATAGCAATCCAAATACTAGTCTTTATGGCAGTATGCATTAATAGATCGTGGAAAATATCACTTGGATTTTTCCCAATAACATCACTCAGCGCCGAACAGAAAGATAATTTAAAATCGGTGTGCTATGAGCATATTTTGCAAAGAGCTGCAGAAATTACTGGCTTAACATTCGATGGAGTATCTGCAAATATAACTGCAGCTAAGTTACTTGGTTGTGATTCAAAAAATATCCACGAGAAGAGCTACTTCATTTTAAATGGAAGCAGTATGTTGTTCACCTTGATCCTTGTCACATGATGAAGTTAGTTCGTAATGCACTGCCGGATCTTAAAACCTTTTCTGATAGTTCTAGCAATAGGATAGAGTGGACATATGTAGAAAAACTTATTCACCTTCAAGAAAGAGAAGGCTTGCACAGTGCACTTAGGCAACAAAATAAGGAAAGCGCATATAAATATATACTTTGCGCAACAAAAAATGAAAGTTAAACTTGCTGTCCAACTTTTCAGTAAATCTGTTGCAGACGCACTTGATTTTTCTAGAGAAGTTCTTCAAATTCCAGAATTTGCTGGAAGCAAGCCTTTAGCCGACTTTATTCGAATTTGCAATGACACTTTCGATATTCTAAATAGCCGTAAAATTAATGAAAGTGAACCCAGAAAAAGAGCATTATCTGATAGCAATATAGAAGATATCGTAAACTTTTCAGCTAGTACAATTAAATATTTGTCCGAGCTAAAGCTTGCATGTGGTACTTCTTTAGTGCAGTCATGTAGAAAAGTTGGATTTATTGGATTGATAGGCTGCCTAAAGAATATTCAAGTATTGTAAATGTACAATAGGTTGATAGCAACAAAAATGCTCAAATATATTCCATTGTATAATGTATAAGTGTGCCGTTGGGACTCAACTGCACCCACCAGCCTCAACTCAACTTGATGGCGCAAGAGAAGATCCGTATCATCATTGGAGAGACGACCCGTATCATCATTTTGGAGAGGAGACCGGACGAATACTCGTCGAGTTTAGTTGTCCCTCAGAAGTCAGCAACTACAGAAGTCAGAAACTACGAGCAACTACTATTACTACTAGAAATTGCAAGCAACAAGGCAATGGAGAAATGTTAGTCTTTGTTAGAACAATAAAGAAGCATAGTATAGTTAATCCCGTCTATTGAATCCTATCTCCCAGCATAGCCACCAAGAAACATTGGTCCTTCGAGCCGGATTTGGCATACATAAATCTTGGTGAGTATCGCTGATTGCAGTTAATTATACATCATAGTGCAAATACATAAATTGTTCATATTTCGCACCTCAGCGGAAAATAATTAATTATTGTAGTGCAAGTGCTTTCATGGTTGCTCAGGTCGTGTAACCTTGCACCCCGCATAACATTCTCCAAATTTCTCTAGAACAAAGTATCTCGGTAACACGTGGAGTGGTGCGTTACGGTATTGCAGTGAACGTCAAAACGGTGATCGCTGCCCGGCTAAGCAAAATCGCATGGTGCAATATTCATCTCAAGGTTGTTCCAGTCGGATTTAACTTGGTTCCCGTAATCATTTGTGAAAATTAAGTGCTGCTAATTGTAAATTGCTGGTAGTTCTGCGCCAGAAAGAAATAAATTTCGCACCGCCCCCTTTTATTTTATTTATTGTATCTCACATTGTGCCACAATCGACAATTGTGATAGCGGTAATCCAGTACAGTTAAAGTGTGTTACCAGTCCCAAGGTTTTGGTCAAACGATTTAACATTGCGATTCCATCAAGTGAGTTGCGTTTCCATCGACATATTCTCAACTAATTTACGTCGGTAGTCAAGCTCAACGTACCTTTATGTTTTCTACTACCCATTTATTATTTGGAGATTAAATTTGTAGTTGTGTGAGAAACGAATTAAAGTAAGTGCGGAAAGACGAGTAGTGTTATCTTCAATAGAGATTAATTGACAAATTTATCTTACTCCACGTCCTCCAAAATGACCACGTTGGAAAGCTTAGTTAGAGATTGTCCAGGAGCAATTAGATCGTTTTATATCCAATTTCAAAAGATCCCCAAAGCTTAGATTACAAAGTCAGGGCCATTTAGAAGGCCGTCTTGAGGCCTTGGCTATTATTAACCATCAATTTGATGTGAACGACGAATCCATTTATAAGCTTACTAAAGAAAGGAGCCATGAATATTTTGAAGGAGTGTTGTATGATCGATTTAAAGAATTGTATTTTGAATATCAAGGCATAATTAAGGACATGTTGACCAACCTCAAGAACCCTGCATCAAGTGCATCAATTCCCGAACGGGAGGACACAGCCAACAATGTACAGGTGGAACCATCACCTACAGAAAACGATCGTGGTGGCGACGAGAGCTCGGAGAATGAATCCTATGCTTCCGTCGAGCGAGAAAACCCCGCAGAAGCGACGACCAATTCCATCTCGAACGATATAAAATTACCACGCATTACGATTCCCACATTTTCTGGAGATTACGGATCTTGGTTGTCGTTTTACGACATCTTCGACTCCATGGTAAATTCTAACCCGAGGTTATCCCCAGTGCAAAAGATGCATTATCTGAAAACTTCCCTTGCCGGCGAAGCAGCAACTATTATTAGACATTTAAGTGTAACAAAGGATAACTATTTAATCGCCTGGAGGAATCTGGTTAAACGATACCAGAATCCTCGAGCTCTCGTAAACAATACGCTCAAAAGATTACTCTCTCAAGCTCAGATTCATTCCGAAACCGCCTCCCACATTCGTCAAGTCATTGATGGAACCAATGAATGTTTGGCTATCTTAAAAAATTTAAATCAAAAGGTTGATGGGTGGGATCCCATAATTGTATTTCTAGTGCAGGAACGCCTGCCTAATGAAACCAGGGAATTGTGGGAACAAACTCAAGGCAACTCAACCTCCATCGCCACCTTACAGGAACTCACCAACTTTCTGGAAGGTCGCTTTCGCACCCCAGAAACCCTTAGCTTGCAAAAGATTGGCTGTAAATCGGCCCCTAGAGTGTCCGAGCGAAAAACGCAGGCATACCACTCTACCCAATATAATTGTCCTCTCTGTAAGGGATCTCATGCGTTAAGGAAGTGCCTTAAATTTATAAGGTGGAAACCTCAAGAAAGAACAAAATTTGTGACTGCGAACTCAATATGCTACAATTGTCTTGCGCAGAGTCATCAAGTCAGGAACTGCCCAAGTGAAAAAATGTGTCAACATTGCCAAGGTCGACACAACTCACTCCTACACATCAGAGATAAAGGTGAATTATGCTCGGAAAAGGGGGACACCACAGGGGGGAGTTCTCAAACTCACACGAAATCAGTAACCGTCTCCGCTTCCAGCAGCAAGGTAACATCCTGCTTCTCTCGTGAAAATAAATTTGTATTACTGGCTACTATGCGAATAAAGGCATTTTCATTCACGGGGGAGCCGATCTTCTTACGAGCCTTAGTTGACCCCGGTTCTCAAACCACCTTCATAACGAAAAGGGCTGCTCAAATTCTTCGTCTCAGACTCCATCGTTCCTCCATGGAAGTCGCTGGGTTAGGGAACACGATAACAGCAAGGGCTCAATCCGTTGTGAAATTCACAATGCAGCCCTATTTTAAAGAGGTTCCCAAATTAGGTATTACAGCTGCCGTCCTCGAAGCACTGACAGATTTCCTTCCCTCAAGAAAATTGTTTGAAAATCAGTCGAATCTTTATCAGAATTTAACTCTTGCTGATCCTGCCTTTAGTCACCCGGGAAAAATTGATCTCGTGCTCGGTGCCGAAGTCTATGCACAAATTCTGGAGGAAGGGATAATTCGTGGTTACGCGGGTTCTCCAACCGCGCAGAAAACCTCTTTTGGTTGGATCCTTTTTGGAGAAGTCAACTCCCAAGCCTGGCAAGGCAACAATAACTTCCAAAACAGCGCTACGATAAGTTTGTGTTCACAAGTGAATGAATGTGATGCTATTACTCGGTTTTGGGAAATTGAGGAACTGTCTACCCCTGCCCAAATGACACCCGAAGACACTTTATGTGAGCACATTTTTAGCGAAACGCATTCTCGAAACGCAGACGGCAGATACATAGTTCGATTACCCTTTGCCCCTTTACCTGAGGAAAATTCAAGATTAGGTCAGTCCCGACCAGCCGCATTAAAGCGGTTTCAGGCATTAGAAAGGCGTTTCGCGGCGAATTTAGCATTGAAAGGTGATTATACGAAAAATTTGGAAGAATATATTGATTATGGGCACATGGAGAAGGTCCCTCAGTCAGAATTAGATAAAAACCCTAATTGCACGTTTTATCTTCCGCATCATGCTGTAGTTAAGGCTGATAGCTTAACTACCAAGACCAGGGTGGTGTTTGATGCGAGTTCCCCCTCAACTAATGGATATTCGTTGAACGACCGATTATTATGTGGCCCTCCCTTACAGCGGGACATTACACTGTTGTTGACTGAATGGAGGCAACACAAATTCGTGTTTACGGCCGACATAGCGAGGATGTATCGCCAGATTCTGATCCACCCTGAAGAGAAAGATTACCAACGGATAATCTGGCGCGCACAAGCGGATGAATCCCCGTCTGATTATCGTCTTACGACGGTGACATTTGGAGTTACAAGTGCCCCCTTTTTAGCTATCCGCGTCTTGCACCAACTCGCTAAAGACGAAGGTCAAGAGTTTCCAATTGGTGCTAAGATTCTTTTAAACGACTTCTACGTGGACGACGTTCTGTCTGGAAGCGACACAATAGTGAAGACTCGCGAAGCTAGAAGGCAAATTGATGCAATTTTAAGGCGCGGAGGGTTTGAACTGAGGAAATGGGCATCCAACTCTGAAGAGTTACTGGCTGAGATTCCTGAGTCCGAGAAATCCTCGGCTTTATCCATAGTAATCAATACGGAAAGTGTGGTTAAAACCTTAGGAATACATTGGTCCCCAGCAGAAGACCATTTTTCGTACAAATTCCAAATAACTAAGGATCAACTTCCCTACACGAAACGCAAAATTCTTGCGGTTATTGCGAGGATCTATGATCCATTAGGGTGGATATCTCATATCACCATTTCTGCGAAAATCTTCCTAAAGGCTGTGTGGAAGAAAGGAGTAAAGTGGGACGATCCCCTTCCTCCAGATATGACGTCTCGATGGTTAGAGATTTTGTCCTTGCTTTCGAACCTGAATATGGTGTCAATTCCGAGATATGTAGATACGGAGCCCAGTGGAGAAATACAAATCCACGGATTTTGCGATGCTTCGGAAGATGGCTATGGAGCAGTTTTGTATGTCAGAACAAAAACTCAGAACGGAATACGGGTTCACATACTCTCCGCAAAAACAAAGGTTACACCATCAAAACCAATCACCCTCCCGCGTTTAGAGCTGTGTGGAGCTGTCTTACTCTCCAGATTAATAAAAAGGTTCGTCCCATCCATCACCGCTCATTGTTTGTGTGGTCAAAAGACAAAGGAAATCTCTATATATTTGTGGACGGACTCCACTATAGTGCTATCCTGGCTCAAACGTGAGCCATATCAGTTTAAGACCTTCGTTCGAAATAGAATTTCCGAAATCCTAACAAATCTTCAGGCAGTTTCGCACGAATGGCGTCACATCCCTTCTCATGACAACCCAGCCGACTTTGCAAGTCGCGGAATTTTGTCTATTGACCGCATAGGCGATGAGCGTTGGTGGAAGGGCCCCAAGTGGCTTTCTCATTCAAAATCGTCATGGCCATCCTTTCCAAGTCCGAGTCCTGAGCTCGAATCTGAACAGGACGAAATTAAACCCACCAAAGCGTTTCTGGGTCAAAATTCAAATCAAGACTGCACGCACTTTACAAAGGTCCTCTACAAATTCTCTTCCCTTACACGTCTCCTTAGAGCAACAGCCCTGTGTCAAAGAGTCATTAACAATAAATTCCAGTCCAAATCTCTCAATCTGTCTTCCTCAATTTCAGTTATAGACTTAACCCCAGCTCGCTTATTCTGGATTAAGCACGAACAACAAAAATTCTTCGCGGACGAAATTCTTGCGTTATCGCAAAATAAGCCACTTGATAAAACGAGCAAAATTATCTCTCTTAATCCCTTCCTGGATAAGGCAGAGGTACTAAGGGTAGGTGGAAGACTGGATCAATCTTCGCTACCGTATGGTGAAAAACACCCCTTGATTCTTCACCCCGCAAGCTATTTAACACGACTGTTCATTGAGCACAATCACAAACTCTGTTTACATGGAAACGTTACATTAACACTCGCAGTACTAAGAAAAACTATCTGGGTCTTGAAAGGAAGAAATCTGGTAAAAGAAATCATTCGCAAGTGCATCCCGTGCTTCAGAAACTCCTGTCAGGTTAGAAATCAGCTAATGGGAGCACTTCCACCCCCCCGCATAAGTCCATCTCGTCCTTTCACAAATGTGGGCATCGATTACGCTGGACCCTTCCACTTGCGAATCTCTCGTACTAGAGGATGTAAGACATATAAAGGGTACATCGTTTTATTCGTCTGTTTCTGTGTAAAAGCGGTCCATATCGACGTAGTAAGTGACCTCACCACTGATGCCTTCATGGCATGCTTAAAACGTTTCATAGCCCGTCGGGGATTATGTCAAAACATATATTCCGACTGTGGAACCACCTTTGTCGGCGCCAGGAATCAAATAGACAAAGAAGTTAGGACTGCCTTTCTAGAAGCTACACGGAAAGCTTCTGACATGGTTAGCATAAATAGCATCCAATGGCACTTCATTCCACCCGCTTCACCGCATTTTGGAGGTCTGTGGGAAGCCGGTGTTAAGTCCATTAAACACCACCTTAAACGAATCGTAGGAAATGTGCCTCTGACACATGAAGAAATGTCCACGGTGCTGGCGCAAATAGAGGCATGCCTCAACTCGCGGCCCCTGTACCCTCTCACAGATGACGCTTCTGACCTTAGAGTGCTAACCCCCGGCCATTTTCTTATTGGGGATGCGTTGCTAGCACCTCCAGAACAAGACTTCTCTACGTCAAAGATAAATTTGCTTACTCGATGGAATCTGCTTCAACGTTTGAAGCAAGACTTTTGGGAATCATGGAAACGAGATTATATATCGCGGCTTCAGCACAGAACTAAATGGCTTCGAGCGTCAAGCAATTTTCAAATTGGCGATCTGGTTCTCATAAAAAATGAAAATCTCCCGTCCAATCAGTGGGCATTGGGACGAGTAATTAAGACACATCCGGGCAGCGACCAACTTGTTCGCGTCGTGACGTTGAAAACGCAAGCAGGTGAAGTGAAAAGGCCTGTCGCGAAACTTTGCCTGTTACCGACTAACAAGTCGAATGATATCTAAAAACAAAACCCAAAATCAAACAAAAACAAAAACCAAAATCAAAACAAACTAATCCCTAGCGTTTACAGATCGATAAATGAATTATTAGAATTAAACACGTAATTACAGTATCAAACAAGGTCATTCATACCCAAAGCACTTGCACTGGAATTTAATTGAATTGAATTTGTATTATTGAAATACGCAATCAGAGGTAACTCTACCTTCCTATCCCTCTACCTTTCCATCAAAGATAACTATTCACACTTGATCGTTCTAATCATACCTCACCTACATGGATTCAAGTAAATCGCAAGGTGATCTTATAATGATGTATCGAGGTCATCCCAAAACACATCACCAATCCCGGAGCAGGTTGTTGAAACCGAAAGGGCTTTCAACGGGGGCAGAATGTATAAGTGTGCCGTTGGGACTCAACTGCACCCACCAGCCTCAACTCAACTTGATGGCGCAAGAGAAGATCCGTATCATCATTGGAGAGACGACCCGTATCATCATTTTGGAGAGGAGACCGGACGAATACTCGTCGAGTTTAGTTGTCCCTCAGAAGTCAGCAACTACAGAAGTCAGAAACTACGAGCAACTACTATTACTACTAGAAATTGCAAGCAACAAGGCAATGGAGAAATGTTAGTCTTTGTTAGAACAATAAAGAAGCATAGTATAGTTAATCCCGTCTATTGAATCCTATCTCCCAGCATAGCCACCAAGAAACATATAATTTAAGTCAGGATCACCTTGAACTTTTTTTTAGCTCTATACGCATGCATTTGGGAAGAAACAATAATCCTTCCGTCAAGCAATTCATAGCAGCTTATAAGAAACTGCTTTTGCGGTGCATAAGTAGAGAAGGCGGAATTGGAAATTGTATTGCTCAGCAAGATATTGATATTTTACATGCCTCTAGTAAGCCTGACATAATTGAACCAGAAGCAGAAATTAATAACAGTACTGAACGAATGTGTATGGTTGAACACGAAGATACTTTTGACGATGAAACTCTGCATCAACAATTTATTGGCGAACATAATTATGTATGCCATTCAAGTAAGCTAAGTGAATATACTCATTGTCAGCATGTCATTGATTATATGTATAGCTGGCTTCATTGTTTATATAATAAATAAATTCCTTTATTGCGCAGATTGTTTGTCGGCACTTCAGTGTGAATTTTCCGCACTTTCTCTCCTTACCTATAAGACCGAAGGCTTTTTGCAGGTACCATTCTGACAGTGTAAAACTTATCTGTCGAAAAGTTCAAAGCATTTTAAGACAGCACATGCATTTTCTTGATGGGACAGGTACTATTATCCAAAAACGATATTTTTTAAAGATTTTAATTGATGTTCAAAATCATAAGATCGTATTTTCCAATTATAACGACCACATGTCATGTTGCAGGCATTACAGTGCTCTCATCAAATTAATTGCAGAAAACTACCTGCATACCAGATACTACTTTTTAGCAAAAACAAGCCTCTGAAAAATGTTCTGTAAGACATCGGCTAAACAAATTAGTGCATTTCAGAGGTCTGTAAGTGTATATAAAAATAACATATTTATACACATATATAGAAATAAGATAATAGAATATAACACTAAATAAGTATATGTAAGAATACTAACCAAGGGAACGTAGAAGGAACTAAGCAATAGACGTACTATATATTTGAATTATAGATATATAAGAGAAATAGGCCAAAGGCCACGGGGACTAAACGAGGTGAAACGTTTTGAATAGTTATAAGAATCTTTTATGTGCAACGCATATTGTGCATGGTATATTAGATACCATATTATGTTTAAATATTCTTGACGTTAAGCCCAGTCCAGACGCTCAGTTTTGAACAACGACTTGTCTGCGCAGATCAGATCGTTGCAGACAAATCGTTGCGTGTGGACTGGAAAACTGCGACTATTTGAAGTCTGCGCAGTTGCAACGATATCTGAGCTAAAGAGCATAGACATCCGTGAATCTGTGCGGGCTTCCATGAACTTTGAACGCATATCACACAAAACTGATCAAAATACGCAGATATGTCGTTGCCGTGTGGACGCTCTAAAAATCGCAACGATTTCATTTAGTCATAAAACTGCGCAGACAAATCGTTGTTCAAAACTGAGCGTCTGGACCGGGCTTTAAACCTAAAGCCCGGTTCAGACGCTCAGTTTTGCACAACGACTTGTCTGCGCAGTTTTATGACCGAATGAAATCGTTGCGATTTTTAGAGCGTCCACACGGCAACGACATATCTGCGTATTTTGATCAGTTTTGTATGATATGCGTTCAAAGTTCAAGGAAGTCCGCACAGATCACGGACATCTATGCTTTTTAAGCCCGGTCCAGACGCTCAGTTTTGCACAACGACTTGTCTGCGCAGTTTTATGACCGAATGAAATCGTTGCGATTTTTAGAGCGTCCACACGGCAACGACATATCTGCGTATTTTGATCAGTTTTGTATGATATGCGTTCAAAGTTCAAGGAAGTCCGCACAGATCACGGATATCTATGCTTTTTAAGCCCGGTCCAGACGCTCGGTTTTAAACAACGATTTGTCTGCGCAGCTTTATGACCGAATGAAATCGTTGCGATTTTTAGAGCGTCCACACGGCAACGACATATCTGCGTATTTTGCTCTGTTTTGTGTGATATGCGTTCAAAGTTCATGGAAGTCTGCACAGATTCACGGATATCTATGCTCTTTAGCTCAGATATCGTTGCAACTGCGCAGACTTCAAATCGTCGAAGTTTTCCAGTCCACACGCAACGATTTGTCTGCAACGATCTGATCTGCGCAGACAAGTCGTTGTTCAAAACTGAGCGTCTGGACCGGGCTTAAGATATAACGACGTTTTGATTTGCCCAAGAAAAGAAGGGCAAGGACCTATTTTGTTTGTAGAAAAATAGCTGAATTTTTTAAATAATCATTATATTTATTGTATTTCATGCAATTTTATATTTTAAATAGACCGTAATTATTATGATTAAAAATACAAAAACCACATAATAAAACTTCTTTATTTGTACATAATGACAGCGATGGTAACTATTTGTGATATTTATTTTTTAAATCAACGATAACAATTGAATCGACAACTTTGAAAAATGTGTAACTAGACCCTAAATAACGAAAAATAGATGTAATTTTCAGTGTTATAAAACTTTCTGCTATAAGCTTTAATACATCTCTTTTGCCTTACTTTATTTCATATTAAAGTTTGAAGTTGCACTTTCCAAAGTAAGCGATTCAATAATCCTAAATTATTATTATTATTATTATTATTATTATTATTAATTAGGTCCCCAAAGTAAATTTGCGGGTCTAATGTAAAGTTATAATGAACACTAGCGTCGAAGGCCATCGGTTCGGATATGTTTATATTATGTGTGTGTTATTGTTTTTTTTTTTTGATTACGTATTGTAGTTTAAAGTTTTAGATCTCTTTATAAAGCCTTGTAATGGTAAGGAAGGAAATTGTGTCTTGGCAATTTTCTGTGGTCAGGTTTAGAAATTTGGGATTTTGATTGGAGTCTAGGATTGTATGTCTTAAGTTATTGTATTTTTGGCAGTGGAGGATTATGTGGTCTATTGTGAGTGGTTTATTGCATCTGGTACATGTTGGTTGCGGTGTTCTGTTTAAAAGGTAATTGTGCGTAAGTTTGCTATGTTTAAGCCGAAGTCGTTTATCTAAAACGATAACGATCCGTCTCCGGCGCAAGTTAGATGTGTACTGAATCCTAAATTAGTAATAACCGTTATTATTGATTGTAAAAGATAAATTAGATTGGTCATAATATAATTACTAAATAATTTTTAAATATTGAACAAAAAACAATTGGTTTTTAAATAATAATTTTCTTCCCCGAACTTCATCAGGAATATTTCGGATTCATTTCAAATCTTCGAAGGTTTACACTTCGATCTTAAAGTTCGGACTGTTCCCGCCAATTTTTGCCTTATGGAAGTCACCATTTGCGTCCTTGTCAAATTCCTTATCCCTTTCAAGTGAAAAACAGTATTTCAGATTCTGTGAAAATTCATTTTTTTCCATCAGACAAAGTACAGGTAAGACGTTGCTCTTAACCAATTTACATTCAGTTGTTATTACTCTAACAGGATTATATTGCATTTTTACAACAACTCATTCTCACAGACCTACAGAATACTGTTCATAATTACCCCCTACTTTTTTTTTTATAGGGGTAATTTTGAACATTTTTTTCCAATCATTACCTAACTCTAGTCAAATGCCTTATTGCCAGGGGTCAAATGGGTTTTCCTTGTGATAATGAAGAGTTGAAAACCCTAGTACAACAGTTCGTTGTTCCTAATAATTTAAATGTCCGATTCAAAGATGGAAAACCAATGGATGGATGGAGATTTGTATAATGGGTTTATGAAGCGACACACCAACATTTCATTAACAAAACTGGAATTATTGCAAAAAGCAAGAAAGAGTTATATTTGAGTTAATGTTCAATAAAAAGTGATAATCAATAGCAATTTGCTTTGATTATAATCCTAAGGACTCATTATCATGTTGGTTGTCGTTTAAATTATGATTTTTTGATACAATTTAGTTCAAATATTAAATCTTGGGGTAATTGTGGACAATCTACTTTAGCTCTTATATGACGTCTGTTACTTATTCCTAGTAACAGTAACAGTTATTCTTAATTTTTATGAAGGTATCTCATCCCAGCACTAGAATCGATGTTCATAATTACCCCATAGACAATGGGGTAAAGATGAACATATGGGGTAATTATGAACAGAGATGATGAGGTGTCTGATTGCAATTAAAAAATACAATAACTATAAAATAGTGAAGTATAGTAGTGAAACAATAGTTTACAGAGGCTTTACAAGGTTTTACAGGGATCGCGGGCTTCTGAGAGCTCTCAGAATTTAAAACTTGTAAAATTTGTTCATAATTACACCAGCTGACCCTACATTGTGTATAAAGTATAAAGGCCGAGTTGCAAATCAGTAGTTTTGTTAAAGTGGACACATGGATGTGACTGAGAGTGAAGTAGAAAATGCTGCAACTACATTTAGTTTGCTGTTGCAGTTAATAAATTTTAGTTTAGCGACGCAAAAAAGATTGTGGGTACGTGAGCTATGGACTGCCCATGATATTCATGGATTTACAGTCCAAACATTCAGAATAATGAAGGAGAGGGATCATGAACAATTTTTTCTGCAATGAGAATGTATCGATATTTTCCTTAAAGAGAGATGTTGTGAACAGAAATAACTAAATATAATCACTTTGAATTTGATGCCTGGAGAAATCCAGCACGTCTGAATTTTCCGACAATTCCGGCATTATGCCGCCTCGGCGAAGCTGTAATGTGTGCTACTTCATAACATAGTGTGTGTTGGAAAAGCGATGCCGCAGAATGCCGGCATCGGCATTCTCAATGTGTTTCGGCCTTTAGTCGCCGCCACACGCGTCGCTCGATGAATTCTGTTAAGGCGCGTTCCCACGACGCGTTGCTCAGCTCGTATGATCATAAAACTGTGTCTTCACGTGTTTTATGGAAGTTCGGATGCAGACGAGTCACACCGTTCCCACGACGCGTGCAAATTTGGGCTGGTCTCTCCTTGTCTTTTGTTGCATGAAGAAAACAATATCTCATCAATACGCCATTGCATGAGGTTTTTCGAGAGAGTTCAGAGTGTTTAGAATAGATTCGAGATTTGTTCTTTATTGAAATAAAAACATTTATATTAATACAGGAAAAATGTATGAATCTGACAGTGATGAGGAATTAGTGTGTGCCGCTGCGGTTTGTGTAGTTTTCAGTGCTAACTTTTTGCTTCAGAAATCCGTAAAACGTAAAAAACGGTGGTGGATGACGTCATTTTATAAAAGTCGAAAAAGGTAATTATTACAGTAATACTGAAAGTAACGTAATAACTAATAAATGTAAAACATAAATTAAGCCGTTTAAACTAAATGTACTTATTTATAGGTACTGTGTTAGTGATATGATCGTGGACTTGCAAAAAGAACCATCTGGCTTATTTGAAAAGTTTTGCCGAATGTCAGCAACTGATTTTGAACGTCTTTTAAACATTCTCGAGCCATATATAAAGAAAGAAAAAACGAATATGAGGGATTGCATTCCCACTAAAGAAAGACTAGCGGTTGCTTGCCTTACGATTTTTCGTTACTGGCGACAGTTATGCCTCTTTGTCCATACTGTTTAAATTCTCGAAGCAAACAGTATCAAGGTGCGTAGATGAAGTGTGTGCGGCAATAATAAAAGAGCTGTCCAATGAAGTAAAGGTAAGTAGAAAATAAACAATAACATTGTCTTAGAAATAATGTAACGTTTAATACTAGTTAATATTGATATCACAAACTTAATTTAGATGAACTTAAAATACTAAATTAAAAACGCTAATAGTAATTTTAAATTTTAATTAAAGTTGATATTTTAAATAATCTCACTTTCATTATTAAGATCACTTTGATTAATTATCAGATTGTGCTGTATTTGAAGTTGAAGGAATCTGCGAAGGCGGATTGTACGCTTCAAATCTTTCACGAGATTCATAAACGGGTAAATGATGATTCCTTTGGAAATCCTGTTGCAAAAGTCCAGGCTGTTGGTAAAAGTGCGATGCCATATTTGAATGATGAGAACTCAAATTTCGTAAATTAAACATCACGCCATCAATTTCGTGCATCGCTATTTCGCGAGTGCGATCGTCTAATTTCCTTAGCTTAGAACATAGCAAATCGCAAAACATACTAGCCTCGTCCTTCACAATTTTCGGCTTAGCAGCAACTTGTTTTAAATAATGATAGGCCTCGTCCATGCACTTCTCAACTTGCCGTTCTTTTTCGGCTTTCCTCTTTTTGCCCATTGGCGGTCCACCTTCCTTAACTGTTGCTGTAGCTGTCTCTGTTGCACTAGTTGTGCTTTCGTCACCTACATTTGCAAATTCTTCTAAATCAATGATGTCAACTATTTCATCTTCGTTATCATCATCTTCATTATTATTACATTTATTTTCCGGTCTCTGAAAACAAAGCATATTTGTCAGTCTTTTGAATCTTTCGTCATTATATATGTGTATAACATAAACATTTTAATAGCAATTCTGTTTATTTCAGTTGCCTAGAAATGAAGACGAATGGGTGAACATATCAAAAGTTTTTCAAAAACAATGGAATTTTCCCAATTGTTTGGGCGCCATCGATGGAAAACATGTCGTAATCGAGTGTTCCATCAATACCTCAACCGAATTTTTTAATTATAAAAACACCTTCAGTGTGGTACTTCTGGCTCTAGTGGATGCCCGTTATTGTTTCACATATGCTGATGTTGCATGCCAAGGGCGGATAAGTGATGGGGGTGTTTTTAAGAATTCATCTTTATTTTCTAAGCTACAAAAGGACCAATTAAAAATTCCCCCCGATGGACAGTTGCCTTCATCTGACAAAATAACACCTTATGTTTTTGTTGGCGACTCAGCTTTTGCCTTAAGCCGTCATATGATGAAGCCATATCCTGGGAATCCAGAAAACGGAAGCCCGCAAAGAATTTTTAATTATCGGCTATCTCGTGCACGCCGTGTTGTTGAAAACGTTTTCGGTATAATGGCATCAGTTTTCCGAGTGTTTAGAACACCAATGATGTTGCAGCCGGATAAAGTGAGCAACGTTACTCTAGCGTGTGTTCTCTTACATAACTTTATGAGGAGAAGCGTAACATCTTCATCCACTTATACTCCTCCAGGGACGTTTGATACCGAAGTAAATGGTAGAATCATTCCCGGATCATGGAGAAATGATCAAGATGGAATGTCTTCATTCTTGCCTTTACAGAAAACTGCTAGAAAACCAGGAGAAGAAGCAAAGGAGATTCGAAACTCTTTTACAGAGTATTTCACAACAAGTGGCAAGTTAGATTGGCAAGGTAAATATTGTTAATGCAGAAAAATTAATAAAAACTAAAATAATATAATATACAAAAACCTGTGTTTCATTTTTCCACATTATAAACAAAAAATACAAACCTTAAAAAACAGTTGTTTACCTTTTTCACTATTTTTAAATGGTGACAATTTCAATTAATTTAAAAAAATGACTTGCTTTTATGAAAATGCACAGTACAAAATGCTATCATTTCTGTAATTTTATTAAAGATTTTGTCCGTTCCTGTGAGAACGGGATGAAAATTAGATACAATGCATTGTCATCGACAACGAGCCTGTCTGGAAAGGATTAGGTCCATTGGATGATGGACGTAGTATGTTAATTAGCCGTCGGAGGTTGTCACGGCACAAATATAATTAACTAAACTAATAAACATATAAAAAAGCAAGTTTTTGCGAAGTTAATATTATATATGAATTAAAAAAGCGCTTTGATTCGTACCTCTGTACTCTTTGTTTCCCTCGGCGTGTACACATTTTGCAAAAATGATGCCATTTTGTTGTACGCGAACCATTCGGGATTGTACACTTGGTTGGCTCCAACCCCGGTTGTTGCACTATTTTTCACCTTTAATGCTAGCTTTCTGTAAGTTGCCATCAGATTTTCTTTCTTCTTTTTCAATATTTCCACTGAGCACTCAACACTAATATTTTTTTGAATCCGTTTCCAGGCATCATTAACCTGATTTTTGTCTTTGTGGTGTAAATTTTTGGGATTCCATATTATGGATTCTCCCTCGTATAAATCTAAAAACTCCATGATAACGTTGTTGTTCCACTCCATATTTGACTATTTATGGAAAAAAAATCCTTCTTTTAGCTCAACTAGTTCCTTCAGCGTACTTTTCTGAACTACTGCCACTCGAGTATCAAAAATGATAAATCTTTCCACTCTTTTGCATATTTTTAAAATTATGATCATACGAGCCGAGCAACGCGTCGTGGGAACGCGCCTTTAGACGAGTGCAGACGCGCATAATTTGTAGACAGTGTTTGAGTGTTCTACCGCGGTATGTGGTTCGAATTGGTGTTTTTGATTGTTTGTTTTATTTGTTTGTTTTTTTTTTGTCAATATGGCTGACAGTGAAGGAGAAAGCGAAAGAACTGAATTACGTAGTGAAGTAAACGTTATTGAGTAAAAAGGACGTGGAAGCCGAGCAGTTGTTTCCAAAGAAGATTTTCTGAAAGTTACTTTGGAATATGCTGATCGAATTTGCGTTAATACAAAGGTTGTATCAAAAATAAAAGCAAGTGTTGCACGACATTTCAAAGGCTTTTAATAACAAATTGCAGCCGAAATCGTTACATGCCATGCTTTGTAATAACCATAATGAACCTTTGTCGCAAATACATGGTCATCTAAACCTACAGAAATGTGATGCAAATAATACCGTTCTTTCTACCGACAAGAATGTTTCCACTGAATCGGAATGTGATTTGTACAATGACAAAATGATATCTTTTGAAGCCAACGCCACCAGAGAACAGTTTAATGCTCTGACAGAGTATAAAAACTATGAAAACAATACTCGGGAAGCGAAAAATAAAAAAAAGAGAATACTGTGTGTTTATACCTGGTGCATATCAATCATTTTTCAACGACCTAATTTTTCAACACACAAAACTAAGATGTGGTTGGAATTAACATAATACGCAATTGAACATGGAACGCACATTGGGTAATCTCCATGGTAAGTATCCATTGTTCTATAATTCAAGTTTGAACAAGAAGTTAATTGTCTATATTGAGTGTTTAACAATTCTCGATTCTGTCGGTTGCTTTACTTCAGAAACTGAGAGTATCTTTCTCTGTTTATCAAGGCTTCATGTTTTGCATGTAGGGGAGAGTCTTGTAGGTTGAAACGCGCTTTGATTTTTGGTCGCAACTTTTAACAGGATATATAAAACACAGAGTTTTATATGCCGTTGGAAAGGTAATATTGTTGGCTACATTTTTGTCGAAGAATGTAATTCAGTTGCATTAAAAATAAAAAAGTTATGGCCTATTTTCCAAACATGTGATTTTTGATCGCAAAAAAATTTGTCGTGTAGGTTGAAACACACATAGTAATTGAAATTTTTTTTATTAAAACGCCAAATTTTAAATGCTTATTATTATTTTCTTGCACTTCTTCTTCGAACATTTGCACATCCGATTCTTACAGCTTTGAGAGCATTCAGTAATGTATCAAAATCCGAAACACCATGTTGAGTTTTTCTTGGCCTACAGCATGCCATTTTCACTATCTGAACTATTTTACTGAAACACTATTAATCTTTTTTAAAATCCACTTGAAGTTCTAGTTTTAGTTTTGCTTTGTGATTTGTAGTTTATTTTTCTGTGATACAGCTTGTATTAAGAAAAAAAAAAAAAAATTTTCGTACTATAGCTACTTTTCGAAATTGTTCATCCGGTTGAAAGTTATCACCAACTGAACTTTCTGTCATCCTGATCTCTAATTTATACTTCCTTGTCGTCCTTGATTGAGCAAGTACTTGTTCTTTTCCTAAAACAAAAGAAATCCCGAGTTCGTCGGCCTGGCAATTAAGTGCCGGAATAACCCATTTGCAATAGTTGTTGCACACCTGAGAGCATTGAACTATACCGCAACAGTATAATACTATAATATGTAAGTTCACCGATGTGCACATCAAACGGCCAATGCCGTAGTTCAGGGAAAGCAATAACACTCAAGGACGACTGTACAAAACAATCGTCCTTCAAAACTTTGCGAACAGGCGCGTCCGCCTATCAGCTGGAAGAAAAAATGCTAACGAGTGTTTCCGAGAAACGAAATCCTCCAAATTACCTCTTTATGGACATAATTGCTAGTGAATGACCCACGTTCATTCTCATGACAATAATCAATTTGGAATCTGAATGACAACATGGTTGTGTTTTATTCCAGCAAGGACATAGGTATGGCCACTATGATCCTGCAGGATTTAACGAGATCGACAGCAACTGTATCCTCCAGAGAAGGTTCCAACGAACCAGCATATGTAATATGTATGTAGTTTTGTATGTTTATTTTTCTTTTAGTTGTTCACTTGCGACTGTTATGGTGTTTCAATCTACACGACATCAAGTGTTTCAACTTACAAGACTGACCGACATTTTTAGAAGACATGAGATTTTTCTTTTCTATGTAAAATAAGCTAAAAAATTTTTTGGAACTAGAAAATAGAGCAAAAGCTGTAGTGTAAATGTCATATTCATCTTTTCATATCGATGAAAAAATCACACTTTTTTCAGTTATGGAAAAATTTTTAAAACACTTTTTTCACAAATTTTTTTGACTTGCTCTGGTTCAAGTACAAGGATGGCAAGTTAATAAGTCTGTATGCTATGAAATGTTAGCTACTGATAACACAACAAATTTACACTATACAATTTGGTGTGAACTGTAAAAGAAAAAAAAATATCGCTGTGTTTCATCCTACATGCCGTTTCAACCTACACGACACTCCCCTACTATGAGTTATGACTCCGTATCGTTAATTTCTTGATTCTGAATGTAATTCATTATTTAATGAACAAAGAAAGACTCACTTTCTCTGGTCGAAATGAATTTTGAAAGTTGCAATAATTCTTTCAATATCCGATTCTTTCATTGAGTATATATTCGTTTCTTCTTATCTTTAATAATTGAGAAAACAACAGAATTATTCTGTAATTATTATTATTTTTGGTATGTGTACATTACATAGGGGAGACCGGGGCACCAGTGGCGTAACGTATTTCGGCCGGGCCCCCTAGCAAAATTTTTTTCGGGCCCCTTAATAAGGAAAAACTGGACAACAAAAATCATGGTATTGGTTTTAGGACATAAAAGTATATTGCTACATGAAAAAAACCTTACAATCAAAATGAAAAATTGAATAATTAAATATTGAGCAACTAAAGAAATTATTATAATGAATTTACAACATTTTATAGCTATTATAACGTAGCACTTAACATAAGCATAGGCATGCATAGGTGTCATAACATTATAATACTTTTCGCTAGAAGTATTTTCTTTTTCTGTCAGAATTTCAAAATAACTTATACAAGCCTAAAGAAGTAAAAGAAAAGAATAATTGATACATTGGCTGCCTACGAACTTTTGGTAAGAAGAGATCACTTCTCTTCTTGCTTTTTTAGTTGCAAACTCTTTTATCATTTCGTCCAGATTTAGGTTTCTAGCGCAATCATTTTCAATACTTAATAAGTTAAGGCCACTCAGTTGTTCTTGTGCCATGTTGCTTCTTAGATGATTTTTTATTAATTTTAACTTAGAAAATGAGAGTATTTACAACGAAAATTCCAGAAGGCCTATCGAGCTTTTGGGCCCCTCCAACGGTGGGCCCCCCGCCACGCGGGGTCTGCGGGGGTGTAAGTTACGCCACTGCGGGGCACATTGGCCATATTGGCAGGTTAGCCAACTCCAGTTAGTTCTCATAATTACGACAAGATCGTGCTAGGAATCAAGGGGTAGGTTGGCAGCAATGTCACCTTCCTTCTGCAGAAACAGTATGGCAGCTAGTTCAGAGTTGGGCAAGTGATATCGAATTATTGTTTTTTTGTGTTTTCAAGTAAATTTTTAGTGGACAGTTTAGTATGCTTAAAGGTTGTAGTTTGAGGGTTAGTTATATGATGTTTAAAGAATAAATTGGTTGAATGAATTCTGTAAAAAATTTAATTTATATAAAAGATGCCCATGGAACAGTTTGGCCAAGGGAAGACGGGGCACGTTAGACACCTGGGCCAACCTGTCCCGGCCAATTTTAACGCATCATCTGATACAATTTTTATTTGAAGTTACGGTGTTTTATAAGATTTTATATTGTTAGGAACGTCAATATGGTTCGAAATTACCTAAGAAAAATAGAAAGAGGAAAAGTTCCTGAAAATCATATGCTATACAAGCCGTCTTAGAATTCAAAGAAAATAAAAGATCAATCAGGGCTCTAAGCGCTGGGCTCATGAGCAATGTGTAAAAAATGAATTCAATGAACTATTTTTTGAATATTTTAATTGTGCTAACCCTTTGGACTTAGACAGTCAGTAACCTTCGAGGTAACAACACTTACAAGAATTTCAAAAAAAAAAAAAAAAATTATTCACTTAGTAGCCAACTTGCCCCGAGGTAGGGGTAGATTGGCCCACTTGACACATCCCCAAAAACCTTTTTTTATAATTTTTTTCAACATAGCTTTCAAGGTTTAGAAGTGATGTACTGATTCTGTAAGAATGTCCTAAGATATTGCAACATAAAGTGTCATTAAAATACTTATGAATTTTTTAAAAAAAAACATATTAAAAAAACTGGGCCAACGTGCCCCGGTCTCCCCTTCCATGGGACGATCACGTCAAGTATCTTGGAATCACCCTCGATAATAAACTCACATATGCGAAACACATATCCACGGTTCTAAATAAAACCAGTACACTAATCACAATCATGTATCCTTTGATAAAAAGGAAGTTGTTACTAAGCCTCGAAAATATACTCATCGTCTACAAAGTTATTTTTCAAGCTTCAAGTTTTACGGTGCCCCGTATGGTCTCATTGCGCGCAAAGTCATATCACAGATAAAATAAATTTTATCTGTGGTCATTTTAAAAAGCTACAAACAAAATAAAATTCTGAAAATGATCTTGAACCTGCCATGGGATTTCTCCACCATAGAGTTACACAGAATAGAATAGCAGAATTGAATCCAGTAACTGCTAACTAGAAATATTGCAGTCGAATGAAAGATAGTTTCTAGCGCTAAAGTAATTATTGCTATTGTTACAAATATTGTATATATGCACTATGTTCATTTTCAATCCTTAAATAAATAATAATAATAATAATGATTTGCATGGAATTTGAAAACCCTCCGGACATTCTAAATACTGAAGTGAATGAAGTGAGTGTAGAGAATTAATAACAAACCCGAATAGATCATTAAAGGATAAATTGAAAAATTGGTATTACGACCATAAGCCAACAAGAGGAAGTGTTAATGCATTATTAAAGGTATTAAATTCCTAGGGTTTGGATGTACCAATTAGTCTCGCGGGACTTTTGAAAAAAAAAAAACAGCAAAACGGTTATCAGAACTGTTGCACCTGGAAGTTATTTTCATCTGGGATTAGAAAAACGATTAAAAAAGTTCCAAATAGTGCATTACCTGAAGACAATAACATAATTTTAGATATTGGTGTAGATGGATTGCCACTTTATAAGAGTAGTTCTTCAACATTGTGCCCAATACTTGGAAGAATAGTTAATATTCAAAATATTGTTTTCCTAATTGGAACTTATTTGGGTAAAAAAAACCATATAATGTAAATAATTACATGCCTGATTTCGTAATAGAAATTACAAATTTAAAAGAAAATGTTGTTATGCTGCATAATCGAAAATTTAAACTTGAAATAAGAGTCAAATATATGATTATAATAAGTTGTTGATGATTAGATTCCTATAAAATATTATTATTTTGTTGGTGTCAATTGCTACCTGACACTACATGGTGGCAGCAGTTTATCGAATAACGATTAAGCGGTTTAAATTGTGAAAATTTTTGTTTGTTTGTGTTTCCAAGTTCGTGCGAACCGGAAACAAGATCACAAAACGAAATGGCCTCTACTTCTCAGCATTGTGTTCCACCGGATAAGTTCAGCTTTGATCCCCGGGATTGGCCAAAATGGAAACAGCGATTTGAACATTATCGTCAGCTGAGCAATCTGTGCTCTCGTTCTGAAGAACTACAGATCCATGCATTGATCTATTGTATGGGTGAGGAAGCTGACGAAATTAAGATGTCGTTTCAGTTGAATTCGACAGACTGCAAGAAATACGGTAAAATTATTCAGAATTTTGATGAATATTATGTGGGGAAGCGCAACGTTGTGTATGAACGGGCCCGATTTGGATTAAGATTTAGATATCAAGAAGATGGAGAGTCAATCGAGTCGTTTGTAACAGCTCTTCACACTCTTTCTGAATATTGTGACTACAGCAGTTTGAGAGACTCACTGGTTCGTGATAGGATTATCTTGGGAGTTCAGGATAAGAAATTGAGTGAAAAACTTATGCTCATTGATGACTTGACTTTGTCTGAAGTTGTAGATATAGCTAAGCAATGGGAAAATATTAAACGACAATAAGGAGACTTATATGGGGAAAGAAAATTGAAAAATATGGATTCTTTGGCAAAGAAGACTTTACCCTGCACCCAATTTCAAAAGAAGAAAATTATGTCTCAGCTTAAACCGCAACAAAATTCAAATAAGAAGAAAGAACAAATATGCAAATTTTGTTTAAAATCGCATGAGTTTAAAAAGGAATTGTGTCCTGCGTACGGAAGACAATGTCATGCGTGTAAATTGAATAATCATTATTCATCAAGTTCTATATGCTCAAAAAATTCAGTGACGAAGAAGTCAGATTCGTCGAAGAAAGTGAGGAAATTAAATTTTGTTCCAGAAACCAACTTTATGATTAGAGATATAACAGTGAACTCTACTGACAAAGGTTTGTCACAGACTGAACAATTGATGGGATACCATTTAATTTCAAACTCGATCCTGGAGCTGATGTGACTACGGTTCCTTATAGCCTTTTTCGAAAACCCTTCAAAAACAGAAGACTGCTTCCATCAAATTTCTCTCTGTCCGCTTGTGAGAGAACACAATTGCATGTTGTTGGAACTGCCCAATGTGTACTAAAGAACCAACAATATGAATTGGTTGAAACATTATATGTCTGCAAAGGATTGCAACAATCACTCATGGGAGTAAATGCTTGTGAGAAGTTACATTTTGTGAAACTATTGGATAGTGTAGACTTGTAGAGCACCGATTATCATCTCTGAAGCCCAAGGAGGAATTTCCTGAATTATTTTCTGGACTAGGGAAAATGGATCAGCCCTACAATATCAAGCTTAAAAATAATTCGCAGCCTTTCACCATTCATGCATCTCGTCGTGTTCCTATTCCATTGATGGAGAAAATCAAGCAGAGATGGTTATTGAACCTGTTTGTTTCGATTGAGAGCTTTTTCTCAACCGGAGATAAAGGTTCTTGTAACTTATCTCAGTATCGCGTGCAAACGGTTCTTGTTACCACTGCACTGTTGCTGTAATGTGAGCCTCAAAAGACTCAATGGTTAATTACGCGAATACTGACTGAGAAACCGATTGAAAAGAACGACTAAAAAAGACTACGAAATGACTGCTAAAACAACTGAAAAACTGACTGCTAAATGACTGAAAACTGACTGAACTGATTTTATTGATTCTCAAAATATTTAAATACAAATAATTTGCTTACAACTAATTGCTTACAACTATTGATTTCTGTTTACGATTGCTACCCGTTTGCGACATAGCTGCAGTAAATTCGGGCGTGGGAATTAGACCGCGTTCGCTTTAGTGCAATTTGCAACTTGGCGCTTCCGCGGTCACCGCCCTAGGTTTTTACCCGACTGCCGAGGAAGGGTTATGTTTTTCGAGTATATGTATGTATGTAATTTCTACCAGACGCTCTGCAGTCTAAACGGCTCGACGGATTTTAACAAATGAGGTGTTATTATATTCGTATACATTGTAGGAGTGACATAGGGTATGTTAGTTTTTATAGCTTAATTTGAACTCAAAAGGAAAACTCAAATATTAATTAAAACAACTTAATTTATTTCACAAATAACTTCGCCCTATTCGGGATCTCAAGTGAGATTTATTAGAAATATTAACACTAAGAAAAAACTGCCCAGTGGCGATGTCTCCTAGTCGGAGGTTCAAGCGAGAAGAAGGTGGCAAACTTTGCCAATACAGTACAAAAGTAAACGGTAGTAACTACTGTTAGAGATACATTCAAAAATGAGTGCCAAATGCACTTTACAAGGTTTGAGATCAGAGTAATCTAGTAAGTAATTTAAACGAAGAGTGTCCCTTTGTTTTGGGTTGGAGTTGCCTGCTGCGTTGAGCGTAGTAGAATCGCTAACATTCCGCTCGCCTCGTGTGTTAGCACGACTGTAACTTCGTCCTTGTTGTGGTTGAGGGTGGATACCCGCCCTCCGTGACTTCTGTAAGGTCTGTACAACTGCAATTTCGGTCGCAAATATAAAGCTAATTTTGAAAAAAATAAGAACTACTATAGTTTATGTTGAGATATTAATTTGAAATTGGTTGCATCGATTGCATAATGCTATGATTTTATAATTTTTTTTGAATTTAGATAATTTAGTATTAGAATTGTCGTGGCAGTATACAGATTTTCGAAATGGCACGCTTACAAATACCATTTTTATGCTTTAGGGTAACTACGCGAATTTGAGCATCCGCACCCGGGTGAATTCCAATTATTTTGGCAAGCAGCCAGGTAGCGGGGGGTGTCCTCTCGTCTTTGATGATAACAAGGTCATTTATGAGCACCGGATCTTCCTTCCTCTGCCACTTGTTCCTCAATTGAAGATGATGTACATATTCCGATTTCCAACGATGCCATAATTGCTCAACCATCGACTGGACTAGTTGCCAGCGCTTCAGCCTATTGATAGGCGTATCAAAGGTACTGGGTGTGGGCACTGTGAGCAAATTTTCTCCTACAAGAAAATGCCCTGGTGTTAATGCGGACATTTCGTTAGGATCATCATTTAGCGGCTGCAGTGGCCTCGAGTTGAGGCAGGCCTCAATCTGCGAGATCAACGTTAAAATTTCTTCTAGGTCCAGCGTGTGGCATCCAACTATACGTCGAAAATGGTGTTTGAAAGATTTAATTCCGGCCTCCCACATTCCACCGAAGTGCGGAGATCCGGGAGGAATAAAGTGCCATTCAGTGCCTTCCTTTATAAGCAATCGTGCTATCGTCGACTGTGCTAGCAACTCCTGGAGAAGCTGATTTAGCTCTTTGTCAGCAGATGTGAAATAAGTTGCATTATCGGTGTATAACTTAGCGCATCGCCCACGGCGGCTAATGAAGCGCCGAAACGCAGACACGAAGGCTTCTGTAGTTAAGTTAAAGACTAATTCTAAATGTACCGCGCGAGTGACGAGGCAAATGAACAGGGCTACATACATCTTGATGAGTGTACGGTTACGTCCTTTCAATGGCTTTATAAGAAATGGCCCAGCATAATCTGCGCCACAGTGCAGGAAGGGTTTCGCTGGCCTTATCCGTTCAGCCGGTAGATCTGCCATGATTTGAGTTTTCGTAGTAGGTCTATATCGAAAACATGTGATGCAATTCCTGACAAAATGGCGAACCGTGCTGCGCCCTCTTACGAGTACCGCCATGGAGGGTAGCACTGTGGGAGTAGTCAATGATTAGCTTAGTTAACTGACTTGTTTTGGGCAATATTGCCGGGAATTTTTCCTCATATGGAAGCAAGGAGTTCTTTAATCTGCCCCCAACTCGTAGTACGTGATTGTCGTCGATGACTGGGTTTAAATTTCTCAGTTGACTCCGCGGAGGCAGTGGTTGATTTGCTAAGAGACATCTTATTTCCGTGTTGAATGCTGACTGCTGAATGAGTTTGATCCAAGTTTGACCAGACGCAATTTCTTCTAAGCTGAGGAATCCGCATCGCTTAATACTCGATCTGCAGTTAGAAATAAACCGTTGGCAGTAAGCTGTGACGTGAAGGAGCTTCTGGAGACTTGAGTAACGATGTAGTAGCTCGTTTTCAGGATCAGTGGGTTTGATTGCAGTTGCATATGTTGAGCGCACTTCTTCCTGCAAATCAGTGTCCTTAACAGTTGAGGATGTTTGCGGCCAGAATTCCGAATACTGCTTATGGTGGGCCAGACCACCATGTCATCGCTTCTGAAGACGATAATTCAGTGTGAAGTGACAGGGTGTCTGTATTAATGTTCCATATAACACCTAGTGCCTTAATTTGAGCATCACTAACGAGTTTTGAACCAACTATTTGCTCTCTGTCCGTAGCAGGAATGCCTTCTAACAACTCGTCTAAATTAGCCATCCACTTTCGCAGGTGGAAGCCTCCCTTTTTCAGTAATCTGCATAATTCATCACGCAAGTCGCGTGCAGCTTGAAGGGTATAAGCTCCAAAGAGGGCATCATCGACATAGAATTGCTCTTTCAATGTAATAGATGCTGTAGGATGGTCATTACTATGGTCCTCTGCTAATTGGCGCAGTACCTTACAGGCTAAGTATGGGGCAGAGGCTGTACCGTACGTTACAGTCTTCAGACGATATGTTTTGACGCTTTCAGTTGGATGTGACCGCCACAATATGCGCTGAAGGTCAGCATCAGAATCATCCACTACTATCTGGCGAAACATTTTTTCTGCATCTGCGGTTAGAACATAAGGAAAACAGCGCCAATTCATCAGGATAATGAAAACATCAATTTGCAGTTTTGGGCCCACATGCATAATGTCATTTAAAGACTTTCCTGTCGACGTTTTCGTTGATGCATTAAATACAACCCTGAGTTTGGTTGTAGTACTACTTGGTTTAAGCACAGCATGGTGAGGTAAGTAGTATGCTCTCTCCATATTTTCCTGTTCCGGGGGGACACGTTCCATGTGCTCAAGGTTTATGTACTCAGTCATGAAATCAGAATAAGCCTGTCGGAGAGCTGGGTTCCGCTCAAACCTCTGCTCCAGCCTCAACAATGAGGACATTGCAGTTTTTCTAGACGAGCCCAGTTCCGTGTCAGAACATCGTAGAGGTAGGCGAACTATAAATCGACCAGTGTCGTCTCGACGATGGGTTCTACGAAAAAATTCCTCACATTCTGCTTCCTCAGGTGTCAGTCTTGAAGAACTGGGGGGTTCCTCTATCTTCCAAAACCGCTTAAGAAGAGAATTTATCTCGATTGAGGAGCTGTGGTGGCTACATACTGGAGAGGATTCATTGCATGCATTTCCAATATGTCCAGAGAGGATCCATCCTAGCAATGTGGCTTGAGCGATTGGTGAGCCTTGAGGTCCGCGTTGCACTTGATTGAGTAGAATGTTAGCGTAGACATCAACCCCCAAAATGAGATCTATCCGTGATGGTTTCTCAAAATCAGGATCAGCCAGTGTTAATCCAGCAAGATGTGGCCAATCCCGTCGTTGAATTGGTTTCGAGGGTAGAAGCTGAGTTGAGCTCGGAAGTACTAGTGACTGTATTGAAAACCGACATTTTAAATCGAATGTAGATATAATCTCGTGTGTGACGACGGTACGAACTGTGCCTGCTTCACACTGTCCGATTCCTAGTACTGAAATATTGATTGTTCTTTTCGGCAAATTCAGCAAAGAGGCTAATGATTTTGAAATAAAATTAGACTCCGATCCCTGATCTAGAAGAGCGCGTGCCTTAACAACTCTACCGTCAGGAGATCGAACTAAAACAACAGCTGTTGCTAATAGTGTAGCGCTTGTCGGAGTATTCGAGAAATGAGCTGAAGTAGTGCTTGCTAAGGTATTTGATGCTAACTGAGTCGTGCTGTTGCTTTGCAAATGCGGAATACCTGAAACGGATTCTGTTGGAGATTTATGAATCATAGTATGGTGCATTTGTTGACATCGTTGACAGCGATTATTTGCTGGACAGGCTGAAGTAGTATGTCGGGCTTTCATACAGTTCATGCAAAGATTGTTTTTTCGTAAAACATCAACGCGCTGGTTGACGCTCATAGCCCGGAACTGTGGGCAAAAAAGTAGTATATGATTCCTTTTACAAAAAAAACAACTTTTATCTGATGCGACATAATACGACTGTGCAGTCCTATATGATTGAGGTTTATTTGCTATCCTCGGTTGACGTATTGTGTGATTAGGGTGTCCACTTTTCATGAAACGCAATGCGTGTAATCGAGCTTCCAAGACGGATTTCAATGAGTCAAAAGTAGGCATTTCTGTCGATGAGGTCAACGAAGTTTCCCAATCTCTTCGGGAATTATTATCAAGTTTATTGCACAAAAAATGCACCAGCCAGTCACCCCAACTTTCGACGGGTCGGGATAGATTTTCTAGTATACGAACCGATTGGCAAAAATTGTCCAGGACTCTGCTCAGCTATGAACACGATTCAGTAGACATTGGAGCTAACGAAATAATGGCCTGCAGGTTTGAGTTCACTAGCAATCTCGTATTTTGAAAACGTTCTAATATGGTCTTCCATGCGGATTCATAATTGGCACTCGTTACTGAAAAGTGACGTATTAGTTTTGCCGCTTCACCGGATATTGTAGACTTCAGGTAGTGCATTTTCTGCACTGACGTTAATGTACTATTTTCATGAATCAAGGCGATAAAGGTGTCATGAAAGGAAGTCCATTCGGAATAAGTTCCGCTAAAGGTAGGCAGATTAATTCTTGGCAACTGTACGAGTACGATTGACCCTGCGGCGTTATCAGTGGAAGGTTCAGTGGACCCAAGCATACTTGTTGCATTAGAATTTGATGTCGGATGAAAAGCGTTTAATTGTTCTTTAAGCCAACCGAGGCTCGCGATATAATCACATTCAACTTCCGAATAAATATCTTTTGTAAAGTATTCAAGAGATTTTATTTCATCCTCTGACGCGCGATTAATTAATTCATCGTGATTTGCGGAAAATCCATGCCAATAAGTTTCTAATAACTGTAACCTGGCCTTCACAAACTCTTCAGTTCGTTTGTCTTTACCCGTTTTGTTGGCATTGGTAACAAATTTCTGAATTCGGTCTCGCAAACCACTGGCTTATTTCACTAATGCATCCATATTTTGAGGCATTCTTTGTATAATTGTATTACAAAAGCAAAACCGTAAGCGAGCGATTTAATTGCACGTACTGTTAATCACAGTCTAATGTTCATGCGCACTAACCGAAATCCAATGATGACAATTGCACTTTCGATACAGACTTCTTTTTCCCTTTTTTTTTTGGAGAATTTCAGAGCATGTAATATATATGTATGTAATAATAAATTATGGAACGAACTCACCGGGATATTATGTAGGTAGTCCCAAGCTCAGACTCGGCAAGATGATAACTACTCTACTTTCAGGTGAATGCGAGGTACTGCGACGGTGATAAGGGAGATTAGAACTGAGCCAGCAGCGCTTCTACTGTACACAAAGTATATGTTTAATTCTGTTCTCAAAATTTCACTGCACTAGCAATATAATTTCCGTAATGTTATTATCGGCACTGACATAAACGGCTTAATTCACTTAAGCGAGTTTGAATGCAATTTTTTAGATATTTTATTTCACTGAAACTATTTGTCTGCCGGTAATTGTTTTTAATTATCCGGCTCGAAGGACCAAAAATGTTAGTTTTTATAGCTTAATTTGAACTCAAAAGGAAAACTCAAATGTTAATTAAAACAACTTAATTTATTTCACAAATAACTTCGCCCTATTCGGGATCTCAAGTGAGATTTATTAGAAATATTAACACTAAGAAAAAACTGCCCAGTGGCGATGTCTCCTAGTCGGAGGTTCAAGCGAGAAGAAGGTGGCAAACTTTGCCAATACAGTACAAAAGTAAACGGTAGTAACTACTGTTAGAGATACATTCAAAAATGAGTGCCAAATGCACTTTACAAGGTTTGAGATCAGAGTAATCTAGTGAGTAATTTAAACGAAGAGTGTCCCTTTGTTTTGGGCTGGAGTTGCCTGCTGCGTTGAGCGTAGTAGAATCGCTAACAGGGTATATTATTTCAAAATGGCATCTTTGAAAAAAAAACTATTGAATTTATTTGAATTTTTGGGTAAAATTTAGTTGTGGGGGATTTCAATTAAATTTTGTGCAGACATGCATTTTAGTTAAAAACGCCAGACTCATATAGTTTTTGAAAAAATTACGTTTTACTTTGAATAAAATCTATTCGTCATTTTTCGGAATCTTGCCGTATTTATATTCACAAAATTTATTTGCGAAAAACGAAAAATCTCGCCAAAAGTTCACTTCAACACATTTATCACTTTTTTACACTTCACAGCACTTAAACGAGATATCCTTTATTTATACGATTGTTTTCAATTTCACAATTTGATACATATCCGCTGTTAAATAGATGCTCGTTGCAATTAAAATCTTATGGCTGATATCCGACGGATTGAAGGGCCTGCTTTTAGGAAAGAACAATTAGAAACAGGAGAGCTATTGCAAGCAGTATGCCAGTATTTATTAAATTTGATGATCCTACAATCAAAGGTAATCAACCAGGAGTATAGATGTACGGATCGAGCCTTGCACTGTCGACTTGATACGCTTCGGGGGCATGGAAAAATTTAACGAAGGATATTGCCTTTAATTTACTTTGCTGGGTTGTAATTGTCCACAAACTACAAGGCACCACTCTCGATAGGGCTGTTGTAGACATTAGCTCACATGTCTTTGCTAAGGGTCAAACCCACGTAGCTCTAAGCCGAGTAAAAACATTAGCTGAGTTGGCTATTAGTACCCTTGATCCCAAAAAGCTGTTAAATCGGCCATACGATGAGAATTCTTAAAAAGAGCTTCAACGTCTACCGGAGTTGAATACTACAAACTAATATATTGAAGTACTCGTACAATTAACTTGACGGCTAAAAAGCTGCCGATAATTTAATCTATGTAGCTAGAACATCAATTTCTTCTTTTATTCGACCTCTATCTTGTTAATCTAACTTTATCGTACAGCTTAGTTACTTACTTAGCAATATTTAACTGAACAACTGTTTTATTAATAAAAACCAAAAGGTATGAAATAAAAAATAAATTATTTAAAAAAACAAAAAACCCGACTGCATTAAGAAGTATCAACTGAAAAGCGAAAAACAAGTTATATTTAATCTATAGAAATTTGTAAAAGCATGTAAAAGTGAAGCCACATGGCAAAATGACTTCAAATTTACAGTGTACCTGAAAGCCGGCGGCCGAATGATGCGCTCTCGACTTGAAAGCTGCTCGTGTACAAATTCAAAGCTCTAAAAGCTGGAGTGCCCGCGGGCATAGGCCTGCCCATCTCTGATCTAAATCCTATATTACGCTGCAGAACTGTACTAGATTCTGAAGTCCACACGGAATTCATTTAATGCGTCATCTGTTGGAGTAGGTCCGGATTCCTCGTTTGTTGGTTTGATTTGTCTAGGTCGAGGTCGAGGTTTTCGCCTAGATTTGGTGGTGTAGCATTTCCACGTGAGGTAACTTGCGCTTATGATTGCGAGCCCTAATGCGGCATATCCAATAGTAAACTGATGAATGTCTTGGGCTGGCATTTGTGCATCTATTTCTGCCGTTGAACATTGTCCAGGTGAGTTGATTTTGATTGATAATGCATTTTAAATTGCGGTATTGCGGTGTTGTTTGTATTCTGAATTACGGAACTAATATCTGCTGACGGCATATATGACATCTTGGTGATCGTGGGGAAAAGGCTATGACCGTGAATTGTCACCAGGGGTTGTTTTATTGTGCAACTACTGGATATTTTCAATGTCCCAGATCCACTCAGGATGTGTTGACTGGTGTTGCTCCCACATACTGTATTGAGTGTAGTGTCCGTTTCCAGGACGTAGATCCAATGGTTAGGATTTTGAAGCTGGATCCAATGCTCTCCTCCTGGTACTGCGACCATTTTGCAGGATGTTCCCTGGTGCATGTTGTTTAGCAGATTTATTTCGCAGGCGTTGAATTGCGATCCTCTGCTGTATATGGGGTGCTTTTGCTTGCACAACTGTTTCCCTTCCACTATTGTAATGCAGAAATGCAACTCGTCCTTAGTTAAAGCATAATATTGGTTTCTATGAAGATTAACCACTATGTATGGCGTTGATGGTTGGATGGCAACAAAGGTTTTGTTGAGTTTTGTTGGCACTGGGATGACCCTGAATAGCTCAAATTCCTCCGTTGTTATTAAAGGCAGGTTTATGCGAAAGATGATTTGCTTCCGCATTACTCTTCCTTCTGTGCTTGCCAAGCTGTACAATTTCAATACGTTGTCTTCTTTAACTGGGAAACTGAGCGAGTTGGGAAGGTATTTTTTTATCTTTCTGATTTCTGCTGCGAGTTGTGCTGGTGTAATTAATTGACTGTTGAGCTTCGGGCTTCCCGTGATGGTAGTCTGTTAGGGTTTCGATCAAATTTGTTTTAATCCGTTGCAAGTTAAATGCTTGCAACATCACTTGGAGTGTTAATGATGTGAATACTTGTGAAACTCTCTCTTGGTAGAGGACTTGGTCTATATTTTTTATGTGTTCAGACATTTTTTCGAGATGAATATCCAAGTCTTTGAACTGCAGCTGTACTGTTTCCTGATCCCTTTTCATGATATTAATGGTGGTGTCAATTATGGATGTATGGTTTCTTAACAACTTGTTGTTCTTAAGGGATTTTATTGTTTCAGGCATTTCTTCTGCGTACTTAGAATCTACGACTCCAAAGAGAGCACTTGCCATATTTCCGACGAAATTAATGGCTCCTCTACTTGCTCTGTTAGTAGTGTGATCTCGTAGCATTTCATTATTCTGTTCTACTTCCTCACAGATTCGCTGCAGTTGTTGGACAATTCTGCTGCAGCTGGCGCTATCCTGAACGTTTTCACACATCGCGGAAAGTTTCTTAGTATTCGTTTGCATTGACGTGACCTCATTCCAGTAGCTCTCCATATTGTAGAAAGCTATCAGATTCCACTCGTTTACTAATAAGCGAACCTCTCCCAAATTTTCAAAATAAATTCCGGCATTGGTTTTGAACGGCTTCACTTCGATAGGTTGGCTTTTAGCGAATGGAATGAATAGACAAGTGAGCAACAAACTTAGAATCGTTGGCCCCATTGATGTTCGAGCCCTTTTCTTGGGAGTTTCGTTGTTTAATTCGCTGCTGTCTTCCCTTGTTGATCTAGAAGTGCTTCGGTTATGTGTTGACCGTTGCGAACTCTGATCATCCATTTTCTCGTCTAGTGAAGTGCCCTCGGCAGAGTCGTGATCTCCAGATGGGACTTCTATAGGGAGAGGCGCCAATCTGTGAATGTCTCGCCGCACTATCCCTGTAGCCGTGCGAACATTGGCAACTCGTACAAAATTGTCAGCACCCTTTATTGTCTTTATAATCCGTCCTAGAGGCCATTTCAGTGGGGAAAGATTGTCGTCCTTTATGATGACCATTGTGCCTGGTTGAACATTTTGACATTGTTGTTTCCATTTACTCCGGTGTTGAAGTTGGTTGAGATGTTCGGATGACCAACGACGCCAGAACTCATTTTTAACATGAGTTACGAGTTTCCATCGCGTTAACAAGTTGATGTTTGTTGATTGGGCTTTGGCATCTACACATCCTTTCAGTGGTTCCCCAATGAGAAAATGTCCTGGAGTTAGTGCAGCTATGTCGTTTGGATCAGATGACATGGGTGTCGTTGGCCTTGAATTGAGAATGGCTTCTGCCTCGACGATTGCAGTCTCCATTTCTTCATATGTTAGGGATTCTGCTCCCAGTGCACGCTGAAGCAGGTATTTGGCAGATTTTACCGAAGCTTCCCATAGGCCACCAAAGTGTGGTGCTCGTAGGGGTATCATGTGGAAATCGGTTCCTACCTCCATGCATATCTGCTGAATCTTTGAGGTGGATTCACTTGACAGCAATTCCTTCTTTAATTCACTGAGTTCATTTTTCGCACCCACGAAATTGGTGGCGTTATCGCAGTAAATGTTGCAGCAATGCCCCCTTCTTCCCATAAACCGCTTCAGAGCCCCTAGAAATCCTTGTGTTGTTAAATCTGTCACGAGTTCCAGATGAATTGCCTTCGTTGAAACACAACAAAAGACCGCAATGTATAGGACTTTGTCGGCCGCTTCCCTCTGATCTTGTAGTGAGTCCATACAGAACCGCAGAAGTCTACGCCAGAGTTCACAAAGGGTCTGGCTGGCTGAATTCTTTCGGCAGGCAAATTTCCCATTATTTGTGTGAATGACTTTGGTTTTATTCTGGAACATCGAACACTGTTTTTTACTACGGATCGCGAGAGCGTTTTTCCTTTGATGGGCCAAAACGATTGTCTGCTGAATGCTAAGAGCGTTTGAGGACCGGCATGCATGTTCTCCTTGTGTATATCTTCCATTATTAATTTCGTTACCAAATGGGTGTATGGTAGTAGAATAGGGTGTTTCGCGTCGAACGAGATGTTATCTGCTTCTAATCTTCCTCCCACTCGCAAGATCCCTTTCTCGTCTAGAAACGGGGTTAGCGAATTAATTGCACTTGTTTTGGATACCTCTCGATGTTTCCGAATGTGTGCAATGTCGTCGTGCAATTCTGTGCTCTGCATTTCCTTTATAATTACTGATTTCGCATCGTCTAATTCGGTAACTGATGGGACTGCAACTGAATGTGTTTGTTCCCGGCACCATTCGTTGCGGTCGAGTGTTTGACTCTTTCTGCTGTGTCTCGCGTTGGTTACGAAGCGTAAACAGTATGCCACAATTCGTTGCAGTCTTCGAAATGGATTTCCATGATTTATGTTTTGTAAGATCCTTGTATCCGATGCCTTTTTGGTACTCACTGTTAGTGATGGCTTTTGCTCACATTTGTTGCGGGCTACATATGGCGCTGGCCATAATTCCTCTGTGCCATGCAAGAAGGTTGGCCCATAGAACCACATATTGCATTGGGCCAGCTTTTCGGGCCCAATTCGTCTAGACAATACATCTGCCGGATTCTCCTTGGATTTCACGTGTCGCCATTGCAGCGCGGAAGTCAGCTTCTGAATTGCTGCAATCCTGTTTGCAACAAATGTTGGCAGCGCTGATGATGTTGATTGAATCCACGCCAGGGTTATCTCTGAATCTGACCAAGAGAATGTAGGAGTATCTTTCATCTCGAGGTCCCTTAGAATGCGGCTCGCAAGTTCAGCCCCTAATTTTGCTGCGCATAACTCCAATTGCGGTAATGTTACTTGTTTCATTGGGGTTACTCTTGATTTGGCACACAGTAATCTGACCACCACAATGTTGTCCTTCTTTGTCGATCTAAAATAAGCTGCTGCACCGTATGCCTTCTCTGAGGCGTCGCAGAAAATGTGTAACTGAACTGACCTTGGGATTCGTTGGGAGAAGAGATGCCGTGGAAACCGAATATTGTTTAGTTCTCTCAGGCCTTCCCGGAAATTGAGCCATTCTGTGTGAAAATCCTGTGGCAAGGCTGCATCCCAGTCGAGCTTTCGGTGCCATAATTTCTGTAAAAATATCTTGGCCATGATGGTTGTTGGTCCCATGATGCCCAGTGGATCAAATAGATAAGCGGTGTCAGAATATATCGTCCTCTTTGTGACCCGGTTTATTTCTGGCCACGAAGTCTTGATTGAAAATAGATCAGATTTTGGCAGCCAAGTGAGCCCGACTGTCTTGATGTGTTCCTCCACCATGTTGTGAAAGTCCCTGTCGGATTCTTGAATGCTTTCTAAAAGTTTGGGGTGATTAGCGCACCATTTCCTTAGACCAGTGATGGGCAGGCCTATGCCCGCGGGCACTCCAGCTTTTAGAGCTTTGAATATGTACACGAGCAGCTCGCAAGTCGAGAGCGCATCATTCGGCCGCCAGCCGTCATGCGAGCAGGAATATGTTTCTTTTCGCTTTGCTTTCAGGTACACTGTAAATTTGAAGTCATTTTGCCATGTGGCTTCTCTTTTACATGACAGGTGACGTCACCAAAATTAACAGTGTAAAAAAGGCCGGAGAGAGCTTTGAAGAGCTTTTACACAATCACATTTTGAGACTGTGGTTGCATGCCCATCCCTGCCTTAGACTGAACCCAGCAGACTTTAGTATGCGTTGCAACTGTTGTTGCAATTCCAAGGCAGTGGATATGCTATTTGCTTCTGTCAGCACATCATCGACATAAAAATCTCTTGCTAGCGCTGCTGCTCCGAGCGTAAATGCTTGACCTTGATCTTTTGCCAATTTTTGTAGGCACTTGGTAGCTAAATACGGTGCTGCCGAAGTCCCATAAGTTACAGTTGTTAACTTAAAGCATTGAAGTTTCCGATTAGGATCTTCCCGCCACCAGATCAACTGATACCGTTGTTGGACGCAAATCTGCCGATACATTTTCTCTATATCGGCTGTGAATACAAATTTTGGGAGTCGAAATCTCAGCAGAATTGAGAATACATCGTCTTGCACCGTTGGGCCGTTTCCGAGGAGCGCATTCAATGAAAGGTTCGACGAGGTTTTCGCAGATCCGTCGAAGACCACTCTTAACTTTGTTGTTAAACTATCTGGGCGCACAACACAGTGGTGCGGGAGGAAGAAATAGGGCTTTTTGATTGTAGCAATGTTGACTTCCTGCATATGTCCGAGTCGTAAATACTCGTTCATAAAGTCTATGAATTGTGATTTTAGTTCTGGCTGCTTCATTAGTTTTCGTTTTAAGGCCATGAATCTGTGATAGGCGATGTCTCTGGATTCACCCAATTGATCAGAAGGTCGCAAAAATGGTAGCCCCACTATGAAGCGCCCATTAGATCCTCTTGTGGTAGTCTCCTTAAAATGTGCTTCACAATACCTCTGCTCATTTGTGAATTGCTCTCCCTCATTATTTGTCTCTTCAAGCTTCCAAAACTTTTCAATTTGATGATTCAGTCTTTCATCTTCGCTGCAGATCCCACATGTTGCTGTTATTTTTGGAATCTTTTGGACATTACCTGCGACAGTCCAACCGAACGCAGTGTTTTGCATTATCGGCAAATTCTCTCCCAACTTGATTTGTCCTACAGACAAAATTGTGAAAAATAACTCTGCTCCTATCAGAATGTCAATGGTTGCAGGGTTGTAAAATTCTGGATTTAATATTTTTTGGGAGATTCCATGATTGGATGTCGATTATGTGTGCAGGTTGCGGCGAAATGATCTTTGGCAACACGTGTGCCTCGACTCTTGTTGTGAATCCATTAATTGGTGATTTGACTAGCACATTCACCCTTCGTTGAGTGCGCTGTTTGCGCTGACCGATTCCCTCGATCTGCAGCGAGTCTACCACTCCATGCAACTGCAATTTTCGAGTCATTTCCTCGGTGATAAGATTTAATTGTGAGTCTGAATCCAATATTGCTCTGCAATTTAATGATTTCCCATTTTCCGCTTGCAACGTTACTATAGCTGTGCCCAGCATGATGTAGCCTCGTGTGTTATGCTGAGATTGGGATGGTAAAGATACTGGTTGTATTCCTTCTTGATTGTTGATCTCAGAAGCCACTAGATGCTTGCTCATCTGTGCCCTTGCGATTAGGCTGAGAACTTACGATTCTTTCCTCCAAATGCAGCAGAGTATTGTGTTTTTTCGTGCACTTTCTGCAATTCGATGCTGCGCATTCGGCAGCGACATGACTGTTAACTGTACTCCCTTACGGGATAATTTTGAAATTATATTGAAATAGAATGAGAGACTGCAAGCCAGTCAGTTGCTATGAATTTGTCGCACCCACCAGACGTTGCAAAATTTTGTAGTACATTTAAAGTCTGAGTAGTAATAAAAGTTTAATTTCTTGCATTCATCCCAAACACGCGTTTTATTTCGTGTTATTTTTTTGGTTCTGTCTAAAAACAATTAGGCATTTAACATTGGCGCCCGAGCAAGAACATGAGTGCAATTGACAATTTAAATGATTTTAGTGCTCTTCATAAAAAATAGAGAATAGCGACTGGTGTATCGGTAACACGAGTTTTGGTTACTATCTGCAACTCAGCTGGAATTGGTTTACACGTGCAAATCGTGATTTTTTAACTTATATTTCGAATTGGCTTTACACGTGCATATCGTTATTTTTAATTTTATATTGACATTGGTCGTGCGCGTGCATAGTGGTATTTTAATAAACCAGTTGAATTTTCAGTGTCAAACTTACAACCATGACTCTTCCTCTCGCTATTGAAGATGTGAAAAAGACAGTAAGTAATTTGCGCCAGTAGCGCTGTACAGTTACCATGCAGCAAACCAAAATGAAATCGTACATTGAAACTCCAAATAGAGTCATGGAACTTGCGGAATTAGAAACCCGGTTATCATTGCTAGAAGGTTATCTGGTGCGATTCAATGACATTAGCGAAATTAGAATGTGAGGATCCGGAGGAAAAAGAAAGTGATAAACGGGACCTTTTTGAAGAGACTTACATTGCGATAAAAGATAAGCTTCTCTCACTAATTGAGGAAAAACGTCCGCGGAATTCAATATCATTTAATGACACTTCGTTCGCAGTGCAAGGCGCAGCCGCCACTCCAGCCCCACTACCCAGTGTTAGCCTCCCTAAATTGCACATCAAAAAATTTTCGGGCAATTATGTTGACTGGCCAGATTTTAACGCTTCCTTTAAAACACTCGTTGAAGGCAATGAGCAACTATCTAGTGTTGAAAAATTAGTGTATTTGCGCGGAGTATTAGAGGACGGTCCGTTGCAAGTAATTAGCAATATCGAATTGGGCAATAACGGTTTCGATACCGCGTATGATCTTTTAAAATCTCGCTACGAAAACAAAAAATTAACGTTCCATAGCCACATAAAGGCTATATTCGATCTCAAGCCGGTTGAAAAGGGTTCTGTTGCCGAACCTAGAATTTTCACTGATACAGTTAAGGCACATATGCGAGCATTAAAGGCACGTGGCAATGACGTTGAAATTTTAGATGGGTTACTTCTGCAAGTACTTCGCGAAAAGTTGGATGCAGTAACTAATATGAAATAGGAAGAAGAATCTTCATTGGATACACTTCCTGCCTGGCATGAATTTTCAGAGTTTTTAGATAAGCGATGTCAAACATTGGAAAACACAGAACACACCAAACGTGTTTCGACATCTCATACAGCAAAGCACCATAATCAGGATCAGGGAAAAGCGACCCGTACCTGTCGCCTCCGCAAAACATCCCTAGCGACCGCTAAGTCTCCTATAAGCTGTAAATTATGTGGAAACGGTGATCATGGTATAGCAAGCTGCAGTTCATTCATCGAATTGAGTCCTCTTGATAGGTATACCGAAATAAAACGCTTAAACTTGCACAAAAATTGTTTCAGAGGTGGACACTCGGCAGGACGTTGCCGCTCCAATAGATGCCGCTACTGTAATTTAAAGCATAATACGATGCTTCACAGACACACTCCTCAAAATGAGGCGCCTTCAAGTGCACCTAGTCAATGCAACAACTCTAATTCTGAATCCCCAGTCATGGCTGCTCAAATTAATGAATCATCGGAAGTGCCCCCAGCTGCCGTACAAACATCAACTGTTGTTCTTGCTACCGCAGTAATAAAGGTACGTAACCATAATGGTGAATTCATCCCATCCCGTGCGTTATTGGATTCCGGCTCAACGCTTCACTTCATCACAGAGCGATTGGCGCAACAGCTTCGGCTCAAGAGAACCAAGGCTTGCCTTGATGTGGTTGGTATAGGTTCTGTTACAATTTGAACAGGACTTAGTTGAGTTATAATAATAGTTTTGGTCGTCAGCCGTCAGGTAGTCAGGGGGATAAACACGAAGCACAGATCTAAGGATTTTTGTGCTTCTTGCCGTAACTGTCTACACTGTCGGAAGTGCGACTATACCCTCCCCGTGGGGGCGACTGGAAACAGATCTCTGGTTATCTGGAGATGCTGGCGAATTGTAGTCGGGCGGAGAGAAGAAAAACTGTCTTACAAAAAATTACCCCAATCTAAGGTGGAACAGCTACGCCGAGAGATGCATGGCCAAGGGGGTGCTTAGTCGCTAGTAGCGAACTCTGAATACCAGGCGACCTCCAGTTTTAAGTATCTCACGGTACAAGCCTTCCCAATTGTTAGCGGGCACTGCGTTGGGTGACTGTTTTCTTGCCCATTTACTCGTGGGACTTTTATGGATATTGTTCTGATAAAACCCGATGAGCGGGATGCTGCTCCAAACGCATCAACAGAGGCGTCAGCCACTGTCATAGAGACCATTGGGTCTCAATCTTCTACCTCCCAAGGCGGAGCTGTTGGGCACGCTGAGGAAGGTGTAGTGCAGGCTTCTGAGAACAAGTTCTCAGGGTCTGAGATGGCTGGTACAAAGGTATCAGTAGGTGCGGAGGTGCCGAATGGTGCCGATGTACCTTTAATTGAAGCTGGGGTTAAACAGGCGGAACTCAGTGTTCCGGAGCCTGCTTTCACCAAGCTCACCTCTGGCCAGAAGAGGCGATTCAAGAGGGCTTTAGCTAGTGGGCTCTCTAGGGCAAAGGCCTTGGAGTTGGCCCTTGAGATTCGCGCTCCGGGACCTGATCTCAAGAGAGTGACGTCGGAGGAGCAGGCCCCGGATATTCCAGGATCGAAGAGATCCAGGACGGACCTGAAAGGTGCAGTTCCGCCTACCTTTAGCCAGGTAGTCGGCTCCATTAAACTTGGCATTGTCTCCACGGACATGTCAAGTCAGCCCCTATCATCAGAGCAGATGGCTTTGATCCAGGAGGCTATAATTGATGTGGCCATTGAGAGGGCAAGTGCGGCTGTCAAACCCGTGTTCCAAGGCTGTGTGCCTAGACCCGGATGGCTCCTCCTTGTTTGCTCAAATGAGCTCACATCGGAGTGGGTAAGGGAGAGTTTTGGGCTCATCAAGAGGAAATGTGCTCCTGATGTTGCTCTGGTGGAGGAGGGAAATTTTCCACGGTCTCATGTGGTTCGGGGCTATTTCCCCCAAAGTCTCTCCCTGCCCAACTCTAAAATACTGGAAACTGTCGCCGCCCAAAATGACTTACCGGCAAAGCAGTGGAAGGTCATGCAGAGGTTGCCTTCGGATCAACTCCTGCAATTGGTGATGGCCGTAGACGATGTGGCTATGGCCAAATTGGCCGAACTGAAGGGCAGAATTGCTTACAGGTTCGGCCAAATTAAACTAATCATCAAAGACTCCGGTAAACCGCGCACTGGAGGTCAGTCTGTTGGGAGCAGTTCGAGGGGAGGAGAAACGATTGGGGTTTCTCTGACCGCGGCCTCGACTTCTTCCAACCCAAATGTTTTGGGTGCTGTATCTGTACCCGATGCTGTCGCTGTTGGTGGAGAGCCCAGTGTCGGGTCGGTGACGGTGCCCACTACAAGCGAGCCGGTTAGGAAGGGTGCTAGTGAGCCCTCTGCCTTCGCTCCAGACGCGACCCTACCTCTGGAGCCGAGACGGCGGCCGAAGGCTGCTCCCGCTGCGGCTGGTGGCTCTTCCCGGCTAGGGATGGCCCCGCTGCGAGGGAAGAAGCCGAGTGGATTGGCCCAGGGAATGACGTCTGCTGGAGGAGGAAGGTCGTCTAGCAGGGTCCAGCCCACATTCCCCCGGGGAGCCAAGACTAGAGGGTCTAGGCAAGCGAAAAATGCGGCGCTTGTTCAGCGTTCCCGGGAGAACTGTTAGGTGCTCTCAAAACCTTGCAAATTAACCTACACCATGCCAAAGGGGCAGCGGCAACGCTGTGCAGGATCTTTTCTGAAGAAAAACTTAGCTTTGCGCTCATCCAAGAGCCGTGGGTAGCTTGTGGTCAGGTCAGAGGACTTAACACAGGCTCAAGTAAGTTAGTGTATGACCGGGGGACAGGAATGCCTCGTGCGGCCATCCTCATTAGTGAGAATGTCAAATATCTCCCCCTCACTAACTTTATCTCCAGAGATCTTACTGCGATCTCAATTATGGTTCCAACTGCTGAGGGTCAACAGGAAATTGTACTTGCCTACGCTTACTTCCCCGGAGATGAGGCAAATGTGCCTCCCGTTGAAGTCCAGGAACTGGTAGAATATTGTCATAATTCACGTCGGCAATTTCTCATTGGCTGTGACGCTAATGCCCATCACTCTGTTTGGGGCAGCAGTGACGTTAATGCCAGAGGTGAACATCTCTTGGAATACCTCCTATGTAAGCAGGTTGAAGTTCTTAATAGGGGATGTAAGCCTACTTTCATAACTGCCACCCGAAGAGAGGTTCTTGATCTTACTCTGGCTAGCAGAATCCTCTCAGGATCCATTAGTAACTGGAGAATTTCAGTGAGGCCTCTTTGTCGGATCATCAGCACATCAGATTCGACATCCCTGGTCGCACTGAACTTCGCGTTTCTACCTCTCCCAAGCGTACCAATTGGGAGGATTTCCGAGTCTTAGTGAACTCGAAAACTGACTCGCTTTTCACCTCTATAAATTCTCCTGGTGAGCTAGAGGCGGCTGCTGCTCAGCTTAATGATGTGCTAATCTCCTCTTACGTTGGTAGTAGCGTGACTGTCGTTCACCAATCGGCGCGCAACGTGCCCTGGTGGAGCGATACGCTGTTCTGCAGGCGTAGGATGGTAAGGAAATTATTTAATAGGGCTAGACGCTCGAATCAGTGGGACGAATACAGAACCGCTCTCACTGAATATAACAAAGAGCTGAGACGCTCGAAGCGTGATGCCTGGAGAAGGCACTGCAGTACTTTGGAGTCGATGCCGGAGACAGCTCGCCTGCACAAGGCGCTTTCCGGAGGCGCCTCTAATACTATTGGTCTCATGAAGAAGCAGGACGGTTCCTTCACAGACGGTCCAAAAGACACGCTGGAATATTTGCTTCAGGTACATTTTCCAGGTTGTGTCATTATGGACAGCACCACTCCCACGATGGACCCTGACTATAATATTGTTCCCAATAGTAGGTCCGCCAGTCTGTCAGGAGTGATTTTCGATAGGCACAAGGTTAAATGGGCGGTGGCCTCTTTTCAACCTTACAAATCCCCGGGAGGAGATGGAATTTTTCCAGCCCTTCTGCAAAGAGTCTAGGACGTCATCTTAGATGCCTTGGTCTGTCTTTTTAGGGCTAGTTTTAGTTGGGGATATATACCAACCCAGTGGCGGAAGGTTACTGTGGTGTTTATTCCCAAACAAGGCAATAGGTCCATGGATCAGCCCAAATCGTTCAGACCTATAAGTCTCACGTCATTTGTGCTTAAGACAATGGAGAGACTGTTAGACCTACATATTAGGTGCGAACTAGAGCGATCAATACCATTGCACCGCTCTCAGTTTGCCTATGTAAAGGGCAAATCAACGGAATTTGCACTGCACTGCCTGGTGGAGAAAATCGAAACAGCCTTACGGTCGAAGGAAATAGCTCTTTGTGCTTTTCTGGATATTGAAGGCGCTTTCGATAACACTGGGTATGGATCTATTACCAGAGCTCTCAATCAGAGAGGCCTGGCCTGCCATACGATCACTTGGATCAGTAGTATGCTGAAAGACCGCGATATCTCATCCGTATTGGGCAATTCAAATGTCTGTATTAGGGCAGTGAGAGGCTGCCCACAGGGAGGAGTTTTGTCGCCATTGCTATGGTCGTTGGTTGTGGACGCCCTGTTAAGCAGGCTATGTGAGCTAGGCTACACAGCGATCGGCTATGCCGATGATCTGGCAATAATTGTGTCGGGAAAATTCGGGTCGACTGTCGCTGACCTTATGAAGTCAGCTCTCGGTGTGGTCCTTCGGTGGTGCGTCGGCGAGGGTCTCTCAATTAATCCGAGCAAGACAGTTCTCGTCCCATTTTCTAAGAAATACAAACTGAACCTTGGTCCTATTTGTATTCAAGGTACGACCCTTGAGTATTCGAGTGAGGGCAAATATCTAGGGGTTTTACTAGATAAAAGACTAAGCTGGAGTGCTCATCTCGACTACGCGCTCAATAAACCCACTAGAACTTTTTGGGTCTGTAGGAGACTTTTCGGAAGAAGCTGGGGCCTCACGTCGAAAATGATTTACTGGTTATACACCAGAATGGTCAGACCTGTGGTGACTTACGGATCCACTGTTTGGTGGCCCAAGACGCAACAGAACTCGACTGTCGTAAAATGCAACAAGCTTCAACGGCTTGCTTGCCTCTCCATGACCGGAGCCATGCGGACGTGTCCGACCAGAGCTATGGAGGCTATAATCGGGCTTAGTCCGCTTCATCTTTTCATTTTGGAAAGTGCGGTTGCTGGGGCCCTGAGAATCAGGTTCTCGAACCAGCAACCGTGGTGTACCCGTGGACACATGGGAATTTTAAATAAGGTTCCTCAGTTATCGGTTTGTTTTTTATCGGACCGCATGACTGGGGAGCTGCGCTTTGGGAGGAGATTTAGCGTATCAATTCCTAAACGATCAGATTGGACAAACTCATGCCCACCTCTTGATCCCAATGGACTTAAGTGGTTCACTGATGGATCCAGGATAGATAATGGAGCTGGTGCTGGCATTTATGGGCCAAACTCCAAAGTTTCGATTGCAATGGGCAAATGGCCTCCGGTCTTTCAAACAGAAATCCATGCTATGCTGTCTTGCGCCAAACTTATTCTTGAAAAAGGAATTAAGGGTGCAACTATTACTATCTTTTCGGATAGTCAAGCAGCCCTCAAAGCGCTCTCTACATGGAGCTTTTCTTCGAGAAGCGTCATTGAGTTCTTTGATGTGCTCCAGTGTCTGGCCTTGCGGAACAGGGTCTCTCTGTGTTGGGTTCCGGGACACTGTGGAATCGAAGGCAATGAAATTGCCGACTCACTTGCCAGAGAGGGTTCTGCGGCCAAATTTATAGGTCCAGAGCCTTTCTGTGGCATTGCTTGGTCCTCTATCAGATTTCTGATTGGGAACTGGGTCAGGAGACTCCAACAGTCTGGTTTCAGCACTGCTTCTGGACTCCGTCAGGCTAAAGCGCTGATAAGACCCTTTGACTACAAAAATGTAATCAACTTGAAAAAGACAGACCTACGATTGCTGGTGGGTTACCTTTCTGGTCACCATGGACTGAGGTACCATATGCACAAACTTAGGCTGTCTAACAAAACTGACTGTCGTCTGTGCTTGGAAGGTGAAGAAACTTCCTTCCATATTCTATGCGAATGTCCAGCGTTAGTCTGGCTGAGAAGACGAATCTTTTTGAGGGAGTTTTTGGACCCCTTGGACATACGATCCGCTTCTATACAGAGTTGACATCTGTTTGTTTTGGTCGTCTTTTCTGATCGCTCTTGTGTATTTTTCGATTTTTTTTAGTGTAATTATCGTATTTTTTTGTTTTCGTGGGTGCGACTTTGTTTATTGTTGCATCCTGTTCTGTGCTGTTTCCTGGATATTTTCCCTGGAGCTCTGTGTCTTGGCCTGTGCATCTTTCTTTCTCTTCGGCCTTTGGCTGCAGTGAATCCGACTTAATTTTTTCTGATGTGTTTTGCTTTTTATTGAAAGGTAAATCTTTAGTATATGCCTCTGCCGAGGCCCGGTGTCCTACACGTTTTGATTGCTTTTTGTTTTCTCTTCTGGATTTGTCGGGGGTTGCGGTTGTGCTTTTTCTTCCTGCTGGAGTGGACTTTGGACGTCTCCATCGTTTAGTCGAGTTCTGCACCGTCCTGTGATCTTCGTGCGATCATCTGATTCTGGTGTTCTTGTCTTGGGTCGCCAGTGGTTCTCAACAGTGGCTACAATGTCGGATTTGTCGGTGTGTGCGTCGTGTGGTGAAAACATTGCTGATGGAAGAGTCGAATGCTTGGGAGTTTGCCGGCACGTTTTTCATACTTCATGCCTCAAGCGCAGCACAAAATACGGCCCCAACAGAACTTTTACCTGTGAGGAGTGTGCGGACATTAAACCCTGCCATGTATTGCGCCTAATGTCATCGCTTTTCGAGGTCGTGAACGCTGAGCAATCCTTAATTGCCACAAAGGTTAATTCTATATCTGCATGTTGCGCTGGTTTCCAATCTTTCTCGGAGGATGTTAATTTATTTAATGATAAGCTTGACAAGCTTCTTTCTTCTACTACAAGAATTGAAGCTAACTATGTTGACATGACTTCACGGTTGCATAATATCGCTAATAAATTATCGTTGACTTCGGATGCCGTCAGTGATATACGTGAGTCACTTTCTGAGCCTTCTGCAGGATCTGGGCACACTGCTCTTTTACCATCTATAGACGATCTGCGACGTGGAGTTAAGCAATTAAAATCGAATTTGGACTCATGGCATTCTATTGCCTCTAAAAACTCTGAATTACTTAGTTCGTTCTCTTCCGACATGAAGTCTCTTGCTGATCGTGGCTTCAGTTCTTCTTTTCCTACTGACCGGTCTGGTATTGATGGTACCGTCTCATCGTTGGAGTCTACGGCTGATAGCAAAGCACCTCCAGCACAATCTAAAACTTCGAAACGCCGACAGCGGGTTCAGAGTAAACCCACTAGTTCGGTTCCTCCCGTTGGATCATCTATTGAACTATCATGTTCCAGCGAGGTGATAAATTCTTCTCGTTCTGCTTCTGAGCCTGTGTGCGCTCTGAGTCCGGACACTCCGCCAGAATGTCAAGTGAATGTCAGCCCCGATCCTATAGTTTCCAGGGATACCTCTTATTCAATGGATTTGCGTTCTGCCATACCACCTAAATGTGTCTTCGTTTCTCGTTTGCATCCTGATACATCATCTGATGACGTTGTGCGCCATATTGTAAAGCATCTGGATATTTCTTGTGATACCGTTTCTTGTGTGCGTATTGACAGACAACGGAATGGTGCTGACTGCTTCTCAGCTTCTTTCAAGTTGATCGTTCCTGATTCACTGTTTGAAAGGATCTCGTCAACAACGACGTGGCCTAAAGGTGCGATCTCCCGTGAGTTTGTTCCTAGACGCCGCGCCGTTCTGATAGTCGTCGTAGAACTGCTTTAAGGGATCCTTTACGCTCAAAAAACTTATCAGCGAACTCAGCATCTACTACGCAAACGTAACTGGACTACGGACCAAAACGTCTCGTCTTTTTCTGAGCGCTTCTGGTTCTATCTTTGACGTTGTCTGCTTAACTGAGACATGGCTTTGTGGAGGTATCGTCGATTCTGAGCTCTTCTGCTCTGAATACTGCGTTTTTCGTCGTGACCGTTTTTCTTCTCTTAATGCCCCTGTTGGTGGCGGGGTCCTGTGCGCTGTACGTCGTGGTTTGTCTTGTGAGCTGGTGGACACTTCTCATCTGTCGGATTTGGAGCTTGTTTGTGTGGTTCTTCGTCTAAGGCTTAAAAACGTTTTCATCGTCTCGGCTTATTTTCCTCCGAATTCGTCTTCTGTACTATATGACATGTTTTCTGCTTTCATTGACGGTCTCTCTAATGACATTAGCGCTGCTGACGAAATTTTGGTGGTTGGGGATTTCAACCTACCGTCTGTTGACTGGAGTCTTTCGGAGGATGCTGTTGTGATGCTGCCTACGAATGCTTGTGCTAGCAATGCTTCCACATTTCTGCAGGACATTGTATCTTCGGGCTTGTCGCAGTGTAATGGGGTCGCAAATGATAACAATAGGTATCTAGACCTCATCTTTTCAACTGATCCGGCATCAACAATGGTGAAACGCTGTTTTTCCCCTTTGTTACCCGATTGCTCTCATCATCCTGCTTTGGCTATAGTGCTCTCGTTCGAGCCTATTTCATATGTTTCATCTTTACCCTGTGATGTGTGCTGTGATTTTGTTAAGGCCGACTTTTCTGCGATTGGTCAATGGCTATCTTCCTGTGATTGGGGGGTGGTTTTGAATGAGCGTGATATTGATTCGGCTGTTTCCTCGTTTTATAGTGTAATTTCTATTTGTTTTTCTCAACTGGTCCCTACGAAGGGAGTTAATTATTCTATGTCTTCTCCTTTCCAACCTTGGATCAACTCTTCAGTGAGGCATTTGAAGAATTTGAAGGATAAGGCTTGGAAGACTTTTTGTTCCTCTCGATGTGAGACGGATTTTTTAACTTATATTAACCTTCGTGATCAATTTATTGGTGCTATTAGGGATTCGTATTTTGAATATTTGGCAGGGATTAAACTGGGGCTTCGTAATAATCCGAAGCTTTTCTGGCGGTTTGTTAATTTGAAGCGTCGTTCTGATGGTTACCCTTCTTCTTTATTTTATGGAAATGTCAAGAGCTCTGATGCTTCAGTCATTTCTAACCTTTTTGCTAGTTTTTTGAAAACGGGTTTTTGTGATAACACCTGTGATATTAATTTTACTGATTTTATGTACCTGACGAAGCTTCCGCCGACCTCTCTAACCCTTAATGATCTTATTTTTAATGACAAGATTGTTCTTGATCGCATATCTAAAATGACTGAGACTTTTTCTCTAAGCTCTGATGGCATTCCATCTTGTTTTTTAAAGCGTTGTGGCTCTGTTATTGCTTCTGTTTTATGTTATTTATTTAATTTATCTCTTTCTGTTGGTGTTTTTCCGAAGCCTTGGAAACTGTCTGTTATCAACCCCTTGCATAAAAAGGGGAACAAATCAGATATTGCAAATTATAGGCCTATTGCTAAGTTGTGTCCCATTGCCAAGCTTTTCGAAGCCTTGGTCTGTGATGTTCTTTCCTTTCATTGTAAACCTTTCCTTTTGCCTTGCCAACACGGTTTTATGAAGGGTAGATCGACCACTACAAATCTCACCATTTTCTCTAATTACTGTTTATCCGCTATTGAATCTGCTAATCAGGTTGATTGCATTTTTACGGATTTCAGTAAGGCATAAATTATCTTTGCTTGGGTTTCCTAGTTCTTTTGTGGATTGGATATCTTCGTACCTTGCTGAGCGTACGCAACGTGTCTGCTTTCGTGGTGTATTGTCGGATGTGTTGACTAACACATCTGGTGTTCCTCAGGGTAGTCATCTTGGTCCGCTTTTGTTCGTTATATATGTTATATCACTGATATTTCCTTTACTTTGAAACATTCTAGAATTCTTTGTTATGCTGACGATACGAAAATTTTTCGTACTATTTTTAGTGAACATGACTGTCTTCTTTTGAATTCGGACTTGGATGCTCTCCATCAATGGTGCATTGCCAATCAACTCCCCTTGAATGTTTCAAAGTTTACTTGTATGTCTTTTTTCCGTAAAAGGAATCCGTTCCTTTACGATTATTCGATTAGTGGACTTACCCTTAGCAGACTTGACAAAACAAAAGATCTAGGTGTGATCCTAAACTCTCAATTTTCTTTTGACGACCACATTGAATCCATTATTGAACGTGCTTGTGCTTCTCTTGGTTTTGTGAAGCGGTGGTCGAAGGAGTTTGATGATCCCTACATTTCTAGACTTTTCTGTACGTTTGTCCGTCCTATTCTTGAATATGCTAGTCCTGTTTGGTCCCCTTATTACGACGTTTACATCAAAAGCATTGAAGCTGTGCAACGGAGGTTTTTACGTTTTGCTCTCCGGGGCTTACCTTGGGTTGATCATTTCCATCTCCCTCCATACTTGAATAGGCTCAAACTAATTGCGTTGTCATCGCTAGAGCACAGAAGGACTTCCGCCAGAATTGTGTTCACTTTTGACTGCCTTCAGGGCACTATTGATTCCCCTGAATTGGTATCATCTTTTAACATTTCTGTTCCCGCGCGTCTCTTAAGGTCCTATGATTTTTTGCATTTGTCGCAGCACCGTACAAATTATGGCTATAATAAGCCCATATCATCGATGTCACGCTCTTTCAATCACCACTACTCTGTGATTGATTTTCATCTCAACAGAGATCTACTGAAAAGTCGACTTGGTTAGGTTTCTGTTTCTGTTTTATAGTTTAATTATTGTTTGGTTTTGTAATTAATATTCGCACCTATTTTTCTATATATATATATATATATATATATATATTTTTATTTTTATTTTTTATTGTTATTTTTTAGTAATCAGTTTTTTTGATGAAGTTGTCCATAAATAAATAATAATGGTTATAGGGGACCTCCTTGCTTTCATTAGGAAGGCGGACGGTACCCTATCCTAAGTAAGGGGCTGTGCACAATAGACCACTCTTTTGGTCGCAGTGCCAACCGTAAGGGTTGCCTCTAATTAATAATAATAATTATTATTATTATAATAATAGTTTTGGAATTAAGTAGGTTTTTGTAGTTAAAAACTATAGAGTTCTGTTGTTATTTTTCATTGAATTGGAAGTTGGAAAATGAATATCGTATAGAATAGACGTGTTGTTTTAGTTTGTATTCGGGGAGAATATTATAACTAAAAGAAAGTATTTAAAAATGTTAAGTCGTTTTTAACAGGTTCCAATATAACTAGCATTAATCACAAAACTAACGTTGTAATCAAATCTCGAACAAATGATTTTAGTACGTCGTTTGAAGCATTGATCATTCCAAAAATCATAAACAATCAACCGGCTAATACTCTGCATGTAAAGGAATGGAAAATCCCTGGTAATATCAAGTTGGCTGATCCTCAATTTAGTGTATCTCAGTCTGTTGACATGCTAATCGGAGCAGGCATTTTCTTTGAACTCCTAGCTGTGGGACAAATTCGTCTAGGTGACAACCTTCCGATCCTTCAAAAAATTCTATTAGGATGGATAGTATCTGGTGGGGCAGGTGCAATACCAAGCACCTGTGCAGTTGCCACAACATCGCAGGAAGAAGTCGACAATAACTTGGAAAAATTGGTGCAAAACTTTTGGGAGATTGAAAATTGCAAGCCCATTCATTCTAGTGAAAACTCCTGCGTCGAACATTTCTTGGAACATGTATTGAGGGATAACAATGGTAGGTTTCATGTTCGCCTCCCATTTCAGCCTCATTGGACATCGCAACAAAGCAATTTCTTAATTTAGAGCGAAAGCTGCAGCGAAATTCCAATTTACAAGCCGAATATTCAAAATTCATACGCGAGTACTTGCAATTGGTACACATGGAAGAAGTTGCAATAGACAATAGACAATAGCAGTACAAAACTTAGGGTAGTCTTCGACGCCTCATGTAAGACTAGCTCAGGCTACTCGCTCAACGACCTTCTCATGGTTGACCCAACGGTGCAAGAGGACTTGTGTGAACGAAACCGTACGAGAATGCTGAAGCAAGTTACTGTCCAAAATACATGATTTTCCATGTAAAATGCATACGGGTCTGGCTAGATCCATGGGTCACTAATGTGATATACAGTCATGAATCCTTATATATATCCATTCGTGAATGATTTTTAATTCTGATTTTTTCAAAAAGTTGGTGGTAATAAGATTTTAGGAAAAGTCATGAAACTACGAATCGCTGACATGACTGGAAATATTTGAAAAATACAATTAAAATCAAAAAAGGTCTGGCCAGACCCAGGAGTACAACGGAGGGTTAAGAAAATTTTGAACTATTCTAATTTGCTTTGTTTCGCACTACTGGGCGAAAACAATTATTTGACAAGAGTATCAACATAATATTGCCAAAATTTACCAAAAAAAAAAAAATGGTTCAAATTTTTCATAACTATTTTCGTATGGTAAAAACTCTTTTTAAAAACAAATTGAACCGACTTCAAAAAAACTTACACTTAAAAAGTATAAAATAATTTTTATTTCTTATATAACAAAAACCCAACTTTTTGAAGTCGGCGCGAATTTATCACCAATTTTATAAAAACTTATTTATTTATCTATCCATTACAATAAACCTACAAATAGGTTTATATCTGCATATTTTTGGAAAACGATAAAGATATAATGATAGCTTAGTCAATTAGGTCCCTACCACAGCTTTGAGCTACTGTAGTTATAAGTGTTATCTTTTGATTTAGCAGATATTAGCTTCTTTTAGTTTGAATTGTAAATATTAGGTTCTGTATATATATGGTGGATTTCGTATAGGCGCCGAATTCAAAAATTTGGGTTTTTGTTATATAAGAAATAAAAATTATTTTATACTTTTTAAGTGTAAGTTTTTTTGAAGTCGGTTCAATTTTTTTTAAAAAAGAGTTTTATTATTTCTCTTTTCAACGTACAAGCGTACAAGTGAGCGAAGCATACCTGTGATCAAATTGGAGTTCTTCGGAATGATATAAAAAAAATTGTAAAAATCAATTCCGCTCTTTATAACCTTTAAAGTACAATGGACCCGCAAAAGCGATATAAATTTCCAATTCATGGTAGAGTGCAACGTCGCCTTCGTCTCATCTTTTCCTATTATGCGTATCACAGTTCTTTAATCCTCATTTAATAAATAAAAAAACATCCGTTATTAGCGATTTTTGAAGTTTTTCTGCAGAATCGGTGGGCGAAGTATGACTTTTGTTATAATGGGACCTGAATCGAATAAAAAAAGAATTATATGCAAATCGGTTAAGCTGTTTGGAAGTTTGGAAGTGAGGTATGCTACAAGAAAAAAAAAACGCGTTGAACTTATTAGTAACACGGTACCACCGCTAAGCTTTCCTAAATCAAATAAAAAAAGAATTATTAAAATCGGGTAAACCGTTTGGAAGTTATGCTGGAACAAACATTTAAAAAAAAAATCGCGGTCGAACTTATAACCTCCTCCTTTTTGAAGTCGGTTAATAAATGCGATGTTCTGCACACCTCCTGAATCATTTCGGAATATTTTCGGTGCACATCAAAAGAATCTGAGGGGTTCAAATTGCTCGACTCACACAACATAAAACTCTTGACTCACACAGCATAAAACTTTGTGTATATATTTTTGAAAATGCTGCTCGTGCAGAGAGAAGTGGAAATAGTTCCACTGCTCTCTCAGAGAGCCTCTCTGTTCTCATGCAAGCGACGCGGTCGTCGCACAGTGGAACAGAATCCCGATTTCCTGGCCAAAATTCTGAAACTCATTCCTAAGGGGTTTTTGGGGTCGCTGATTACGAATCTGAAGTCAAAATTTGCAAAAACAAAATGGCGGATAAAATATAACGGAACATTTTTTCAAATTTTGTCCGTTTTGGCTGAAACTCATTCCTAGGGGGTTTTCAGGGCCACTGATGACGAATCCGAAGTCAAAATTAGAAAAAAACAAAATGGCGGAGAAAATATAACGGAACATTTTTTCAAATTTTGTCCGTTTCGGCTGAAACTCATTCCTAGGAGGTTTTCGGGGCCACTGATTACGAATCCTAAGTCAAAATGTGAAAAAAACAAAATGGCCGATCCAATATGGCGAAAAGTTTTTATCGATTACTTAAAAAAAATGTTATATCTACATTTTACCTACATTAAACAATTTTACATAATCTTTTCGAACTCATATATTTCTAATACGACACTTACGATTTTACTAGCACAGACTTCAGCTAAATTATTTTACACAATCACTTTCACCAGGATAAATACTTCTTTAACTGTTGATTTGTATCAGCCAATTGAACCACATCTTCATTTTCGTCCTGACTTGTAATTTCTTCCCTCACCCTCCTTCTGGCAAGTCCTTATTACTACTCGTAGAAAAGATCATAACAATTAAATTGTTTACAACTATAATTCCATCCGTGTTTTGTTTACCGCTTCCGAATTACAGCACATATTGAAAAGGGTTATTGTTCACGAGTTGAAAATGCACGCGCGTGCCGATGCAATTTTACGGTTTTAGGGCTATAAAAGTAATTTCGTAATTCTCAGAAATATTTTCGAGAATCTATATCCTCGGAAATACCTTATTATAAATACAATTCCAAAAAAAGACTCATATTAATTTGTATGAGTATGTTATGTAAAAGACAAGAAGAGTACACGTTTTGAAAAGTGTAAAAAAACCTTTCGGCAGGCCTACAGGCTAAGGTAGATTTCGAAATGTTTTTAATTACATTCTCAGGAATTACAATTTTCAAAATTTAGAAAGTAGTTATTGATTTATAAACTACTCATCTAGAGTTTTTATTAATTAATAATCCCAACAAAAACACTCCGTGTAAAAAAGGTGGCCAAGTCCCCTCAATCAATCGATCTTGCAAAAAGTTTCGCCATCTTATGTATTGAGATAAAAAGAGCCAAGTTCTTTAGCCAAACAAATTACTGAAATAAAAGGAGCCAAGTTCTTTGGCCAATGAAAGTAGTGATATGAAAGTGGCCAAGTTCTTCATTTCATAAGCAAATTTTAACTTGGCCAGCGTTCCTTCTTCAAGTATACTTTCTATATTCTTAGTGAATGGAATATTTCCTATAGTTCCCGTAATCTTTCACCTCTGCGAAATATATCAACATAATCGAAGGCTCCAATGAATTTAAGCTATTCTTCACGCTAAAAAAACTGGCCAAGTTCAAATTTGCTTATGAAATGAAGAACTTGGCCACTTTCATATCACTACTTTCATTGGCCAAAGAACTTGGCTCCTTTTATTTCAGTAATTTGTTTGGCTAAAGAACTTGGCTCTTTTTATCTCAATACATAAGATGGCGAAACTTTTTGCAAGATCGATTGATTGAGGGGACTTGGCCACCTTTTTTACACGGAGTGTTTTTGTTGGGATCTCAATAATTTTTGTAGAAAAAAACTAAAAAAGAAATTAAGATTCGGAGTGATTTTTGATATCTTAGCCGTCGACTAAGAAAAGTGGGATGGACCGCGCTAACACTACTACCTGTAGGAGAATTAAATAGCAACAGCCGGCACAGGAGTAGCATAGGAGCGGCCCTCCACCACCCCCTTGACAGCAAGAATTCTAATCTGCAACTTAAACCCCAGGCACACGGGAGTTATTAAACGAGTTAATTACGTCACAATGATGTAGTTCATATAAATTTCCTATTCCGAACTTTTAACGCATTGCATTGGGTTAAAAACCCACATGCTGGAACAGAGTTAAACAGAGTTTCCTGCTGCCAGCGCCAGCAGTGAAATTTGGAAGAATTATTGAATATGACGGAAAAAGTAATTACAAATATATTTTAATTTTATTTGTAATAAAAGACTCAATTTTCACTAAACACGTACGTTTTGCATAGACAGAGTCTTTTCTAAGCCTTCTCCTGGATGCAAGCTAACTCAGTTTCAAGTACGGCCTGGACACAAGACGTGTTGAACGGTTTATGTGACGTCATTAACTCGGTTAATTACTCCCATGTATTGATGTATTCAAGGTATTAAATGCATTACACCTAACTCAAATAAAATGCGTAAATATAGTCAAAGATTTTTAGTGAGAAGGAGGGCTTAACCAGTGAGAACTGAGAAGAGATAGTTAATGTTAGAAAATTACAAAAAAACATAGAATATAGAGAAAGAGGGTCAGGGGAAAAAAAGCAAAAAAACTTTTTCAAAGTTTGAAATTGCAGTCGTTACTATTTTTATAGCGTTCAGTTATTCAGTAGTAGTAGTAGTCAGTTCAACTGTTAAATTTCACTGTTCAATTTCAAAGTTCTGGTGGTTAAGGAGGTCTGAGGAGGACTAACTGGACTTCTGAACACTCAATAACAAATCTTTACCTTCGCCACTACAGCCAGACAGTTTAAAATAAAAACGTACTTTCTTAGGCCTACTCTATAATTATAAGTTCTAATTTCGATTTTAGCCCCAAAAGTAAAATTCTATCCCCCCACAGCCCCATGGGCGAAAAAAATTAAAATGGACTAGAATTTCGATTTTAGCCTCAAATGAAAATTCAACCTCCTCCCCCTCCCCAAAAAACTCCCCAGGACCACGAAAAATCAGTGTAAAACCCACAACCTATATCTTATTACACAAAATGCACTCAAAATTCGATTTTAGCCAAAAAAAAAAAATTACCCCCTCCCTCAAATTGCCCCCCCCCCCCCCCCCCGCGACCAAACAAGTCATTATTAATTAATAGACAGTACAATACTACATAATCTCAAGCCCGAAATCCGAAAGGATTTCTCAATGTGTCTCGATGTGAAAGCAGTAGCGATAGCGCAATTAGACTAGGCCTGCAAACCCTTTCATAAGAACATTTTATGCTATAGTTTCGGTACGAAGACACTTTTTCCAAATTTTCGTTTTTTCTCAGTCTCGCAGGGTAGGGTTCTACATTTGTGCAAAATTTCATTTTTCTAGGTATCATGGAAGTACCCGAACATTTGTGTCAGTGAGTCTCTGTCTATATATATATATTATGAATGGTCGATTCACATTTTTCGCTAATTTTAGGGTGCTCTATTTTAGCCCCTAAAGAAGCCAGAAAGTTGTATTTGCAAAATTTGGTAGATTGGCCCCAGGCAAGGCCAAGAAAAAAATTTGGTTGACCTAGGTCCAACAGGAGCGCTACAGCAACAGCTCAAAAATGCCAATTTTGCGGTTTTCTCTGGTTCGAGAATATCTACTGGGCAGCGCACGAGGCAACTTGGCGCGTGCGCTACCGCGCACGTTGATAATTAATTGAGAATTTTCAGGGATACGGGTGCTGCCGCAGAGAGGAAACTACTGTAAATGGAGCTGTTTCACGAACTCGTAGGTGGCCATTTTGGAAAAAAAAATTTTTTTATACTCCCCAAGAGTTGTACTATAAAGCCCCATAAAGAAATACTATATTTATTCCATTTTGTATCTATGAAAATTTACCAAAAATAAAGGTAGGCAGAGTAGTTTTATACCTCTTAATGTTCAGAATAAATTCAGAAATATTGGTCTTCTATAACAAAAACTTGTGCCAATACCGGAATCGCAGCTAATCGCAGAATTTTTTTTTTGATTTCATCTACCAAGGGTTCAAGCTATATCCTGCAATAGGTCTGGTCACAGAACACTGTGGAGCAATTTACTTTTTCCTTATGTTTATAAAAATTTTCGGTTGAAATTTTACACTAATTGTGGTACCGGTAAAATTGTTGTTGCTATTACATAAATTATTAAGTCACATTTTATTATAAGTGATAATATTCTACTTACTTTAAGCTTTCGAATCCATTTTTTAGATTTCAGATTGGTTCACTTATGTGTATATAGTTTTACTAGCCACTCAAAGTAACCTGTAAGAAATCGTGTGAAAACATGGCAATTTTTGCTTGAGCGAGGGTCTATTTTGAAGTGGAATATAAACGCAGGTATAAAGAGCAGAACCATTTCTTGATAAGAAATAAGATAGTCGGTTTTGTACTAATTCTAATCCACCACTTCATTTTCATGAAATCGATATTTCATTTTTTGAATTTTGGCCACGAAATCGGGATTCTGTCCCACTGTGCGTCGCGATCAAGTGCGAACAGCAGGCAGCAAGCTCAGATTTGCTTATCGTGTGACTCGCTGTCACAAAAATATCTCACAAATATATTTCCTTAAAAATACGACGTTTTTCGTATCGTCTGACTCCGACTTAAGCCTTATACCAAAATCGTGTTCGATTGTGTCGTGAGTAGTGTTTTTTTTTTATGCATACTCTCGAAAACTGAAAAATGAAAAGTCAAATTTCTTTGAGAAGTTGAGGTCCCGTTGAATTGTCCAGACATTGAACTCTCTGGATCTGAACTCCAGGTTTGTTTCTGCGACGGAGTTTAACTCCTCGTAGCAACATACTAATGTCTAATAGTACCTAGTTTCATAGTAAAGTTCATTTTCAATTTTGAACTGGACAGAACTACATATCGGCATCAAACATAAAGCACTATATAAAGTTCCTAGTGATATTGAACTTTTTGGTGAGTTTTTCACATCCAGACAGTGTCATTTTTCATGTAGGTACAATTATTTTATTTTGAATTTCAAAGTTGAAATTATTCACAGCCAAATATCACCTGTGCAAAGTGTCAATTTGATCGCATTCTAAACAACGGTATACAAGTGAAAAGATTTCTGGGAGGTCCGATTATGTGAATTTTGTAGGCAGGAGGAAGAGTACTTATTTTGTTCAAATTCTGTTCACTCCTGCACAGTTATTTACAGGTGGATCAAGTTGAAATTTTGCACAGTTAAAATTTGGAACCCGTACAAGCGAAATACGAACAAAGAATTCTGTCTAATGTCCTGTAGGGATCAAAATGGCCATAAACAAGCAGTTCCCCTCCCAACATAAAAATTTACAGAGCGAAAAAGTGAATGATAAATTTATTTAGTAAATTGTGCCCATTTTCGTCCTACCAGGAAATTAGAAAGCACAGGTCCCGAATGTTACCTGTGCAAAATGTCAACTTGAGCGTTAAAAGAACCGTTTTTGTTATTGAATATCCTTCATCTTTTTAGCATTTTTTTGCGGAATTGGACAGATTCAAGTGAGAACTGTTTCGTCTATACTCTATCTGTAACTACAATGGCAGACAGTGATATCGAAATAGATTTTGATGTGTCCGATACAGTGCCGTGCTAGGCTAAAGTTGCGCCCTGTGCAAACCCGTGAAATGCTCCCTTCGGCAAAAGAGCAACCGTTTTTTTTTTTTTTTTTGCTCTTATGGCCCCCTTTCCACTACGCACACACCCACCACACCCTATTCCCTGTTTTTAATAATTTCGGATTGAGACGAAGAATATCGGCAACATCGGCGCCGAGATAATTAGCTCTATCTACTCACTTAAAGGCTTATTCGCACTACGCTAGTAATTTAGTCACTAAACGTGGCTGAACAACCGAAATATTAGTCCTATAAGTCCAGTAGTTTAGTAATGTACTCTACTCGACTGTGGTGCGAACGCTTTTTGATCATTCGTTGACGATTATTTAATAAATTACTCGCACTCGACTAAATTTCTAGCGTATCGGTGAGCAGTGAGCGAAATATAAGGAGCGAGAAATATTGTGGTGTGCGCCGTTAACGTCCTTTTTACTGATTTCACGCCACTCAATTGACCTGAGTGTGCTTCTCATTTTGAATGACTTTTCGCCGTTCAAGTCAAAAGCGCAGCTTTGAGCGCGCTTCAGTTATGTCAATGTGTTTTTAGCTTTACGTTTTCGTTTAAATGTCGCTTTCGGCGGCTGTCAGCGCTCTTTCTAATTTGAAAATGCGCTTTTACAGCTGGCCTGCATTTAAAAATTAATGTTAAAATTTTTCGAGCTCGCTTCGCTCGCTCAAAATTGCACCTTTCAATAATTGCGCTCTGTGCAAATGCACAAATTACACATATAACTAGCACGGCACTGCCGATACCGATATGATCCTACTTATGGGCCAGGCGCAGGCAGTATTTCCCAGGCAAGATCTGATTTAGATGTACATCCAGTTTTTCGGAGATCAAATCAAGTAAAGGTCTCTGTATCTCAATCTCTGTGTGAAATCTAATCTTCTCACAACTCAAAATTCTTAGGTTTGTCTTTTCTGATAATATTATTCATTCAGCAATTACTTTAGTACAGCTCTCTCTTGAATTGAAACAAAACAACAACAACTCATTTTTTCTCGTTAGGCTACTACATATTTCAAATAAATTCAACTACTACATATTTCAAATAATTCTACTTTACATAGTACACACTCATAATTTCTACATAGTACCATAGAATAATAAAGATAAGAAGTTCCATCCCGAACAACGAAATGAAACGCTCCGCCAGAGCGATGCCTCCTAACGATGCCTCCTATAGCTTTCTAAGTTCATGTGGTTTTAGCCTGAGATAACTTGTGACGTCGATTCTTCAATTTATGAGCTTTAAGCCGGAGGTACACGATACGGAAAACGTCATATTTATAAGGAAATATCTTTGTGGATGTCACTTTTGACACATCGAGTCACACGATAAGCAAAAATGAGTTTGCAACCTGTATTTTGCAATTCACAGATTACCGCGACGCCGTGCCGCCCGTAAGAGCAGTAATCTCAAAACTGTGTTCATAAAGTTTTGTATGGTGTGACTCGGGAAATTTGTGCCCCGCAAATTGCTTGGATGTGCCGAAAATATTCCGAAATTTTTGGGATATTTATAAGCGATACACCATATTGCTTATCGTCGAGTCACACGATATGAAATACGGCGTATTGCTTATAAATACGACGTTTTCCGTATCGTGTACCTCCGGCTTTAAGCCGAAATCTATTAATAGATTTCCACTGTTGAGCTCTCGCAACCGCGCACAGCACAGAAGCTGTAACTGAATCGCCGCAAATAGATATGGAGAAATGAGTGAGGGAACGGGATGCAATGCAATGTTTATGACTTCGGTGTGTGCATGCTTGAGAACAATTCGCATAAATTGCAGGCTGCTTGTGAAAATAAATGTTTTATTCTGATTTCATATCTCAGTGTGTTTGGACTTAGATTTTTATTGCGATTTGTAATTCAAATTACTGTTTTTAATTAGAAAATACTTTGATATTTTTCTATAAAATTCTCTAGCGAATTTGCGATTAATATTAATTTATTTTTCTCTTTGGAAATTGAATTTATTTCTTTTTCTCAAAATGGGTGTAAAATGCGTTATTAGATCGCGTGGAAAAAGAAAGCGAGAAAATGAGCATTTAAAATACTTCAAATTTCCAGCACCACATAAAGAATTCTGAGAAATTTGTTTAAATCTAAAAATGCATATATTTGTTCTCGTCATTTTCCTAACGACTGCATTGCAACGAAAAGATTAAAAAAGGGCTCAGTGCCATCATTAAATATTTTTTGTGATGACCCGCAATGTTCAGATTTTCCGGAAGGTCATATACCAGTAAAATTTTATGGAAAAACTTACTCAATGCGTACAAAAAACAAAGAAACGTTAACTTTGGAAGATCTTCACAATATAGAACTGCCATTTAAAAAATCAGTTTCTATCGAGAATAAAGAATTATCCGAGGTTAAATGCGGTTCATGTTTAAAAGCTGAAAAATTAGCTTCATACTACAAAAATAAATATTTTGCTACTTTAAAAAAATATATGACATTGCGACTTTCGACGAAAACTATTCGAACCAATAATAGATTAAAAATCTTTAGACGAAAAAATGATTTAAAAAGAAAAACAAATCGAAAAGTAAATTTGAAAAAATTTTTTTCTGAAATTATTGATTCAATGCCAAATATTAGCACATATGCAGGAACTTTTTCAAAAATTATTTTGTCAAATAAAAAACGGTCGGCTTATAATCAGGAAGAACGGGATTTGTCTTTGAATATTCATTATAAGTCTCCGTCCACCTACAGATATTTGCGAAACATTTTAAATTTCAATCTACCAGCAGTTTCTTCACTCTATCGTTGGCAACCTCTCAAAAACCTTGCTACTGGCTTTAATGAAAGTATTTCATTTAATTTAATAAATACTTTGAAAGATTGGAATCCAGAAATGAAAGAAGCATCCCTTATTTTTGACGAAATGGCCATTAGACGAGAGCTTACATATGATATCAAATTAGATAAGATTGTTGGTTTTTCTGATTTTTCGGATAGAAATGATTTGGCTAAAAATTTATGCGTTTTTTTAGTTAGAGGAATATTTTCAAATTATAAATACGTTTTATCTTTTTTTGCTTCTGATTGCCCTATTTCAGGAGAAAATCTGTTGGGAAAACTTTTGCTTAATGTAGATTATTGTCAAAATCTTGGATTTAATATAAGAAATATTACGTGCGACCAAGGCTCCAACAACAGAAATTGTTTTAATCGCTTACATGTAACTCCAGAAGTACCGTGTTTTTATCACAATGAAAACAAAATATTTGTAACATACGATTTCCCTCATTTGGTAAAATCTATAAGAAATACGCTATTGAATAAAAATATAAATACTCCTGATGGAACAGTTTCATGGAAATGCGTTGAGGAATTATACCAAATGGAAATGAATAAATACACAAAAATGTGCTGCAAGTTAACCACAAGACATGTTATGCCTAATAGTTGGCAAAAAATGAAAGTTTCATATGCTACTCAAGTATTCAGTCATACTTGCAGTTCTGCAATTAAAACAGCAAATGCGCTAAATTGTTTTAGCGAGAAGACTAAATCCTTTTCTGCATCATCAGCAAATTTTTTCGAAAAAATTAATAATTTGTTTGACTGTATGAATAGCAAGTCCCCTTTTAATAAGAGCCCTTTTAAATGCGGGATACAGAAAAATAATCATGTTCGAAAATTTTTAGAAGAAATGTTATCATATTTCCACATGATTAACTTCCAGGGTGATTCAAATGCATATTGAGTTAAAGGTGTCATTCAAAGTATTAATTCTGTTTTAATGTTAACTGCTTCTCTCCTTAGTGCATATCCGGAAAAAAGTTTTATTTTAACTTATAAATTAAATCAAGACCCAATAGAAAATTTCTTTTCTTTAATTCGAAGTAAAGGGGGATTTAATAAGAACCCATCTTTATATAATGTTAGCCATATTATTGCGCAAGTGATGTCATACAAGCTGCTAAGTTCTTCTAAAGTTTCTTCTAATTGCCAGGATGATTGTGAAAATTTTCTTACATCTAATGAAGTAACAAACTCATTTATGGCAAACGATACTGAATTGATAAGTACAGAATGTAAGAATAACGCTGAAGAAGATGACCACATGTATGAAGGCGAAGAAAAGGAGCAAATAAATCAATTTGATTTTTTTGATGAAGGAATAATATCGGAAGATCCGTCATTAAGATATTTTGTAGATTTCCTCTTGCATAAACTGCTACATAAAATTAACTGTGCTCATTGTGAAGTCATTATGAAAAAAACTGGAGAAGAAATTTCATTTAATATAAATTCCCATTCAGAAACTTTTTTATTTTGCAAAAATTATACCAATCAAAATGACTTTGGAAAGTTGCAACCACCCACTGATAGTTTCTTTGAGATTTGCAAATTTCATTTAAAAATTTTTAAAACCGAACTTTGGCTAAATGCTAGACAAAACAATTTAAAAGAAAAAATAGTAAATACGTGTATAGCAGAAACTAAAAAGTCCGATATACATAATTATTGGTTCTTAGAAGAAAATGCTTGCTTTCAGCACCGGACAACCGTTTTGGAATATTTCATTTTAACTTTACTACGAAAATATTGTGTTTGGGAAACAGAAAGAAATATTAAATCAAGCAATTCTGGGCATCATAAAATGCAAATTATTAATGGACACTAGCGGATTTGAGGCCCTATAACTTATGGGGTTTCATCTGTTTGTATTTTTTTTACGATTTTATGTTTTTTAGATCATGTAGGAACATCTTAAAAATATTATATCAAAAATTTCATTAATCGTACAGTATTTTTTTAAATGCTTTTTAGAGATCAATTATTTCTGAAATGTCTCAAGCGCATTTTAAAACAGTTTTAAAACTTTAAACGTGTGTTTCTTGTCTTCAAGATCGAGCGGGAACTGAACTTCTTCAATTTTCGTCATTACCTGAAATCTTAACCGTAGCTTGTTAAATAGATTCTCTTAAGATTTTTAAGATTGGTCAACAATATTTTTATGTATAAACAAATTACTGTCGACTTTTCGCCCAAAATTAAAAATTGAAACCCGCCAATTTCATTCACCAGTCGCCACATTCTCAAGGCGGATAGGCACACACCGAAGTCATAAACATTGCATTGCATCCCGTTCCCTCACTCATTTCTCCATATCTATTTGCGGCGATTCAGTTACAGCTTCTATGCTGTGCGCGGTTGCGAGAGCTCAACAGTGGAAATCTATTAATAGATTTCGGCTTAAAGCTCATAAATTGAAGAATCGACGTCACAAGTTATCTCAGGCTAAAACCACATGAACTTAGAAAGCTATAGGAGGCATCGTTAGGACTTTAGGAGGCATCGCTCTGGCGGAGCGTTTCATTTCGTATTCGTTGTTCGGGATGGGACTTCTTATCTTTATTATTCTATGATAGTACACACTCAAAATTTCCCTAGTTTTAACACTCTGTTTCAGCTGTCTTGCAGTTCCGTTAGTTCAGTATCAACCTCGACTCCAGCTGCATCATCGTCAAATCTAGATTCACATTTAACAGACTTTAAAAAATGTGCCTATCTCGACGGAAATTTTTTCAAAGTGGTAAATGTTGAAGAGAAGAACAACAAAATGTGCGTTTCTGCCGAATGTGTCTTATGCAAACCAAAGAAATCAATTGTCAAAGGAAATCGTGGTGTTTCTTCAAATTTTTTGAAACATATCAAATCGGCTCATGCTGATTCACTTCAGTCTTACGTTCAGTACAACCAGTCAAAGCGAGATCAGACTGGTATGATGAACCGGAAAGAAGACTCATCCGATGAAGTTACCAATAAGAACAAGAAAGCTAAATTATATCAGTACAAGATCACAGATATTGTTAAACTTAGAAACAAACCTGGGCGACAGAAAGAATTTGACAAGAAACTGCTAAAGTTTCTAAGCAGCACCATGATCGCGGTTTCAATTGTGGATGACCCAAGTTTTCGAGATTTGTTTTCCGAACTAGATTACAAAATAATGTCCAGGAATACGGCAATGAAGAAAATTGATCAGATTTGTGTAGATATAACCAGAAATTTGAAATGTTGTTTACAACAGATCAATTAAGTTAGCACCACCGTGGACGTCTGGTCTACAAAAAAAGGAGTTTTTTTGGAGTTACTTGCCATTGGATAAATAACGATCTAACTAGGCAATCAGCTGCTCTTTCGTGTCAAGGATTTAAAGGCGTCCATTCTTATGCCAAAGTTGCGGAGAATATTTCGAATGTTCACACAAAATTTGGTTTGATTCAAACACAAATTGTCGCCACAATTTCCGATAATGGTCCGAACATTGTGAAAGCCTTTAAAGAGTTTGGTGTCCACGTCAACCATTTAGAATAATAAACAAACAATGAAAAAGATGACATCGAAAGTTTGGACTCGGACTCGGATGACGATCAGGAAAATACCAATTTGGGTTTTCAAGAAGTTCCAACAGAGATTACTACTGAAAGTGGAAGTTTCATATTACCGAAACATCTCAGATGTGTCAGTCATACTCTCAATTTGATTGCCACAACTAATGTACAAAATTCCATCCTTCATAACGCAAGGCTTCAGAAACGATATAAACTTGTAATGAACAGATGATGGAAACTATCCAACAAGCCAAAATCTGCAGAAAAAATTAATGAAATTCTTGGTCACACTCTGACAAAACCAGGAGCCACAAGATGGAACTCCTTATATGACGCATTGGACCAGATTTTAAGGAGTAAGGATAAAATTCCTCAAATTTATAATGAACTAAATGTTACAAGGACGACAGAAACACTGAAGGACACCGACTTTTCTTTTTTAAGTGAATATTGTTTAATTTTGAAACCGCTGACGGAATGTTTTACCATGTTTGTTGTCTTTGTTTAAAAAATTTTCAGATTTAAAAGACAGTTCAGAAAAAATTGTACTTGTAAACCTATTTTGCATGAATGCATTGACGGGCTGAAAAACAGATTTTCAAAGTACTTTGATTTGTCATCATCCGAATCAAAGGACGCATTAATTGCAAGTTTTTCATTACCCAAATTCAAATTGAACTGGGTTAATTTTTTTTTTTAAATTGTGCAAGCCAGCTGGATTTGCAACCGAAAACGATCTGAACAATTTTATACAAAAAATAGATTTATATGCAGCTCAGGAACTTTGTGAACAAGGAACTGAAACGTTTCGAGAAAATTAGATAGATGAGGAAAACAAAGTAGAATCTTTTTTGAATTCAATCAAAATGTCAACAACTCTAACATAAACGTTCTGAATAGTACATTCAAACACAAAATTGAAAATTGAATTCATATCAGTCAATTCGTAAACTTTTTTTTCGATACAATACGGCTTTACCATCTTCTGCACCGGTTGAAATACTTTTCTCTTTTGCCACTATTATACATGCTCCCCGACGTCATGCTTTGTCAGACAAAAATTTTGAAAATTTAGTTTTATTGAATGCCAATTGTAATAGGCTATAGACTACACGAAACAGAGAATATATTATATCAATATCAAATAAAAAAAACATGGTTTTTTTAGTACCTATAGTTTGAATTGATTAATTTAATCTAATCTAAGTAATATTATAAATGTGAAAGTCTGGATGTTTGTCCGTCAATCACGCCTAAACCCTTGGTTCAATATTTTTCATTTTTTGTGCAAAGGTAATACTTATTCCAACTAAGAACATAGGCGTACTTTTTTTCAACCTTTAAAGGGGTGAAAAGTGGTGAAAATGGTTTCTCCGGAACCACAGGACCGATTTCCATGAAATTTGGAATTCTTCTAGAACTTCCCTCATAGGCTCTTGCCGAGGAGTGTTTTTTTGTTTTTTTACTCTTAAGGGAGTGAAAAGGGGTGGAAACGGTTTCTCCGGAACTACTGAACCGATTTCCATGAAATTTGGAACACTTCTTTAACTTACCTCATAGGTGCTTAATAAGAACCGGTTTTTGGAAATTTCACCCTTAAGGAGGTTAAAAATACGAGGAAATTTTGCAAGAAAAATCGCCATTTTTGAAGTAAAAAATCATTAACATTGTTATTTGGCCTTTTTGGTTAGAAAAACAGCTCAATGAGAATTGCCACCCTCTATCCTAATTCAAACGGCTAAAACCACCCAGAACTGAAAAAACTAATTAATTAAATAATTATTATTGTAACCCGACATACAGGAAATATTTCGAGTAATATTAGTCCCTTTGGCGGTAGTTATAAATCCAAAAAGTAATATTTTTTACATATTATGCTTTTCACTGTTATAACTTTTCTTTATTTGATCTTTGAAATAATATTACGAGTCTTTAACTTAAATTTGTTATAACTTTTCTTTATTTGATCGTTGTAATAACGCTATGAATCTTTAATTTAACACTTCACTTAATTTTTCACTAACTTCTTATGACTGAGCCTTTCTCCCGCACAACCTTGTCGCTTGACTGATAGGCTTCAACTCTTCTCTACTTAATCGCGAAAACTTTTACGTTCCCTGTTTGATTTGCTGGGATTTGCAATATTTTTCAATTGTGCAATTCTACCTTGAACTCGGAAAGTGCTTAGCGCGTGCGATTGAGCTGTTTCAATTTCTCCCACGGGCGTGCGACGTGCGCGTAACCTGAGTGGGCGGATGTTCGCTAATTTCGAATAACAACTCAATGCATTCCAGCGAAAGCTGCGTGTAAACACATTCGAGTTCATTGATCAGTTTTTTGGTAAAACTGCACAATTGTAACTGTTTCGGTATATTGATTTACATTGATCCAATTTAATCGATATACCGATATACAACATCACCGACCCGGGTGAAACCGGGTAGACAGCTGTGGTTAGTAACAAATAAATGGAGGAAGATTAAGAACAACATTGATTTTTTCGCTCTACTCAATTCACTCAATCATATACAACAGTTGGTTATTTCAATAATTCATGTTACAGTGAGAATCACAGAAAAAATTCTTATTGATTTTATATTAAGGAGCAATTGCATGCGCAATTGATTATTGATTTTATTAAGGAACAATAACACGCGCACCACAAAAATTTATATCAACTTTTTTGTGGATAAAAGTTAATGCGCTATTGGGCACCCCGTCAGTTTTAAACTCGCTAAGAGCTTTTTTTTGCCAGTATCATTATGTTTATTGAAAGCAAACCATTATTTATAAGTAAATAATTTTTCCATAAATGTTGAAATAAAATAAATTTTAATAAAACGAAGCAGTTAAAATTAAAAATATAATTGTGCATTTAAATAAATATCGTATATCCAACTTTACCCTACAAACATTTGAGGTGTTTGAGAAACTGGAAAATTCGAACTGATGATGTTAGGTTTAGGGGGACCATCTGCTAGGATTTTACCATTATTTTTCATTGTTTTAGAATAGGTTCATGAAAACTATAGAACAAAAACATGCCTATTCACTTTTTATGGTGTTTTGGATTCGTCAAGGAATGCTGTGATTGAAATTTTTATTCGAACTTTTTTCATTCTTTACAAAATTGTTGAAAAACTCACTTTTCCCGGTTCGCGATATTATTCGGATGCCATTTTCTCCGGAACTAGAGTTTTCCCAGAATTCACATGATAAGCCATCGAAGCGTTTGGTTGTCAGCTACAAACGACTAGTTTTTTAATAAAATTGCTTGGTTCAATAGCCTTCAAATCGCAAATTTGGCAGTGTCACTTTTTAGTTTTTTCTATATTTTTCTTGAACTAGATGTCTGATTAAGATCGTCTGGCCACCATTTGAAAACTTAGTTCAATACCGATCGACTGATTTACATACGAACGCCTTTTATTGGGTTTTAGTGGAGATATTATTTTTTTTGAAAAAGTGCATCTGGCTCTATTGAAAAGCCTATATCTCGATCAAATTCAAAGGAATATTAAAAATGTTAACGGATTCTGGAAGCCCCACTTTTCCCCGAAAAATAGAGGTATAAACGACAGAAATCGGTTCAACTTTTGTACAAACAAACTCTTTGAGGTAGTAATATTTCATGAATTTCATGAAAATTAATCATACATTTTGGAGTGCTATAACTTTTCAACGGATGGTTCGATTTTAATATGTAAGGTACCGTTCGAAAGGTCTTGATAAGTAGCCTCGGAAAACATTATAGCTGAATAGTTTTCGATACCCACCTTTGGGTTATATTGGAAAAACTGAAAATTTGGTCAAATTTTCAAGTGGCCATATCTGGGGTTGTAGTGAGTGGATTGCCAGTTTGAATATATTTTCCGAGTCCATGGGCCAACACCTTTCTAACGATACCCAACAGTCATGAATTGAAAACTTGGTTCTCGATTTCGATTTATTCCTGTATATATAGTGGTGCATTTTAACAACAATCATCAGATCTTCAGATTTTTTGTTTTGCGCACCCCGCGGAGAACTATCGTTCTCCGTGATAGATTAATCGTAGCAAAGAGGAGAATAGTGATGTACTTCTGTTCCTTCCGTATCACTAATCAGGAACAACATGCTGACAAATCTATATAAATAAAAATGTAAATGTCCGTTTGTTAGACTCCGCTAATCTCCTGAAGTTCTTCACCGATTGCTTTGAAATTTTGACACAACGTTGTATTCGACTACAGTCAGGTTTTACTATACTTTTTATATTTGTCGGAGGGTTGTGGGGGGTGGGGGTGGTAGACACCCCCCTTAGGGTTGTCCAAATTGGACCGTGTGAGGTATCAAATTAAAGCTTTTACTGAGTACAATTAAATGGCATATTTTTTTTTCTTCTTAAAGAAACTTTACAACAGACTTTTTTCATTCGAATATCGTTAAAATGCGTAGTTTGCGAATTTGTCTAAAGAGGGGTTGTAGGTTGGTGCGGGGGGAATGATTTTTTGTTCAAATGCTTTAGCATAATGTTCTACATATTTCATGGGAACATTTCAATTTTCTGTTTAACCGTTATACGGGTTTTAGTGTGAAATAAATTTGTTCAGTTTTTTCAAGTAAAAGTTTTTTATGTGGAAGTACTTAAATTAAAATCCGATAATCTTCTAAACTACTTATCGCAGAGAAAAAATAATTAGATCAAAATGTTCGCAAGAGAACGTAGATGCGATTTAATATGCATATGTCAGATAGATTCTGTACCGTTATATGAGTTTCGAGCGAAAATATAATGATTATCGAAATATTTTTGAGTATATCTGCATTTGCCGTCACCGGTTTAATATAAAATATCGGTCAAGTGGCATTATGAAAATACCTACCGAGGCCGATTTGCATGACTATTTATTATTATTTATTAAGAAAACACTTTTCTCCACGTTTTTGTTAGCGATTTCAATTTTGGGTAGAGTTTTAGGGTAGTAAACTTGGATGGATTTAATAATTTACTTTTGGGGTTTTTAAATTTAGAATGACTGATCTCTCCGGTGGGCTAAGAGATGTTCATTTGGATTTCATTTTTGGAGGTTCTGTGGGTGGGGGTGGTAACCAAACCATCTCATTTGGGGTAGTCCAATTTGAGGCGAGTGTGATATCAAATTAAATCTCTTGGTAAGTACTATTAAAAAGGCATAATTTTTCTTTCTGTAAGAAAGTTTACAACAGACTTCATTCATAATTCGCAGTGAGCTGCGTCGATTTATTTGCGTTTGAGTGAAAATATTGAATTTTATCCATAAAAGATGTAAAACTTTATGCTAAAGCATAATTAAAAGAAAATTCAGCCCCCACCCATCGTATCAACCTGCACCTGCTTTGTACCACAAGTTCGAAAAGCACGCGTTTTTACGATAAAATGTCTTTTATAAAATTTCTTACAGAAGAAAAAAAATATTCCATTTAATAGTAGGGGAGCGGCGTACAATGTGCCTATAGTTTTGAGTTTAGAGCTCTTAAGGATATTTAAAGGAGGTTTAGATCATGAGAGAAGTCATGAGTTGAAAGGAAATTTACTAAGCTTTGTTATTACAGAAGCAATCATTATTCAGTTGTAGATATTTTCGGAGATATAGCTCAAAAACTGCAGGGACCTCTTTGTGCCACATTGCACACAAAATCAATTATGATGCTTAAAAGAGGACATCACAGTGAGTCTTTGCATATAAAGTTTTCATAAATGTCTTAAAAATACTAGAAGGAATGAAAAAAATTTAAAAAAACCTGAAAAATGGTTTTTTTTTATTTTTTTCACAAGACCTATTAAATACACGCTTGATCGCACCTGTTACTTAGACAAAGTTGGATTACTAACTAACACACTTATGACACCGGACAGATTTCATCTACCAATTGCTATAATACCAAAAAAGGCTCTGCGCCACATTATACGCTGCGCCACTATGTACGCCGCTCCCCTACATACTCAACAACATCTTTAAGTTGATATCACACACGGCTCAAATTGGACAACCCCACGAGGGGTAGTTGACGCACCCCAATCCAGGACCCCCGAAAACGGACGAAAACGAAAATTTACGATTAGTGATGCATAACAGTTATTTATATGTATTCCATCGTCCCGTGACGGCAAATCAAAGATGCCTCAATCAGCAACCACGCCTCAGGTTCGACAAAAGAAGTATTCTACGTTAAAAAATTTAACGAGCAACACCGTAGAAGCACTATAGTCTTTACAGCACCTTTCAGGATGAACATGTCCTTATTGCTCGCCTTGCTACGATTCCAACAGATATCCCATTTCAATTTAAAAGATGGCACTTCCTAATTCGAGTGGCGTTTGCAATCAGCATAGACAAAGGTTTGATCTAGACGGGGACACGGGGATTGTTCCTCACATGGTCAATTATGTTGCGTGCAGCGTGTTCTAGACGCGGCAAACCAAAAAATCTCTATATCTGCACAGAAAATGGAACAATGAAAAATATTGTATAACCAAAGGCTTCGTGAAATTATCTTTTATTTAACCAGACTGAGCCTCAGCAACGTGTAGCAGGGTACAGCTATTATGTATAAAACGCTGCAGATTTTATTTTTCTAAACTGAATAAAATACAATTTTCGATTGAGTCTTGAATAAAGCGTCCCACAAATTTTGACCAGTATAGTGCCCATGCCCAAACGGGGCGGGTCGCAGAGAGTCAGTAAATAAACGGGACAATTATTGTCCTATTTGGCTGTAATAACGGCTTCTTTAAACAAAATTATTTTTTTATCTTACTTTTTTTTCAAAATTGATTCAGCTTTTTAAATATTTGTTTTATTTTTTTTTTCAATTCTTCACTCTTTGGTCAAAATCGACTTCAGATTTGATCTCATCACCCTAAAAAGCACCCACTGCCCTAAAACCCATAGGTGCATTCCGATTAAGCTGCCGAGCTTCGGGACACAACTAGGGTCCAAATGTACTGTAGCCTATGTGCGAAAGAACGATTTTTTTCGAACGGGAATTTAGGTAAATATCGATGACACGGGGGACAACGCGGAACGGAGATTGCATTTTTGGACCCTATCCATCTTGAAACATACAAAAAAAAAATTTTGAAGGGGTGTTAAAAAACATTGTTCCGAACCATGTATAATTCAGAGAAGCCAAAAGCCAAAACCCACTCCACTGACTGATCAATGTTTCTCAAATTCTTATTGTAAGAAGATTTAATATTTAAGAACTCACACTTTGTATAGAGGTTCCCTACAGGTATTACATGAGCACTTACGGTTTTCGGAAATTCGCCTTCTTAGCCCTACAACTCACCTAAGGACAAATCATTAAAAACATTACAGTAAAGTTCACTATTTCCTGGGCAATAGCGAAGCATTGCCGGGCCTGCTAGTGTATGTAATAATTATCAATTGAATATGAAAATCATTTTTGCGAATGTAAATTCGATCGTGTCAATAAGAAAAAGAGCAGGACTTCAACAGTTTCTGAAAGTACATAAACCGGATCTTCTCCTGATGAGTGAGACGAAACTAAATGAGAGACACACACTTTCGTTGGTGAAATATAACATATTTCGTAATGACAGAATAAATGATAAACAAGAGGGAGAAACAGCAATCTTAATTGAAGAACGTTATGAAGCGGAATTAATCAACAACTATGCAATTGAAAACTTAAGAATATTATAACAGGCCGAATTGCATTTCCGAGAAGAGATAAAAAAACCCGAATGATCTGGAAAAAACTCCCGCATCTGTGAGTATTAAGGTGGCGACTCAGGACCTGGGCAACGCAATAAAACAATTATAGAAGAGTTCGACTATGCACATAATTTGTCAGGCCATCTGTGGCTATTAGTTAAATGTAGGGAATAACCAAGCCGGCAATTAGGGTAGTTTTGAGAATTAGTAAATGTGCATATTCGATACTTAGAAATTCGAGGAATAATCCCAAGAAGGGGAAACTGAGTTGTCATGCTAAGGGTCTTGAGGAGTGAGATCAGAATACTAGTCCACGGAAGTTAGGCGAAAAATGGGGCTTTATTCGGAATAATTCAGACAAAAGGTTTTTATTTTTTTTCGTTATATTTTAGGGTCTTCATTATTTTCCCAAAAGTCCCCGATGATTATGCATTTGCTTAACTTTTAAGGGTGGTTTTTAGGGGTGAAAATTGCTCGAAAATTGGTTTTTCGCGAATATATCTTCAAATATCAACTCTACGATTAAAACATCTATATACTAAATTAAAGCTGACAAAATTCTCTACATAAAGTATCTGGGACAAATAAGCCTACAATCGATAATTAGCCCAGGACTTTGAGACGAAAACGTTATAAAAAAATTTTTAGGAAAATTTTGAAGAAACATTTGATACCGTTATGACTTTCCAAAAATTCTTTCATAGTTTTTTGTTTCATGCCTCCCTGAGGACGAAACCACCCCCTATTCAACAGTTTATATGTATTTATATATATTTATAAACATATATATATTTATATATATTGTTACAAAATCGTTCTTTTCTTTTTTTTTTTTTTACTAACGCGAAGAGTTCTTAGTAATAGCATCAAATTATCGAGACTAATGTTACAGAATCGTTCGCTCTGTCCGGATCCAAAACCGACTCGAGTTCAACTACTTAAAACTGGCGAATCGATCGCACTTCTGGTTAGCCGAGCGGTAATTACTAAATTTTTTGGGTGATCGATGCAGATAAAATTTCTGATTGCTCAAGGTTAACATTTAACAGTGACAACGGAATGGAATTTACGGTTACGGATTCGTGGTCTGCCGACAATTCTGTAACATTCGTCCTTTCTTAGTAGCTTGAAGTTCCAACCAAAGAATATCTACTCAATAAGAACCGACACTATTTTGCACATGTGTGCGAAACAAATTTTGACAAAAATAAAACAAAAAAGTTATTCATCTGGAGAAAACAAGAGGAGAATGCAGAATTGAATATCTGGTCCAATTTGCGTGCAAGAAGGAAAAAGAGCGAATGATAGTGACACCAATAGCTTTCAGCTCATGATGCTAAATTTTGCAGCGGGTTCGTTGGGGAAATCGAGCGGGCTCGTAGGGGAAATAAAGATTTGATCAGCTTTCCGAAAAGAGCTTAAACAACAGGGGGTTTTGGAAGTTAGTGAAAAACGTGATCAAAACTTCAGAATATTTTCAGCTGGCTATGGTGCGTGTGGTCTGTGTTGCATTTGCAATTGATTTCTGTGCTCTTTGTCTTGGCTGCTTGTTTTAAAATTTAAAATTAACTTTCAGATTAATTTAGTTTTTAACTGCTTTATATTTATATGATATCATATATTATAATTAACTCCATATTAAGTATATACATACATAGATTAGTCATATTGTAGAAGGTTTAAGGTTCTTAGAAAATATAAATAAAATATATTATACAGCTGCAAAGTTTTAGCTCGATTAGATGACTGGAAACGGGTTAATTCGCTTTTGAAAAAATTTCCCTCAATTTTCTATATCTGATCTTTAAAACACAAAAGTAGAATGTATTTATATTACATAAATAAACTTTCAAATCAAACGCGAGGCAGTGGATATTTTTTTTAACACAGTAAAACTTTTCAAAATAACATAAAAATTGCGCCAAATATGAACCACCCTGTGCGAGCACGCCTTAATTTGTTATCCCCCTTCAGCAAATGTCACTCTGCTGCTATCTAATTTTCCACAGCACGATGCACACATCAGCAATCCAGCCGTGTACAAACAGTGGTGCCGGGTCTTATTGAGTAGATATTCTTTGGTTCCAACCAAGCATTTAATCTGGACGGTGGGGGCGTTGATTATTTGCTCGTGATCGCTAGTGAGCGTAGTCGATAGGATCTCGATAAGGTGCCAGACGATCGGCGTGGACGATTCGCAGTTTTCCTCCCTGGCTCTTCTTTATTTTGTAGACGACATCAGTTACGCGATCGACTATGACGTAGGGGCCGTCCCAGTCGCATTGTAGTTTTGGGCATTTCCCTACAACTCGGCGGGAGAAGTATAGCCATACTCGGGTTCCAGGTTCGTAGGCCCGATCCCGGGTGCGGAGATCGTAGTAAGATTTCATTCGGCGGCTCGCCTTTGAAATAGTTTCGCGATTGTACTGGTGAACTTCCTCCAAAGTTGACTGCAGATTTTCCAAGTAATCAGTCGTAGGCTGCGGGCTATGAGGTGGGCTTCCCACTACCATCTCCAATGGCAGACGCAGCTCTCGTCCGAACAGTAATCTCGCAGGTGTTTGGCGTGTGGTGTCCTGTACCCTGGTCCGATATGCCAATAGTAGGTACGGAATGTAGGCATCCCAGTCACGCTGGTGGCTGCTAACGAACTTGGCTAGATAGTCGAGGATAGTGCGGTTGTGTCGCTCAACCAGTCCGTCCGATTGTGGATGCAGTGAGGTAGTATGCGTCTTTTCCACCCCAAACTTCTTTACAACCTCCTGGAGTATCGCACTTTCGAAGTTCCTACCCTGGTCTGAATGGAGTTGCATGGGTGCACCGTACGGGCTAAAAACAGCTGAGATCAGAGCGTCTGCGACCGTTTCGGCTGTTTGGTTGGGGGTGGCTATGGCTTCCGGCCACTTAGTGAAGTAGTCCATGCAAACTATTAGGTACCGGTTGTCCCTGTCGGTTTTTGGTAGGGGTCCTAGAATGTCAACCGCTACGCGTTCGAAAGGTGCTCCAATGTTGAATGCCTGTAAAGGGCTCCGGGTCCGCGGAGTGCCACCCTTGCGTGCCTGGCATGGAATACAGCCAGCACACCAATCTTTGACGTCCGTGCTGCATCCTACCCAATAAAATTTGGCCTTCAACTTCCCAAGCGTCTTATCTACTCCGAAGTGTCCCCCTGCGGGCGAGTCGTGGACTTGGCGCAAGACCTCTTTTCGCAGTTTTCGAGGTACGAGAATCTACTGTAGCTGGCTAGGGCCATTCTCGACTTTCCGGTACGCAATCCCGTTCTCTAGACATAAGCTGGACCACATAGCCCAATACGCCTTCACGTCGGGGTGTAGTGGTTTAAGGGTGTCCTTTTCGGGTCGTTCCCCGGCGCGTAACCAATCGCGAACGTACTTCAAGCTGGCGTCATCCTCCTGTTGTTGGCAGATGTCCTCCTGAACGGTTGTGAGACGAATAGTGACTACTTCCTTTTCGTCCAGACATTCGCAGTACTTACAGCCAGTCTGCATACAGGGACGTCGTGACAGAGCGTCTGCGTTGCAGTGTTTATTTCCCGCGCGATGCTGGATGACGTAATCGTAGGCCTGCAACCTCTCGATCCACCGTGCGACTTGGCCTTCCGGAGACTTAAAATTCATAAGCCAGCGCAAAGAGGCGTGGTCTGTCCGGATTACGAATTGTTTCCCGAGGAGATAGGGTTGAAAATGCTCACAGGCTTTAACTATCGCCACTAGCTCTTTTCTTGTAACGCAGTAGTTTAACTCTGTTCGGGAGAAAGTCTTGCTGTAGTATTCCACAACGTATTCCCCACTCGCGTGGGGTTGTGAAAGCACAGCACCCCATGCGTGTTGACTTGCATCCGTATCCAGGATATAGGGCAGTCGTTCGTCTGGTGGGCGCAGTATGGGAGCAGATGTGAGTTTGTCCTTCAACTCGTCGAATGCGGCGGTGCACGCTTCTGTCCACTTGAATCGTCTGTCCTTCTCGGTCAATTCCAGGAGAGGCTTCGCAATGCGCGAGAAGTTTTGCACAAATCGGCGGTAGTACGCACAGAGCCCTAGGAAGGATTGAACTTGTTGCTTCGTCCCAGGTTGCGGCCAAGTTTTTACGGCCTCGACCTTGGCAGGATCGGTAGCTATGCCTTCCCCAGACACGACATGCCCTAAGAATTTTACCTCGCGGCGACATAACTGGCATTTTTGAGGAGATACCTTCAGGTTCGCTAATCTTAATCGGGCCAAAACTAATTTTAAATTTTCTAACATTACCTCAAAGGTTGTGCCATGGACTATGACATCATCTAGATATACCAGGCACGCTCGCGGTGAAATTTCTCGTAACACAGCTTCCATTACTCGCTGGAACGTAGCCGGAGCATTAGTGAGGCCGAAGGGCATTACATTGAACTCCCATAAACCGTAGCCGGTGGTAAACGCAGTTTTCTCTCGATCATTGGCCTCCACTTCGACCTGCCAATATCCGGACTGTAAGTCCAGAGTTGAGAACCATCGAGAGCCAGCCAGGGCATCCAACGTTAAGTCGGTGCGCGGCAGAGGGTAGGAATCTTTCTTAGTCGCAGCATTCAGCTTTCGGTAGTCCACGCAAAACCTAGTGGAGCCATGCTTCTTCCTAACTAGTACCTCCTCTCTTTTCGCGTATGGCAGCCGTCGGGGTGGCTGTTTGATCGGCAGGTGCCCGGATACATCGATTTGATGACGGAACAAGTCAGTACGGCCGATATCCCCCTTGTACCGGGCGAACACGTCGTTAAAGGTCACTAAGGTCTCTCGTAACAGATCTCCTTGCCGTTTCGTCAAATCTCCCAAGGCGGATGTATAAAGGTCACTTAATAAAGGTGGGAGCTCGTTTGCGGGTTCAGTACGGGCAGGGGCGTGTTGCATTTTGGTTGTGATTTCCGCGTTGGCTATTGCAGTACCAGCCTTCAGTTCCACCTCGGTCTCACTCAGGTTTACTACCCTTGCTTCGAGGACTCCGTTGTGAGGATTTACTATCGCTGGGGTTAGCCATATGGGCTGCGCCGAACGCACCGGAGAAAGCAAAACGTCGTCAGCGTTACGAAATTGGGCATTGAAGATAGACACTGTTGAAACGGCTTCAGGTGCAAGGACGGTGTCTTCTAGTACGCGTACAGCAATGTCCCTCGCGGTGGATGCAAAATACAGGTCGTTGTCTCCCATTCGTAGCTTTCGTTTTCCAAGATCTATGGTACATTCGTATCGGTTCAGAAGGTCCATGCCGATTACGCAATCGTCAAAAATGTCTGCGACGTAGAAGGTATGGAAGAACCGTACGTTATCTATGCGAACTGCGAGTCTTGCGAGGCCCTTTACGTAGTCGAGGGCTCCGGTGACGTTTCGTATTCGGGTTAGAGATGGTTGGAGGGTAGGTTGTGGATGTATTCGGCTTAGAACCGTCTGGTCTAAAACCGAATGTGTGGCACCCGTATCTATCAGCATGCGACAAGGGGCTCCGTTAATGAAGCCGTCTACGGCGATGGTATTGGTTAGCTCCGTTTGTGAGATGGTGATTATTTCTGGCGTCGTGTCCATGTTTCCAGCGTTTGGGGGTGCGCTGAGAGTTTCGCTATCCGAAGCATGCACGGTAGCGATCGGGTGTGTGTGTGTGTTGATGGTTCGGGGGGAATGCGAAATTGTGTTGTCGGTTTAGGATGTGTTAAATTTACGGATATGTTGTTAAGTGTTGGTTGGGCCCCGTTATTTAGGGATGTTGTTTGGTAATGTGTATATTTGGCTGTGAGCCGAAGGATGGGTTGTGTTTGGTAATGCGTGGTTCCGTGTGTAATTGTTTGAGTATGGTCCTCCGGAGCTTTTATTGATAACACTGGCTCCTGCTCCCCGGAATCAGTGCATTTGAGTTTAAATCAACGGGATCTTGTATAGGCGATGGATAGTCTAGGCTAGCAGAACCCGTACTGCATGAACTGGGTGTTTCTCTAATGTTTATCTGCGGATCGAAATCAGTCGGGCCGGATGGTCTAGATCCACCCGTCGAGAGATAAGCTATGTTTGTGGCTTTGTTGTTAGGGGTGCCGGCTAGAAGATCGAACCTTACCTGGGCTCCTTCTGTGGGGGTCGTCCCAGATTCGTCCTTGATTTGCGATGAATGGAAAAAAACTGCGCGACTATTATCGTCACGGGTAATGAATCCAAATCCTTTCACTCGATCGTACCAACGCACGTGGCCGGTTATGTTTCGTGCTAGGATCTGTGGTGCTTCACTAATTGCAGGAACCTCTGGGGCAGCATTTTCGGAGCGAGCTAGTCGTGGCCCCCTTAAACTAGCTCTTCCTCGTTTCCCGGACTCGCTGGCTCCACCGCTTGCGCTGATGTTGATCTGTCGTGGTTCCGCCCGTTCCGCCTCCTGGAATTTGAAGTTACTTCGACGGCGGCTACCCTAACATGTCTTCGTGCTGCTCTGGTCGCTCGGTGGTTGGCCTCAATTCGTACGGCCGCTTGCAGTGCCGCCTGTAGGGTAACTGGCTCCAGGTCTCTGACACGTTCTTGTACTTCCACGTCTAAGATGCCATCCAAAAATTGCGCGAGTGCAATCCGATCTTGCGCTGATTCCGGACAATCGCGGAACGTTAAATTAGTGAGTCTTTGCAGGTCTGTAGCGTATCCCGCGAAACCTTCACCGGTCTTCTGCACTCGTCCGCGCAGTTGCACATGCGCCACGGATTCCTGATAATACGTCCCGAACCGAAGCTGGAACATTTCACTTAGCCGTTCGAAATTATCGCGAATCCCCTGGTCTAATGTTTCGTAGAAAGCCACAGCGGTGCCGCGTAGATAAGCGGCTAAATACACGGCTTTTTCCCGCGGTGGCCAACAATTAGCGCGAGCAACCGCGTCGAGGTGTGCCTCATACCTTTGCCACGGCGTTTTCCCGTCGTACTCCATAGGAGATGTTAAAAGTCTCGGACTGATCGCTTGAGTTAGTGGTCGCTGTGCGGTCGGGGAAGAGTAGGACATTATCGGAGTTGCAGTTTCGGAGTGATTTGTTTGAGTGGCCGTGTCCCTTGGACTCGTTGAAGATCTCGTCGGGTCTGCCTGGGCGACGTTCTCTGTTGAAGGGGTTGAGTGCGTTACCGGTGATTGAATGCGGTCGTCCCCTTGCGTCTCCGCAAATACTTTTTGCACGAAAGCCGTTGCCCCCAGGAAAGAAAGATCCGAAGATCGCCTCTTCAATTCATCCAGCTCTTCCCGGAACCCCGTAGTTTGACTGTTTAGTTCCTTCAAACTGACTTGCAACTCGTTGATTCGGGTGGTTTGCGTATTTAGATTGTCCACTAGAGACCTCAAACATTCCGACTGCACACTCAAGCTTTCAGATTGCACCTTTAAACTATCTGATTGTTCACTGAGCTTATCCAGAACAAGTTTCATGTCTTCGCTCGACATTTTAAGCGCTTTCAATTCCACGCACTGTCCGATCAAGATGAACCGTAAGAAAACTGAACCGAACAAACTCGCGGAAATTAAAGTTAGAAATCGGTTAGCACTATACTGTACGAATTTGTAATCAATCGAGCACAATCTGGCACTCGGTTCTCCAATGTAATGCGATTTCTTTTAACACACCAAAAAGAACACTCTCAGCTGCACTTTTTGCACTTGCTGTTATTCTCTTCTTCGCCAAAAAAAAACGAAATTCACAATTCAAATAGGGTTTACTTTTATTAGAAGTTATAGTTACACCTCACACCTGACACCAATGTTACAAAATCGTTCTTTTCTTTTTTTTTTTTTTACTAACGCGAAGAGTTCTTAGTAATAGCATCAAATTATCGAGACTAATGTTACAGAATCGTTCGCTCTGTCCGGATCCACAACCGACTCGAGATCAACTACTTAAAACTGGCGAATAGATCACACTTCTGGTTAGCCGAGCGGTAATTACTAAATTTTTTGGGTGATCGATGCAGATAAAATTTCTGATTGCTCAAGGTTAACATTTAACAGTGACAACGGAATGGAATTTACGGTTACGGAGTCGTGCTCTGCCGACAATTCTGTAACAATATTTACACGCTAGAGGGCGTAGTTTCAAAGATATTTGAACCAAATTTTTTTAAATTATTTCTAGGGTTAATAGCTCGGTTAAGTTCGATAATGAGCCAAATGGGCGCAAGCGGGTGGACGGGAGAAATGATTGAAATTTTGAAAAAAGTTTCTCTCTGAACTCCATAGGTGTCGAGATATAATTTCTTCAAAATTTCAATCATTTCTTGCACTTGACCGCAGTCCTGGAGTACAGGGCAAGGTTGCGTCATGTGAGAATACCGCATAAGTGCAAGCCGTGCAACGGAAAACATAATCACTGGGTCAATGCGTTCCATGAAATTAGAAAATATAGCTGGGGTAAGAATTTGTAGGAGAAATTAGGCCGATAAGTTAAGAGTAGGGATAAAAATCAATGTACAGTGCTGTCGGAAATTTTAGGACCAATCGTTGATTTTGTGTATGCATTCTATTCACAAGCCCACAACTTGTATACAAGCAGAAGGAGAATGATGACAGCGATTCCAAATGAATTCCTTGTATGTTTTTAATGTATCTATAAAATTTCGTTTTATTTAATATAGGTACTAATTATTACAAAAATTAACAATATATCTATTCATTACTGTTTAAAATTATAGGACCAAGTCGTTTTTAGCTCTCTTTATATGGAAAATACGGTTTGTTTAACGGTAAGCAGTATATTTTTTCGAAGATCAATGTGTAGATCAAGTAAGCATTGTTTCAAACATCATTGTGTAATTTAAACTGTTATTATTGAATTGTAATTTCTCTCTAAACAAAAAAAATAAAGTCTGCCGTAAAAAAGTTAAGTTGTTATAAAAATGGTAAAAAAAAATCAGTTGAGGAGTCTAATTGTAAGTAATGGCAGGTAGGAATACCAAAATTGAATTTTCATAAATTCGTCCTACATTTAGGTCAAATTTCTATAGATCGTAGCACTAATGGACGATTATACAGAGCGAGACATTTCCCAAAAGCTGGGAATAAGTAAGACTTGCGTGCACTCAACGGTGCATTCAACGGTACCGAGAAACGGGAAATGTGCAACACAGGAAAGGAGCAGGAAGGTCACAAAAGCTCACTGAATGAGTCACAAGACGTCTCGTTAAATTGTGTAAGCAATTTCGCACGGGTTCAAGTGTAGAGCTTACACAACAATTTACCGTAGCAGCTGGAATATCAATTAGCTCTTCCAGAATTAGGGAAATATTGTGCTCTCTTGGCTACAGATCGAGACCCGCGGTAAAATAAATTGCACTAACACAGAGCAACATTGCCAAAAGAATGCGTTGGTGTCGCACTCATCGATCTTGCAGTCTCTTTCAGACTGGAAAAAAGTATTGTTTACTGACGAAAGCACGTTCCAGCTTCGCCCAAATAGAAAAGTATGCGTTCCCCGACTTCCTAAGTAACTCTATCTTCCAGAATGTGTGAATCCCCAGATGCATAGCGGTAAAGGAAAAGAAACGGTCTGGGGTGGAGTTTCTTAGTATGGGTTCACTAACTTGCACTTGTGCACGCGGACCGTTGTTGATAGGAATTATTACGTAGAGATCTTGAATGAGAACCTCCTTTCAGTCATGGAAGATGAGATGCCTTTACCACAGGGATGGGCAGGCCTATGCCCACGGGCACTCCAGCTTTGGCGCTGCATCATTCGGCCGCCGGCCGTCATGCGAGCAGGACTATGTTTCTTTACGCTTTGCTTTCAGGTACACTGTAAATTTGAAGTCATTTTGCCTGTGGCTCAATTTTACCTTGACAGCTAAGTTGTAAACTTTCTTGCGCTGTGCAAAAAGCGTGAGAGAGCTTTGAAAAGCTTTCACACAATCACATTTTGAGACTGTGGTTGCAATGCATGCCCATCCCTGCTTTACGAGTATCTTTGCTGCAGCAGGATAACGCCACGCCACATACTGCTACGTCCACCCAGCGCTGGCTTATTGATAACAACATCAATTGACTGGATTAGCCTCCTCAAAGTCCAGACCTCAACATTATTGAGAATGTGTGGAAAGTGCTGAAAGACAGAGTGGCAAAGAGAAGACCTAAATCCCTTGACGAAATGAAAGGCTTTTTAATTGTTGAATGGAGAGGCTTATCGAATGATTTCGCTAAGAATTTGATAGGGTCTTTACCACGTCGAATGATCGGCGTTGTTAAGGCCAAAGGGCATGCCATTAAAGGTTGAAAGACTTGGTCCTATAATTTTAAATACTAATAAATAGATATATTGTTAATTTTAGTAATAATTATTACATACATTAAATAAAAAGAAATTTTATAGATACATTAAAAACATACTAGGATTTTATTTGGAAACCCTGTTATCATCCCCCACCTCCTTGTCCACAAGTTATGGGCTTATGAATAGGATGCATACACAATATCAACGTTTGGTCCTAAAATTTTCGACAGCACTGGAATAGAATAGGAAAACACTTTTTGAATAAACTAGAGATTATAACCAGGACTCGAGCGTTTCATTTCTGCTCCCTGAATCTCTCGCAACTCGCTTACGCACCGAGAACCCTAAACCTAACTCGCTTTTTGCAGCGAGAAGTGCCCTTAAGCAACTCGCTCATGCAGCGAGCCTCCATAACCAACTCACATCAATCACACACATCGAGCAACCCATTACAGTCGCGTACAAATATTACTTTAATAACTTTGTAATATCAAGTTTTAAGTGTTCAAAAACGTGACTTAATAGTTTCGAATATTGAAGGAGGGAAAACATTAGAGGCACTATCACCATTTTTGATAGAAAATAATCAAGTGTTTGAAGAAAACATTTGTTTTATCATCATATCTAAAGGCATATTCTACCCGCGTTTAACAAACGATGCATGGTCAGAAGCGTCACGACAAGGAAGTGGTAATACCAATGATGGAAGTACTGCCAGATTTTTTTACCATGCAAGTTGTTCTGCTGAAATTACAGGAGTGGATAAAAATTTGATAAAACGACCTTACATAATTCGGCAAACTCTTTCATCAGGTGTAATGACAAATGGTGAAAAATTTGATAGTTAGGCTATGGAAACTGCAAGAATTTATGTAAGCAATTATAATTGGTACTATATGCTATCTTCTGTACACAAAATTTTAATTCATAGAGAAAGCATCATTAAACATTTTGCAGTGCTACCTATTGGTCAACTTTCAGAAGCTGCGCAAGAATCCCGTAATAAGGATTACAAAAAATTTCGCCTAAATCATGCCAGGAAATGCTTTCGATCAGCTACAAATGAGGATGTATTCTTTATATTTCTATGTATGAAAAATGTGAATCAACTTGATGAAGATACCCTTGATCTTTTGATGGAGAGCGAATTCATTTCAGATCCGCAAGTTCCTGATCCCGAATTGATATCATTTCCTTGAAATATTATTAATTATTCAATTATAAACAATTTTCGGACAAATAAAATTAATTGTATTGTTAGTTAAAAAATAAAATAAAGGCCATTTTGGATGCTTTTAATTTTTAAATTATTTTTATATGCATGTTTTACTAAAGGAAATCCTAAAGCGAACATCCCATTGAGAGCCCTATATAATATTCTACATTTGTACATCTATATAGTCTATCTTTAGAAATTAAAAAGTTATCGATTTATGATCAGAAACAGACCTTGATTTTCCACTGTGCGCCCCTGTTACTGACGATGTCTTCAAGATGGATATAATTAGAGCAAATATAGAAAAAAACTTATGATCCACAAGCCCATAGCAGACAAACGGCTGAGGCAAAAAGAGTATCAGAATTGGTGAGAACCAATTTCATTGCGTTCACAAATAATGTGAACCAGACAAAATCCATCTTGGAGGCATGGTCATATAATACGATGGAAACTCGTAGATTTGAACACCAGTTCGGTGAGAACAGGAACTTTTTCACCAACTTTCAAGAAGTTTCCGAAATAATAACAAACCAAAATAATAAAATATCATCAGGAATTGATGAAATTCCGAATTTCATGCTGAAACATATTCCAGAGAAATTAATCGTAGGGGAGCGGCGTACAATGTGCCTATAGTTTTTTAGATATTTAAAGGAGGTTTAGATCAGGAGTGTAGGCATGAGTTGAAAGGAAATTTACTAAGCTTTGTTATTACAGAAGCAATCATTATTCAGTTGTAGATATTTTCGGAGATATAGCTCAAAAACTGCAGGAACCTCTTTGCGCCACATTGCCACATGTCGTAGCTAAAGGGGCAATAAAACATTTAAAAACCATACCATCTTTGTCATTGAACAAACCTAATTAATGCGCCACTTTGTACGAACCGCGTGCGCCACATTGGAATTTTTCTGTTATTTTGAAAAATGATAGAAGTTATAAGAAAAATTGAAGATAATCCAAAATCAGTTATGATGCTTAAAAGAGGATATCACAGTGAGTCTTTGCATATAAAGTTTTCATAAATGTTTTAAAAATACTAGATGTTGTGAAGGAATGAAAAAAATTTAAAAAAAACTTGAAAAATGGGTTTTTTTGATTTTTTTCACAAGACCTATTAAATGCACGCTTGATCGCACTTGTTACTTAGACAAAGTTGGGTTACTAACTAACACACTTATGACACCGAACAGACTTCATCTACCAATTGCTATAATACCCAATAAGGCTCTGCGCCACTATGTACGCCGCTCCCCTATAATACGTTATATTGTTCAATTAGTAAACATTCAGCAATTTCCCAAAAGATGGAAAGAAGCAATTGTCTTTCCCTTAACGAAACCAAAAAAAAAAAAAAACAAAAAAAGGTCAATGTCAACAGTTACCGACCGATCAGCTTATAGCCAAATATCAGCAAAGTGTTTGAGGACATTGTGCAGCATCGCTTAAGGCGCGTTCTCACGATTCAGGTTTAGTTGAACGATTAAAGTTGATCAACCAAACTTGAACGAAAAACCCCATGAGAACCTTGCATTCAATAGCATTGATCAACTTTTGACTTGATCAAGAAAAGATTGTCCCATTCAAACTTTATCGTTCAACACTATGTCATGTGCCCTATGCTGTCAACTTTAAATTTGAATTTAGAGATATCAAATCAATTTCATTATTGTATTCATAAAAGAAAGAATGCAATTGCGCTTAAATAATAATGTATCTATGTAAAAACTAGTAAAGAATCATGTTAGAATTTCTCCGTATACAATGCATACAATGAAAACAACTAATGATTTAGCTGAAAGAGGAGTAAAACTGATCGAAGATTTTTGTGGCTTTATAATCAAAGATGAAGAGCATCGACAAATTCTTCTATACATTCTGATTGAAAGTATCTTACCTTACATTTGTTTTTGGCATTTTTAACTTCCTTAGTACTGAATTTAATGTGAAGTTGTTCAATCAGAGGAAAACGAAGTAAAGCTCTAAAAGTTACTGAAAAATGACGTCTTTTAACGGGGGGAGGATGAGCAAATCTTGGGCATAGAGCTTTGGAAAGCATTTTCAAACCTCTGTCTTATCTTTTAGAGTATAGTTTGTCAAAGAAGAACAAATTAATGTATATAGAGGTATAATCAGACATTCATACAAATACACTATTTCTGGGAAAAGTTGAAAACTTCGGTCCGCTTGCGGCCGGCGCTGTGACCGAAAATTTCGAAACTTCGTATTTGACATTAGATAGGTCTGTATCATGGGAAAAACGCGCCGGAGCAAACATTGGAGACAGTTCGGTTTCTTACTAGTGTTAAGCACTTCAAAACCAGAAACAGCAACACACTTGAAATTTTTCTGATCCAAGTCCCGGTTACGCAGGATGTTAGGGAGTTAACTTCTGTAAAAGGTCTTTTAAACTCAATTATCTCCTGCCAATGCCCATTCTACCTGCATTCAACAAAACAAAATATCTTCGATGAAAAACCCAACTGTTGACCAGCCAAGTGGCGGCAATTGGTTTACAAATATACAGGAAGTTTCCGAAATTTTTAAACATTTAAATAATAAAAAATCGTCGGGACAGGATGAAATCCCAAATTACATGCTAAAGCGGATCCCAGATATACTGGTAGAATAATACGTAGTCCTGTTTAATAACATGTTTAATCTGCGACATTTTCCGGAAGTATGGAAGGAAGCAATTGTCTTTCCATTAAGGAAACAAAATAAAGATACCCAAAACGTAAACAGTTACCGACCCATATGCCTATTACCAAACATCAGCAAAGTGTTCGAGTGCCTTGTACATGATCGATTGCAGAAGGAGTGTGAACGCCTAAAATTAATCAGGGACCACCAATTCGGCTTCAGGAGGGAGCACTCCACCATACACACTGTTAATGTGCTACACTCGGACATTAGCTGGGGGTTGAGAAAGGGAGAATTCACAGGGGCATGCCTCATAGATTTTGAGAAAGCCTTTGATAGCGTATGGATCGAAGGTCTTATTTACAAATTACGTCACTATGGATTTAAAATGCACCTAATTGAATTAATCTACGAAATGATAACTAATAAAAAACTCAGAATAAAATCCAACGGTAAATTGACTAAAAACACCTACAAGGTGAGCAACGGCCTGCAACAGGGAACAATTAATGCGCCTCTATTATTCACACTATATACAGCCGACATTCTAAATCAGAGACATGCCCCTGTGAATTTAATATCTTACGCCGACGATACGATAGTCTACCAGACCAGTGATGATGTTAAAAATCTTTAAAGAAAACTACAAAAAGATTTCAATTACATTTGCAATTACAGCAATAACTGGAAGTTAAAAATTAATTACGACAAGTGCGAAACAATTCTGTTCAGAAGGCCATTAGGATCCGCGAGCCGAAAAAAAAGTAAGGCCGTGAAAGAGTTCAAAATTAAAAATTCCTTTGATAATCCTTATCAAATAATTGAGAGAAAAACACATGTGAAATATCTGGGTATACACATGGAACTATTAAAGAATGGGTTACATATAAAAACGCAACTAGAGAAGGCACGGAAAATCTTCCGCAAAACTTACCGAATCTTTATGACGAAAAATCTCAACTACAAAGTGAAAACTAGTAAGGAAGCAATTGGTCACACCAATTACGTGAAACCCTAGATGTAGAAAAATATACTCATTCTTATATCAACATTTTTGTATAAAAACGACTCATGCTTATATGGCAACACTAAGAAGGAGTTGCCCGATTTTGCTCATCTTCGAACCTGACCTTGCAATTTTAATCAAATATTAGTGTACCAAATTACAAGTCTCTAGCTGCAAGCGTTCTCGAGTTATCGTCTGGACAGACAGACAGACACACAGACAGACAGACAGACAGACGGACATGCATAAAACGGTTTCTATTCACTTCCCAATCATGAATATATAGTTCTTTCTTTTCTTTGACGATTATTTCTTGGCGTTGCAAACGTTCGCTCAAAACTAATATACCCTACATCTAGGGTATAATTATCGCCTATCAAGCCTTGGTCAGGCCCATTCTTACCTATGGCTGCCCAATACGGAGCAACATTAGCCCAGGTTGCATGGAAAAATATCGAGTTTTTGAGAGACACTGCATTCGAGCCTGTCTATGCTCCCATGCCAGAATTAACCTCAATAACCCAGATATGCCATTCAAAACAATCAGTAATCAAAAATTGTACAATAAAACAAATTTAGTTCGAATAGATAACCATATTATCCAACTAGTCAGGAATCATTTCAATAGATCGTCTTATAATACAACCAACTCTCTAGTAAAAGCTCCAACTACGGTGGACTTTAATTACATAAAAAACATCTTATACATACAAATTATTGCCCTCCAGAGGCCTTTCTATACCTCGATCATACAAGTAGAATACAGGACTCGAATGGGGTGCCGATCATATATCTTTACCTATAAAACAGTAAGAACCGTGCGTGACTGACAGACAACGCACAGGCCAAACCGCTGAACCTAAAGAGCTGAAAATTTTACAGTGCATTCCTTTAATGACATAGATATCCGCTAAGAAAGGATTTTTAAAAATTCCACCCCTAAAGGGGTGAATAACGGAAATCCCTTTAACATGACGTCACAGAAATTCTTTTCCACGTCTCTTCTTTGTGCGGATCTTCGTAGGCGAGAACGAGCCCTCACTGAGAAGATGCGAGCTAGCGGCATGCACACGGCTGACGGCAAACGGGCGAACATAAGCAAAGAATATCTAAACTAAGAAGCGACACCTCTCGTATATACACAATTTGACTTGTTGCTGTGTAAGTTAATGCCAGGAACATTAGACAGCAACAGAATGACATTTGCTAGAGAAGGATATGAAACGGAACGATGATGTTCACATATTAGGCGCAAAATGTTTGGCGCGATTATTTGAATATTATAATTTAATAAAAGAAAGCGTTTTCGAATTACTTCTCCTTGAGATAAATTTTAAATTGCTTTTTCTCACGTCTTTTAAGCATATTAAGTAAGACATTAATTTCGTTCTGTTTGCTCATTTAATTTGCACTTTGTAAACAAAGATTTCCATTAATGTGACAGGTTGTTAATGTTTTCGTTTTAGTGATTAAAGGTTTGCTTCGACTTGAATTTTACAAATATAATGGTTTTGTACTAACAAATAATTTTAATCACAATAAAAAATGTTATTTGGGAATAGTGTACTTTTCTGCACCCGATTTTTCCCCATTACTCATTTCCACAGTATTTAATCTATATATCAATAATATCTACGATTAAAAATATAAGATTATAATTTACTAAATAATATCTATATTAACAAAAATATCTAATAAAATCTAATTAATTTCCTGCAAGACAGTTCGAAACTTTAATGCATTCAACCAACCATGCCAGTAAATCACAACCAATTCAAAATCGTTTGAATCATGTGTTTTCTCGCAGACGAAAATAACTTGAAAGTTTATATCGCCATCCCAAAAGCATTATACGAATGTTCATTGCACAGATCTGGGGGCCAATTCTCGAAATCATTCGTAACTTTACGAATACGTAAACTCACCATTTACGAATGGTTTTGATGTATGGTGTATTCTCGAGATTCGTATACGGAAACATTCGAATGAAAATCATTCGAAAAGATACGAATGGGTATTTGCATTCGTAAGTGTCATTTGACGTTAACAAAATTTTTCGCGGGGTAATTTTTGTGAGTGAATTTTGTGATTTTGTGAAGAATTTAAAAGAAATTTAATTAATTTGTTAAAAATGGTATTATAATTAAGAAAAAAAAAAGGTGCGAATATGTCGGCTGCGCAAAAGTTTTAATAAATTTTTTAGACGTGCATTCAAATTTAAAAATTGGCAAATTTGATGCGTCCAAGAATTATCGGCGTAATACACCAAGCTTCACTTGAGACGGCAAACAAAATTACTGAAGCATCAGAAACTAAATTAACTTTGAAAAAAAGTTATTGTGAAAAAATCTGAGCTCCTTGAAGAAAAATTAAAAGCGCTTCTGAGAATTGCAGCAACAGAGGTGAGAAAAGCCAGTGCACTTGACACAGCCGCTACTGCTTTAACGAATTTAAGCACCAAATTCTGCGATTGAGATATTTACAGTGTAAATATATATATCTAAGATTAGAAAAAACGATAGATTATAAGATTTTATATTTACTATAATAAAAATTATAAAAATATGTACATTTGTCTTTAAAATTAAAAATCCATGCACACAAAAAACACAAGAATAAAGTTCATTTTAATAGAAGTGGGGTTTCTTCACTATTGACGCACAAATTCTTCTTCCTTCAGCAAGCAAAGGGTTTAAGTTAGTAGAAGGTATACTTTCTTCAGTTCTATCAGCTTCAAAAAGGCCATACAATTTCTCGCGTTCTTTTTCTATTATTTACAATTCACGATAAACAGCGCAAAGTATAAACGAAATGATTTTTGAGATTTTACGAAAACCAGTTTTGACGTTTAACAATTTCACCACGCTCGCAATTCTATTCGAATGGTGAAAAAATATTCGAGTGATTTCGAGAATACGTCTGACATAAACCATTCGAAAGAAAGTACTCGAAAAGTTACGTATGCGTAAAGTTACGAGTGATTTCGAGAATAGGCCCCCTGAACACGAAATGAGCTTTCACCGAACCCATTTCCCCATGTGTCAATTTTTGCTTCCCCGAAGAGTTTGCATTGCATGAGGGGAAATAACTTTCGATCACAAAGCTGATGCGAAAGTTTATATCGCCATTTCAATAACATTGCGAATAAAAGCTCAGTCGCTGTGCCCACACAAGATGTAAAAATGTGGTCGAAATTTGTAATTGCTTGCGTGCTCACTCGCTCTGATGACTATTTACATAAGACGATGAGATTTGAAGCAAACATGATAGTTCTTTGCTACTTTAACCAATACGGAATTTTTGTTAATTGTAGTTGTGCAAAATTTGCCGCACACATAAAAAAAAGGTGTCGCTTCTTAGTCAATAGATATTCTTTGACATAAGTGCGTGCATGGTGGAATGATATATCTGTGACTGTGGTGTCTGCCTAATGGCTAGAGGTAAAGTGAGCGACAGCCGCGCCAGAGAATATATCTACTCAATAAGAACCGAAACTCTTTTTTGAGTGTATCAGTGATGGGCAGGCCTATGCCCGCGGGCACTCCAGCTTTTAGAGCTTTGAATATGTACACGAGCAGCTCGCAAGTCGAGAGCGCATCATTCGGCCGCCGGCCGTCATGCGAGCAGGACTATGCTTCTTTTCGCTTTGCTTTCGGTACACTGTAAATTTGAAGTCATTTTGCCATGTGACTTCACTTTTACATGACAGGTGACGTCACCAAAATTAACAGTGTAAAAAAGGCCGGAGAGAGCTTTGAAGAGCTTTTACACAATCACATTTTGAGACTGTGGTTGCATGCCCATCCCTGGTGTATAGGATAAAAAGATTCAAAAGAAAAATGTGAGAGAGAGGTCACTAAAATAATGTAAATAACAAGAGGAAAAGAGTGCCAAGAAGTTCGTCGGCTCTGACGTAGTAATTCTCTGCCTCTGACGTCGATATTCTTTGCCTCTGACAATCAGCTGACGGTTTTTTCATACCGCACTTCTAAATGGGCAACCATGAGCTTTAAGTGCTTCTAAACTCGAAATGAAAGCTTGTAACAAGTCAAAAGCTGTGTGTAAACTGAGTTGAAAAGTGCGTTCACTGCAGGGCGACTTGGAAGTTCGCACGATCGCAAATCAGATTGCTTGCGGCTTTTGATGTGCTGCAGCAAATATGAACCACGCTGTGCGACACACCCCCATTTGTTATTCCACTTTAACAAATGTTACTCTGCTGCTATCTAATTTTCCACAGCACCGATGCACACATCAGCAATCCAGCCGTGTACAGATAGTAGTGTCGGTTCTTATTGAGTACATATTCTTTGGCCGCGCATTTGGCATCATTTGCTTGAGTGACTTGGTGCCGTTCATTTCGTTTTTAAAAGTAAGAAAATGGTTGGCAAAATTTTATTTGTTGACGGGGAAAATGTCCCTCAAACTTTCGTTCCTGTCGTGCCACGTATTCCCTTAATACCTAATGACCTCCCCTTTGATTTTAAGAGACTACAATTTCCCATCAAAGTTTGTTTCGCCTTGACGATTAACAAGTCTCAGGGTCAAACTTTAAAATATACCGGCGTAGATTTAAGGGAAGATTGTTTCTCCCACAGTCAGTTTTAAGTTGCTTGCTCACGAGTAAGTTCGCCCACGAGTCTGATAATACTAATATTAATGCCGCCTAATAAAAAAACAAAAAACATTGTTTATAAGGAAGTCCTCTGAATATTTATTCTCTTTGGCATCGTGGGTGAAATTTGGTAGACCAATATTTAATTTGAATTATTACACAAAATTGAAAAGTCAGGCTATCTATACTTATATCAATTATTAAGTTCTGTAAAAATGTGATGTTAAATAATAATTAACTAATTTGTTTTAATTTTTTTTTTTCATATTACATTATACCTAATTACATTATACTTCATATTGTTATTATAATACGAAAGGTTTGTCCTGTTTTCATGCAGAGTAGAAGCAATGAATATAGATAAAGGCGAACAACAATAAGAATGTAAAACGATAATTATAAAACATCGCGTGTATGGCCAAGTTCGTTGTTAGATGTACCCCGTTGAATGGCAAAAACGTGGTCTGCCTCATGCGCACATTTTGATTTGGTTCGTTGACAAAATTAGACCGGATGAAATCGATTCCATCATCTCAGCCGAAATCCCAGATGACGCCCTTGATCCAAAGTTGCATGCAGTTGTGACTAAGAATATGATCCATGGACCTTGCGGAGTTTTCAACAAAGACTCGCCCTGTATGATCGATGGCAAATGTTCCAAGCGATACCCGAGAGATCTGATTGCAGACACAATCACAGGCAATGACGGATACCCATTGTATTGTCGGCGATCTGTTGCGAATAATGGGCGATCTATAATTGTGAAGATCAAAGGGCAAGATGTTCATGTGGACAATCGTTGGATTGTGCCATATTCGCCGATATTGTCTAAGGCTTTCGAGGCTCATATCAATGTAGAATACTGTAACTTTGTAAAGTCGATCAAGTACATATGCAAATATGTGAACAAAGGTAGCGATATGTCGGTTTCCGGTGTGAAAAATGCAAACGACGAAGTATCTCAGTATCAGATGGGTCGCTACGTGAGCAGCAACGAGGCCATTTGGCGCATCTTTTCTTTTGCGATTCACGAAAGACACCCAACAGTTGCACATTTGGCAGTTCATTTAGAAAACGGACAACGAGTGTATTTCAATCCAGAGAACGCAGCGGAGAGAGCAGCACGGCCACCTCCGACAACATTGACAAGCTTCTTCTCGGTTTGTCAAGCAGATTCTTTCGCTCGCACTTTGCTGTATGCTGAAATGCCACGCTACTACACATGGAACGCATCATTGAAATCGTTTCAGCGTCGGAAACAAGGTACACCTGTTGAAGGACTTCCAAATGTATTTGCTTCAGACGCTCTGGGTCGCATTTACACTGTGCATCCAAATAACGACGAATATTACTATCTTCGATAGTTGTTGCTGAATGTTCGTGGTCCGAAGTCGTTTCAGCAACTAAGATTCGTTAATGGACATCTGTGTGCGACTTACCGTGAGGTGTGGCAACTCTTGCACTTGCTTGAGAACGATTCGCATTGGGACAATACGCTCAAAGATTCCGTCATATCTTCATCTCCGCATCAAATTCGCACATTGTTTGCGATTATCATATCCACATGTTTCCCTTCGAATCCGAATGATTTGTGGGTCAAATATAAGGACGACATGTCTGCGGATATTTTGCATTGCGTGCGTCGCCAAACTTCAAATCAGACATTGCAAATGACACCAGAAATACACAATGAGGCATTGATCACGCAGTTAGGCGTGATATCACCCAATCGTACAATGCACGACGCATTCAACCACGAATTACAAAGAGAACAACAATACGACATCAAAGCATTAGCCGAAGTAGTTCGGGCAAATGTTCCTCAATTGAATCAACAACAAAGAACTGCGTACGACTCCTTAATGGAAGCTGTGAATAATGGAACTAATGGCATTTATTTCTTGGATGCTTGGACAGGAAAAACGTTCTTAATTTCATTGATTTTGGCGTCGATTCGATCACAGCATGAAGTTGTCCTAGCATTGGCTTCATCTGGAATAGCAGCGACTTTGTTAGAAGGCGGACGAACTGCACATTCTGCGCTAAAATTGCCACTTAACATGCAAATAAACGAGACACCAACTTGCAACATCTCCAAAAATAGTGCAATGGCGAAAATTCTACAGAGATGCAAATTAATCGTTTGGGACGAATGCACGATGGCTCACAAAAGATCACTGGAGGCGCTGGACAGAACATTGAAAGATCTTCGTGACAATCCAAACATTTTTGGTGGAGCCATGATTCTGTTGTCTGGTGATTTTCGCCAGACTCTTTCGGTCATTCCACGATCGACTGCAGCTGACGAACTAAACGCGTGTTTGAAGTCATCAAATTTATGGCGGCATGTAAAGACCCTCCCATTGATGACTAACATGCGAGTGTTTTTGCAACAAGATCGAACCGCAGACAAGTTTTCGAAGCAATTGTTGGACATTGGTAATGGGAAAATCGCAGTTGACGTCTCGACCGGATTCATCACATTGCCCACTGATTTTTGCCAGTTTTCCGAATCGGAGGAAGAGCTCATTCGATGTGTTTTTCCGAACATAGTACAAAACTATACAAACCATAATTGGTTGAGCGAACGAGCCATATTGGCGGCGAAAAACAAAGATGTCGATGATCTCAACGCGACCATTCAAAATTTCATTCCAGGACAGTTGTTTTCCTTCAAATCGGTTGATACAGTTATCAACCAGGATGAAGTAGTCAACTATCCCACAGAATTCTTGAATTCGCTAGATTTGCCCGGATTACCACCTCACAATTTGAAATTGAAAATAGGCTCAGTTATAATCATGTTGCGTAACATCAATCAACCTCGACTGTGCAATGGAACGAGACTGGCTGTGAAAAAGCTTCTGAACAACGTCATTGAGGCGACGATTATCAAGGGAAAGTACAAAGGAGAGGATGTTTTGATTCCGCGCATTCCGAAGATTCCAACAGACTTGCCATTTGAATTTAAACGGCTGCAATTTCCCGTTCGTCTAGCTTTCGCGATAACAATCAACAAATCGCAAGGCCAGTCGTTGGAAATTTGCGGGATTAACTTGGAATTTCCGTGTTTCGCGCATGGACAACTGTACGTCGCATGTTCGCGTGTCGGTAAGCCATCATCTTTGTTTGTTTACGCGCCGGAAAACAAAACGAAAAACGTAGTTTACCACAAAGCTTTACATTGAGTATTAACTGCATTTCTTTTCCATTCCATTCCATTTCATATAAATAAAAGAATTCATTTGAATTACGAACGAATTTCATTTAATCACCAAACGAAACTCAACCTGTACGTGTACATAGTGCGGCCAATATTGCCGATTTCAATTAATTAGAGTTAGAAGGGTGATTTTGATTCTGCGGGTCCATTGTACTTTAAAGGTTATAAAGAGCGGAATTGATTTTTACAATTTTTTTTATATCATTCCGAATTGATCACAGTTATGCTTCGCTCACTTTTACGCTTGTACGTTGAAAAGAGAAATAATAAAACTCTTTTTTAAAAAAAATTGAACCGACTTCAAAAAAACTTACACTTAAAAAGTATAAAATAATTTTTATTTCTTATATAACAAAAACCCAAATTTTTGAATTCGGCGCCTATACGAAATCCACCATATATATACAGAACCTAATATTTACAGTTCAAACTAAAAGAAGCTAATATCTGCTAAATCAAAAGATAACACTTATAACTACAGTAGCTCAAAGCTGTGGTAGGGACCTAATTGACTAAGCTATCATTATATCTTTATCGTTTTCCAAAAATATGCAGATATAAACCTATGTATAATTTGTAGGTTTATTGTAATGGATAGATAAATAAATAAGTTTTTATAAAATTGGTGATAAATTCGCGCCGACTTCAAAAAGTTGGGTTTTTGTTATATAAGAAAAAAAAATTATTTTATACTTTTTAAGTGTAAGTTTTTTTGAAGTCGGTTCAATTTTTTTTTAAAAAGAGTTTTTGCTTCAAAAAGATCACTCCAGTTAAGATGTTTGATAAGTCGAAAATATGCGGTAGTTTTTTAACTTGTACAGAAGGCGTTAGGCTATGGAGAATTCGTTAACACGTGTTAAAGCATTTTTGGCACAGATGGAGTACAGAGTATTTAGCTACTCTCCAACAGCGGAAGAAGTGGCGCAGGGTCAGAGAGCAGCTGAAGTTAGGGCAACTGGTGACAATTCCGAACGAGAACTTTCCACCAGCACACTGGGCGTTAGGAAAAATCTGCAAGCTAATCCCTAGTAAAGATGGTCTCATCCGATCCGTAGTTGTACAGACTGAGTCAGGAAAACTAGAAAGACCAGTACAGAAGATTTGCGTGGTTCCAGCAGAGAAATGGACAGAGGACGACTCCGTACAACTGTATCGGTTTAAGAAATAGAATCGAGTTTTGATTTTTAAAGAAAGAAAATTTTAAATTTTGCTGGCAGTGTATCGATTTATTATTATTATCACAGAATAAGCTTGTATTGGTAACTAATCTGAGTCTTCTGCTCGGACTTCTATGAGAACAGTCTCAGTTCTTGTAAGTCAGTGGTGAAGTACAGACGTTCATGTCTTCCACCCGATGAGTGATTTTTCTGCAACAGTGAGGCTCAGATACGGAAGTATTTTATAAATTTCAATGGCAAGAAAAGGATAATTACTATTTTCATCTGAAAACTGCATATTTTAACAAAACTTTGTCTAGAAACTGTTTTATAAAATATCCTGCCGGTTCAAAGATATAACGTAATTAAAGAATACCATATGTTTCCGGGTTAGTCCAAAATGATCAGTTTGGTGTGATCAGTTCGATGTGAAGAAATGATGAATTTTCGTCAGTCCATTAGTTGTCAGTTTGGCGTGAGTTCACATCAGTTTTAGCATACAGACGATCAGTTGATCGTTGTGATCACAACGAACTGACATGCCAAACTGATCGTCTGTATGTGGCTTAAACTTCATGAAATATGTATATATTAAGTAGGTGTATGTAATGTGTATTAAGAAGTACTTAACATTAATGAAAGTATATATATGTATATTTTAATTATCAAGTTTTACAATTCCTTCAGTATTTATAGCATTGGAAGTGTTTATTTTTGTCCATTAAAAAAAATGTGTTGTTGTTTTGAATATACTACAACCTGTACGTAACTGAGATTTGTTTTTATAGTTTACTTATAAATCTAGCCTGCCTGAAGCAAACATGTAATTTAATTTCACACTGTTTAATGAAAATACATCAGTTTTGAAATTTTACACACGCGTAACTATTTTTCGATGCGTAACGTTGCTACTCTTATAGCCGGCAATCTATTGCCTACTCTGAAAGTTGTAAATATGTTTTACTGTGTAAGAGGAAGAAGGCACTATCCGGATTTGGTAACGAAACTGCCCAATTGCCCAATGAAGAAGAGTTAGAACTTACAATAAATTGTATGAGCAAGACCAGCAAGTCGTGGAAGTGACCCGACAACAAGGATATACTTGTTTAAGAATGAGATGACAAAAAAAAAATAAACCCTCCAAAGCTTATAAGGCGAGACATTTCAGTGTTCCTAAGATGGCTGATTACTACTAGATAAAATGAAAATAGTTCATAACAAAAATAAAATTTTTCTCATGTTTTTCATACTATGTAGGTATCTAAATGAGTTTGATGAGTCATACCATTTCGTTGCCCTTAATGCTACATCGGACAAAGAGGTCCTGCTTACTGACCGATTTTCTGATTCTGGCTTGTTCCAGGTTAGTGGCATTTCCACCTTAACCTTGTTTTCTCGTCTGCTCCTGAGAACTCCCTTGTCACCGAGAGCTCTCATCTCCTTTATCTCTCCCCTTTCTTTAGTTTTTTCCTTTGATCTTCCTCCACCCCTGTACGTCTCAGTCTTCCTTCTTTAATTTCCGTACGGATGACTTTGAGAAATTGAATGAGCTTCTTTGCTCCACGCCTCTCGTTCCTTCCTCTTTTGATGACCACTCTTCTCTTGACAGTGTTCTCTCCTTCTTTTTGCTGCATTTCTCAATCAGTCCCATGCCACCATCGTAGAACGGGATTCTCTTCCCCCCTTGGTATAATAGAGAACTCCGTTCTCTGCGTAATAGACGCAACAAACTTTGGAAATCATTCCTTCTGTCGCGTTCGCCTGCCATTTACTCTGAATATCTTTCAATCTTCACTCTGTTTGCTCAAAGATGTGAATCCCTTTACCTTGAATACCGGAACTTTGTTGAAGCTGATCTTCTCTCGAATCCTAAAAGCTTCTTCCAATTCATCAATACCAAAAAGAAGTGTAGTGGTTTTCCCTCGCCTCTTTCTTATGGCGATTCTTTACCTTCTGATCCTATTACTATCTCCAATTTCTTCGCTGACAATTTCAGGAAGTCGTTTAGCGATCAGTCGCGCACGCCTGATTTATCTTTTTTCAATTACTTGAATTGTCGCCCTCAGACTTCCTTGTCTTCTATTCATATTGTGTCCTCGACTGTTTCCGATGCGATTTTGGGCCTTGCGGATGACTTCTGTCCTGGCCCTGATGGTATCCCTGCCATTGTTTTAAAAAAATGCGCCTCTCATTTGGTTGCTCCCCTCGCCTCGATCTTTCAACTTTCCCTAATTCTCAAGGTAGTTTTCCTTCGCGATGGAAAGAATCCTTTATTATTCCTATACACAAAAAGGGATCTCGAAATGACATTTGTAATTATAGGCCTATTGCTAAGCTCTCCTGTATACCCAAGCTTTTCGAGAAAATTGTGTATGGCTCTATGTCCTTTCACTGTAAATCCGTGATTTCAAAATCTCAGCATGGATTCATTAAACGTACATCTACCACGTCTAACCTTGTTGAGTTTCTCTCGAGGACTATATGTGATCTTGAAAATGGTTGAAGTTGAGGTCGTTGCTACCGATTTCAGCAAGGCTTTTGATAAGATTTCCCACAAAATTATTTTACTTAAACTTAGCTGCCTTGGTTTCCTACTTCGCTTTCTCTCTTGGCTTCAGTCTTACCTTCATCTTCGTCAGTATAGAGTCCTTATGTTGCCTTGTCCGGTGTTCCTCAGGGCAGTCATATTGGTCCTTTGATTTTCATTCTGACCATCAATGATGTAGAATGTTTCATCAAACATTCTCATCTTTCCATATATGCTGATGATATGAAGATTTCTAGGCGCATTGGTTCTCCCTCTGATTCCTCCCGCCTCCAATCGTACATAGACAGTTTTTGTACCTGGTGCGATCACAACTTCCTTGAGCTCAATGTCTCTAAGTGTCAATTTATCACTTACTCTCGAAAGCGCTCTGCTACTTTTTCCAGATCCTATTTCTTGTCTGGTCAGCCTATTCCTTGTGTCACCTCTTTCTGTGACCTTGGTGTCATCTGTGGCCGGGAACTTAGTTTCCGATCTCATATTAATAAAACGATAGCTAGGGCGAATTCTTCTCTTGGCTTTGTAAAGCGTTGGTCAAAGGAATTCCTTAATCCCTACGTTCTGAAATCCCTTTACTGTTCCCTGTTCGTCCTTTGCTTGAGTATGCCAGTCAGGCTTAGTGCCCTACTCAGATAACTCAAATTAGGCGAATTGAGTCGGTACAGCGTAGGTTCCTTCGTTTCGCTTTACGCTCCCTTCATTGGTCTAACCCTGTGTACCTTCCCCCATATGAGGATCGTCTGAAGCTGATTGATCTTCAGTCTTTGAGCTTGCGTCGTGATGCTGCGGACATTCTTTTTATTTTTCAGCTATTGTCTGGTAATATTGATTGTCCTGTGCTCCTGCAGCAAGTCTCTTTTAATTCCAATCCCCGGAATCTTCGATCCATGTCACTATTTCGTCCCCAATTCCGTCTTACGAATTACGGTCTGTCGGAACCCCTAACTAGGATGCTCCGTAAGGTTAACTCATGTCCATCTTTTGACCTTCACCTGGAGTTATCCATTTCTTAAAAAACTCCTCTTTCGCCCATCTCCTTAGTGGTCCTATTTCCCTTCCCTTTTTCGCCTTTTTTGTATCCTATTATCCGTTCTTGTTATGTTTTTGTTTGGTAGTTTTTACGGTCTTTTTGTTTTTTATTATTATCATTATGGCTTGTATTAAGCTTATGAATAAATAAAATAAAAAATAAATAAAAATTTGTTTTTGATGTTTAAATATGTAAATAAACATTTTTTTTTAATTTGCAGTGTCATATCATTTCTAGATTCTTGTGCAGGTGTTGCAGTACTTAGTCCAATATGTGAATTGTATTCAATTTTTATAAAATTTAGTGAGTAGTCCAAAATTTTAAAAATTTTTAAAAAATATATAAAAGGGGACATTCGTTTAAAAAAAAAGTTAAGTTTACTTCCTTATACTGTGTCCATTGGTTAAAACTCGATTTGGACATTGAAAGTCAAAATCTTATCAAATTCTTTATCTATATATATAAAATACAAAACCCACTGACTGACTGACTGACTGATCACTGTTTCTCGGAAACCGCTGAACCGATTTCCATGAAATTTTGTATACTTCTACAACTTATCAACTAACTACAACTAACTACACATAGGTGCTCACTGTTATAACTTTTCTTTATTTGATCGTTGAAATACAGTTATAAGTCCTTAACTTAACACTTCACTTAATTTTTCACTAACTTTTTATAACTGAGCCTTTCTCCCGCACAACCTTGTCGCTTCACTGATAGGCTTCAACTCTTTTCTACTTAATCGCGAAAACACGTTCCCTGTTTGATTTGTTGGGATTTGCAATATTTTTCGATTGTGCAATTCTACGTTGAACTCGGAAAGTGCTTAGCGCGTGCGATTGAGCTGTTTCAATTTCTCCCACGGACGTGCGACGTGCGCGTAACCTGAGTGGACGGATGTTCGCTAATTTCGAATAACAACTCAATGCATTCCAGCGAAAGCTGCGCGTAAACACATTCGAGTCCATTGATCAGTTTTTTGGTAAAACTGCATAATTGTAACTGTTTCAGTATATCGATTTACATTGATCAAATTTAATCGATATACCGATATACAACAGTCCTTACCCCTTGGAAAAACAGAATTGTTCCTTGAAGAGGAACAATTCTCGTAGGAAGTCATGTCTTATCGAGGGAGGATGCAAGGTTGTGCGTTACATTTCTCTTCGTTTTTTTTTTTTTTTTTGGTTTACAGTTTATCTATTTACAACAGTGATGGGCAGGCCTATGCCCGCGGGCACTCCAGCTTTTAGAGCTTTGAATATGTACACGAGCAGCTCGCAAGTCGAGAGCGCATCTTTCGGCCGCCGGCCGTCATGCGAGCAGGACTATGCTTCTTTTCGCTTTGCTTTCGGTACACTGTAAATTTGAAGTCATTTTGCCATGTGGCTTCACTTTTACATGACAGGTGACGTCACCAAAATTAACAGTGTAAAAAAGGCCGGAGAGAGCTTTGAAGAGCTTTTACACAATCACATTTTGAGACTGTGGTTGCATGCCCATCCCTGATTTACAATAGTTCCACCAGTATTTGCGTTTGATTCTCTTATACGTTTTAATCACACCTTGATGACCTCCGAAAGCGGAATCATGATAATCATGCAGAATGACTTCGATTTCCTTCGCGTTTGTGATAATCTCAGGTTTTTCGTTTTTCTCTGATGGATCCTGTGGTGTGTTTTCTATGGCCTCCTCTTGGTTTTGATACTGTTCGGCTTCTTTGGATATTTGAGTATCTTCTTTCGTTTTTCTTGCCTGTGCTCTGGTTAGAGCGTGCACGTGCTTTGTGTTATTAGGAACTTTCACTTCTTTTATTGCGTTGGAGTCCATCTCGTGGTGCACTAATGCAGTTATCGTATGCGTTTGCCCATTTTTGTCTTCCAGTCTTACCTGGGGGATGCGGCTTAAAGCATCCGCATTAGTATTATATTTGCCGGGTTTGTATTCGATGACGTAATCGGATTCGGGCAATTTATGATGAAACCTTACCAAGCGGGAGCTCGGGTCTTGGACATTAAAGACACCTTTTAGTGGTTTATGGTCTGTATAGACCGTGAATTTTCTACCTTGGAGGTAGCATCTAAAGTTTCTTGTTGCCCAGACGATGGCTAACAATTCTCTCTCAATTGTTGAATAATTTTTCTCCGCTTTATTGAGGGTTCTGCTGGCGTACGCAATGGGCTGGTCTTTTCCGACATCTCCATCCGAGAGTACGGCACCCAGCGCCTCGCTACTTGCGTCAGTTGTAAGGTTGAAGGGTTTTGAGAAATCGGGATAAATTAGGAGGGGTTAAGGCATTTTTTATATTTATGAAAGCCTCTTGACATTTATCGGTCTAGGTGAACTTGACACCTTTTCGGAGTAAGTTTGTCATTGGCCGCACAATTCTGGAGAACTCGGGAATAAATTTTCTGTAATAATTGGCAAGTCCTAGAAATGATTGAACTTGCCTCATTGTTCTGGGGATTGGGAAATTCTTGACGGAAGTTGTTTTGCTAGGATCTGGTAGCGCTCCCTTTTCAGAGCATATATGTCCTAAATAAACCATTTCTTATCTAACAAGGGAAGGTCACGAAAGTCCAAATCGCTTTGCTCAACCAGACTAATGCCATTTTGTTGAGAGTCAATAGTTATGATAAACTGCAAAATTTTAGCTGCTGAGAGCAAGAAACAAAAAAGTTATAGCCATTTTTGTCTGCCATAGCAGTATATGGGAGTAGCGAAGGAATTTAAGGTTTTGATCTGGAAGTAATTAATACAAAGCTGAAAATTGGCAGGTGGGAAGTATTGGGCAAGGAGAACACAGAAAAAAACGTATCCGCATCTCCCGCGCCCGCTTCCCCCTAAACCACCCCTTCGAACAACGATTTGCAGTCTTTCAGGAAAACAGCTGTAACTCCTAAAATTACAAAGCTAACCCTTCCAATTTTTTTTTATTTTATTTGTCTTTAGTTTGCCTAAAAAAAATATTATTACAATATTTTTCCCAAAAATTATAGTTTAATGGTAATCGAGTGTTAAAGAGAAAATTTGAGATTTCGCCTTTCGCTTTTTGCCTGCTCGTAGAAGTATATGCAAAAGACATGTAAATTCGATTGAAAATTTTTATTTTATTTAGTTACCTAGTAACCCTAAATTCATACCGATGCGATGGTATGAATTCCGCCCATGGTGCGACTTTAAAGCAGACATTTACAATGCTGGATATGGGGGTGGGGGATACTTGGAGTGAAGCTCCTTGTACTTATTGGTTCCGGAAACCATGGAAACCGACCCTTGCGGGAGGATACATAAAATATATAATTTCATTTTCCCTGCATTATATAAAACAAAAAGCTACATTTACTTATATATTCAAGTTTAATAATTAATTAAGACGTGAACCGTAACAGTATTGAATGAAGAATAGAAATTATTGACAATTGTTGTGGACTTGTTTGAAAATGAAGTGATCCAGACACATGAACTGGATACAATGTGCACATCTTACAACTGCAAACGTGTTACAATTTTCCGTGGTACATTTCTCTTCTGATACGCCGTCAATGCAATATTGGATCGGTGTCTTGAAGCTTTCTTGCTCTTCATCTTCGATGTACCCACACTTGATGAAGGAGTATTTGATCATAGTGCGAAACAGGGGTGCCGAGAACTGCAACTTGATCAAGTTATCACGATGCCAAATCGGTTCAGTACCGATTTGAATAACAAGATCGGTAATGAACTTGACGAAATGCTTGTAGGGCCGCAAGAAGTACACATCTAGTGGTTGAATATCACTAGTGCACCCACCAGGAATTAGCTGTTTCTGGAAGTGGAAGCCAGGAGGACGCGTTCTCTCGAATAGTGCATCATCCTTGTTTGATGACCAAAAATCTAACAGCAGCAAAATCTTTTCTCCTTCGAGAGTAGCATCACCCTCCTGTGCTTGGATTCCCGGCCAGAACACATCATTCAAGAACACCTCCAAGTCTGCTTTCTTCATATTGGCTGATTTAGCTGCGAATGATCTGATGTTCCATGGATCAGGCTGCTTGCTCTGTGGGAATTGAGCACTAGGCTCCGACATAAGCAGATACATTGGTGAATGTAATGTACCATCCATCGAAATGACTGGCATTATCATATATGAGTGACTTGTAGCAGACACTGACCCAACTGTAGCAAACACTCGTTTCACTCCTTGAACCCTCAATGTCCTACCAGTGTGCATCTCTTTCTCGAATCTGCTCTGGTCGGCATTAAGGACAGCCTTACGCAGGAAACCTTGCTCACGTATGATTGACTTTATTGTGCCAATGAAATGAGCTGACTTGGAGGCGATGTTTTCACATTGGGCGTCATAGTTCCTAGTGTTCCTACCCACTCTATGAGTAATGGATCGCGAAACAATATTATATCGTTTCTTGAACTTTTTCACCCAAGACTGTGGCCTTGAAGTTAATATTCTTCGCGGGATCCAGTTTAGCTCTGATTTGCAAAGCCCATTGCACTATATGACGATCATGGATGATGGCGTTCTCATTCACCATGAGCTTGAATTTCTCATGAGTCAGACTGTTGATATTCTTCATTGAAGGTGACAATTGCCGGGCAATATATCCATCAATCTGATCTCTAGTGATCGTTCTAAAGCGAGAATGGAACGAAGACCATTTCCGGCGGCTACCGTCCGGAAGGAATAGATACTCCACGGCTTTTTCATATTCCTCATCAGTATGGGTCACCGTTTTCGTTCTCTTCTCTGGTGTAGGGACGTACTCCGACGCAGAGCTACTCATAGCTGATCCTTCCTCCACTGCATCATCGTCCTGGAACTCATGGAAAGTTTCCAACTCAAAAGGATCATCTAATGGCTCATGGAATCCAAGCCCCCTGATTGTCTCCACAACCCGTTCATCATTTGTGAGGATCTCACTTATATCGTGGAACATTGACCTATCAGCCGACGATGGTGGAGAGTCGCTCATTCGAAATGACTCGACCAATAAACGGACAGCGACTTTGGGATCCATGGACATAAGAAAAGAATCAATGTTATTTGATTAGTTTGAAAAAAATTGTGGGCTTCAATAATGTGTAATATTTAAAATACAGGTAGGTATATTAAGTTTACTTATCTGATATTTTTACAGTAATAATAATTAATTGTTAAATTTGCTATATGAACTTCTTGCTTCGGTAACCATACGTTGGTAAGTGAGTTTTAATCAGTCTTTTCCTTGTGTATTCATAAATTGAAAAAGGTATATTGGGCGTTGACAATTTTTAGAGGTAGGTAGTTTTGTCTTATGCGGTACCTGACAATGAGTTTTATTGTTGATTCGAGTTAGCCGAAACAAACAAGTCATAAAACAAAATAGGAACGCAGGTGCAGGTATTGTTTTATGACTTATTGTAAAAATGGTCCGTTTAGATTTACTTATAATCATAAATTTAAGAAAAAACCCAAAATATGACATTAAAGGAAAAACAAGTCGTATAAAATTGCATTTATTTAAAATTAAATTTCTGAGAAAATGTTGAATTTCAACGTAATTTTACATGCCACACATACCTTGGAATGGTATTTACATGTCTTTTGCATATACTTCTACGAGCAGGCAAAAAGCGAAAGGCGAAATCTAAAATTTTCTCTTTAACACTCGATTACCATTAAAGTATAATTTTTGGGAAAAATATTATAATAATATTTTTTTTAGGCAAACTAAAGACAAATAAAATAAAAAAAAAATTGGAAGGGTTAGCTTTGTAATTTTAGGAGTTACAGCTGTTTTCCTGAAAGACTGCAAATCGTTGTTCGAAGGGGTGGTTTAGGGGGAAGCGGGCGCGGGAGATGCGGATACATTTTTTTCTGTGTTCTCCTTGCCCAATACTTCCCACCTGCCAATTTTCAGCTTTGTATTAATTACTTCCAGATCAAAACCTAAAATTCCTTCGCTACTCCCATATACTGCTATGGCAGACAAAAATGGCTATAACTTTTTTGTTTCTTGCTCTCAGCAGCTAAAATTTTGCAGTTTATCAGAACTATTGACTCTCAACAAAATGGCATTAGTCTGGTTGAGCAAAGCGATTTGGACTTTCGTGACCTTCCCTTGTAAGGAACTGGCATTTCTGGGGTTGGAGCTTTAAGTTGTTTTCCCTCAATCTGGTAAGCACTTTCCGTAATTTTTCAATATGATCCTCTAAGTTTTTTCCATATACAACAATGTCGTCTAAGTAGACAAAACATTCGAGACCTTGTAAGCCTGTCAGCACATAATTCATTAAACGTTGAAAGGTAGCTGGGGCTCCTTTCAAACCAAAAGGCATGTGTTTAAATTCAAATTGCCCGTAGCTAGTGCTAAAAGCCGGTTTTGGTCGATCTTTTGGATCAACTAGAACCTGGTGATAGCCGTTGGCTAAATCAAGGGTGGTAAAGTAACGCGAGTGGCCCAGTTGATCAAGAATATCCTCGATTCGGGGCAACGGGAATGCGTCGCCAATTGTTCCGTCATTTAACTTACGGAAATCAACGACGACTCTCCATTTTTTCTCACCATTCGGGCCCGGTTTTTTCGGAACCACCAACAATGGTGAGTTTCAGGGACTTCTGTTTAGTTGAACTATGTCACTTCCCAGCATTTCTTCTAGCTCTTCATTAATTATGCTCCTCTGCGTTTCAGGTAACCTGTACATTTTTTGGTTGAAGGGGGCTTGGTTTTGTACTAGCGGTATTTTGTGAACTATGGCACTAGTGAAAGATAATTTATCCCCTTTTAAGTGAAAAATATCGCAGTATTCCCGACAGAGTTCTTTGATTGATGCACTTTCTTCGTTGTTTATATTGGGGCACAGATTAAGCTCTTCCTCTAACCTGGTGATGCGATTTTCTGTAATTACCTTGCTGTTATAATTCGGATTTGGAATTACTTCTTGAAAATGTAGCGAGATGGTTTTAATTTCCTCATCTTTAGGTGTACTTATTATCTCTTGTAGATGATTATTTAATTTTGGGGTGTGAATGGCTTTACCTATTTTCGGTTCTTGTTGTTTCAGGAATCCATAATCGTTATTACTCGACCCTTTTGGCTTTGCATCTTGCTTAAGACTACGACTGACCGTTGGAATTTCTTTACCTTTTGAGCACAGGGGGTGGGGCACGATTACAGGGTTTTTAGGAGTATTCATATTTCGTGGCGTAAGGTAGTTATTTAGAGATGTGTTTCATTCGCTGTTTTGCGCTAAAGGGATTGTTGTGTAGTTTTTTGCTGGAGCCAAATGTAATATTAAGATGGACAGCACTACTGGACAACTTCTAGTGTTAATTATACTTACAGGCACTTTGTTTGAGTTTGGAGTTATTAAGCAATTTGCCAGGAAGACTCCTTCGCTTATCTCTCGTGATAAACAGAGCATTTCTTCCTGCAGTATTAACGGAATTTCGACCATTATCCGGACTCGAGCAGGTATGCATATGGGTTCCTTTAAAGTTACCTTCTGCGTCCTGTATTGCTCTGCCTTTGGTATTTCTACCCGGTCTTCTCAATTTCTTGTCCTACTCAGAATCTCACAACCAGCATTCACTTTTTGGGATGCTGTAGGCGCACTACGGGTTATTGAAGATACTTTGCTAGTTCCTTTCCCGTGTACTAGTACTCCTAGTTTAGTTTTAGGTGAATGTTGCGTGTTTCCTGACAAGTTATTTAACGGTATTGTAAACTCGTTCTTATTGATTTCCGTTCGAGGAAATCTTAATTGCTTATTTGATCCCTCAATGTTGCAGTGTCTCGATAAAAAGTCATTTCCTAAAAGTCCGTCTAGGGGAAGGCGGGGTGAATTGTTTACAACCTGGAATTTGCAGGGAATGTTTCTTTTATTCAACACGAAAGCCTTGTGTCTTTGCGGTTCCGAAGGGTGTTTCTAGAGTGACCTTTTCCTTGTTGTTAATAATATGCAGGTTTTTAAGCATTTTTTCCTTAATTATACTGACCTCAGCACCAGTGTCCACAATTGATTTTGCTTGACCTTGTAAACTTATGTCCAACGGCAGTTGTACACGGGGGACACTGGGTTCGGGAGACTGAGGTACCCCATTGTTTTCTTTTGTTACATTTAAAGCCGATCCGGGGAATTTCGGGTCGACTGGCCTCCGTTTCCCGGATTGTTATTCTCCCATCTCCTTTTCTGTCTACAACTTGGTTCATCATGTCCACGTCTTCCACAGAAGTCACAAATTATTTGTACGTTGTAAACTCTGCGGTTACTATTATTTTGTCTTACTCCCGAGGGCGGCTGCGCATTTGATCTGGATGACATCGACGTTGCTGTCGCTTGGTTTTATCGACACGAACTGATATCGTGACCATACTTTTTGCAGCTCGCGCATAGGGTAGTATTTTTGCGCTTTACACAATCAGCATAAGTGTGACCACGTTTGCTGCAGAAGCTACAAGTGGTGTTTGCAATTACCTCTTGCGTTCTGTCCACTGGCTTAGATTTGTTTAGTTTTTGCCTTGGCGACGTTGTAGAAGCAGACGCGAAAGGGTTGCGTACCCAAGTTTGATTACCGGCCTGAGGATAATGCAAGGAGGGTACTTCTTCTTTTATTGGGGGAGTTAGGTTTTGATTTAGGACAGGTACGGTTTTACTTGGTGATGTACGCATATTGTTGGTAGCATACGTGACAGGTGAATATGGGGAGGCTTGGTTATTTAATTGTGGGGGTTGACGGAGTAAAACTCCTTGTTGGAGCTACTCCATGTCTAGCGCCTTTTGGGCTAGATCAGTAAAACATTTCTTAGTCAGATTTAAGAGATATTGGCATAAATATGGGTTGGTTACTCCGCCTAATAAAACATTTTTCGCGAAATCTTGTAATTGAACTTTTACTGCTGCTGAAGTGTTAACATCGTATTTTATTTCTGCCGCTTCTTCAAAATGTCTTAAAAGTTTTTTCACGCGTGATATATTCATTTCTAGTTCCTCAAAGGGGAACTGTTGCGCGGTAATAAGTTTATTTACTAGTTCTTGGTAGTTTTCGCGCGGTAAGTAGATGCGATTGAGTTTTTCCTCAATGTCTTTAAACTTAGTAGGTACTTCAGACGCAAAGAGGAGGTAAGCCTCGCCTCTTAGCCTTGTGGGGAAGATCTGGAAGAAAGTGGTTTTTTCTTCTTCTGAGAGAGAGTTTAAAACTTGCCGACAACAGCCGAGGAACAAAGGAAGATCCTGGCTCATGTGCGGCCCGGGTACGCCAGAAAAAAGAGGAATCACTTGAGCCATCAACTCAGCAACTTTTATATAGTCCGGCATTTCGTCGGAAAAACTATCAAACGACGTCGAATCACTACTACTCGTGGATGCACTAGGCGACGACTCACTGGTACACGGGGACACATTAGGTTTTAACAATGTATTTTCTAACCAATTTATTATCAACGTGCACGGCAGCGCACGAGCCAAGTTGCCTCGTGCGCTGCCCAGTAGATATTCTCGAACCAGAGAAAACCGCAAAATTGGCATTTGTGAGCTGTTGCTGCAGCGCTCCTGTTGGACCTAGGTCAACCAAATTTTTTTCTTGACCTTGCTTGGGGCCCATCTGCCAAATTTTGCAACAGCAACTTTCTGGCTTCTTTAGGCGCCAAAATATAACACCCTAAATTTAGCGAAAAATGTGAATTGACCATTCATAATCTATATATATAAAAATCAATTGCATTACGTTAGTCTCGCAAAAACTTGAGAACGGCTCGACCGATTTGAATAATTCTTTTTTAGTTTACTTTGTCTCAATATAGAGGTGGTTTAGGAAAAAAGAAAATTCGGAAAAACTCAAAGGGAAAGCCGAAAATCGAAAAAATGGTGGTTTGCATTTTGTATGAGAATGTACTTTTCACAACCAGATGGTGTTGGTGGCGGGCCTGTCGTTTGACAGCTCGATTCGATTCGATGATTCGATTATTCATACTCAGTTCGATGATTCGATTACACCGTGCGGTTGTGCCCAAACAGAGAAATCTAATATATTTAAAATTGTTTTTTTTTTCGTAAAAAAGGTAGTGCATTTTGAGAATAAATTTTTTTAAAGCGAATTTATTTACATTTTATGAACAATCAATTTTGATCACCCATTCCATTAAGGTAAATTGACTTTGCAGTTTTAGACATGACCACAAATGCAAACCACGGCACCAGTTCCATGAAATTTGGAATACTTCTAAAACTTTCCTAATAGGTGATTGCTGAGAATCAGAGAAATTCAACTTTTAAGGGGTGAAAACGGGCGAAAACTGCAAAATACAGGTGGACAATAACCCGAAATGATGGTTTATATGGAAGCATTCTGCACAAAAAAAATGAAAACATTCAAGAGACAACGGTAAATAAGATCAAATGACTGGCTACGTCTACTTCATACGCCTATATGCAATTACCCGAGGGATATGGTGGGAACAAAGGGTGTTTGTCCATATATTATGTATATTGTAAATGACGGTTTGTTTGACAATAAATGTGCAGAATATTATTTTACCTTTTGCAAATTTTTAATGCAGCTTATTAAATATACCCAGTATTTTTCTTTGTGGAACACCGCAGCAAAGCACGGATATTGAATATGGATGATAAAGCATTCCCGTGTAAAGCCGGGTAGATCAACTATACTTACACTAACAATTTCTATAACTGACTGATAGACAACGCACGGACTAAATCGCTGGACCTAAAAAGCTGAAATTTTTGCAACACTAAGGCCTAACAAGCTCTAAGGCCGAATTTTTTGAAATTCCACACCTAAAGGGGTAAAATAAGGGATGAAAGTTTGGTTAGAAATCCGCCATATTTTAAGTAAAAAATTCAAAAAAATTGGTATTCGTCCTTTTTTTAGAAATAAAGAAATACCTGTATCAGAATTTTTTGAAATACAACCCTTAAGGGGGTAAGCTGGGGGTTGAAAGTTTCTATGAATATTCCCCATTTTTGAAGTAAGAAAATCATAAAAATTGGTATGGCTTTTTGGTTAGAAAGACAATTAAATAAGAACTACCGACGTCTATCCTAATTTAAGTCCCCGAAACCACCCTTGACTGAAGAAAACTAAACAACTATTATTTTGATCGTCCTACGGGAAACGGTTCTATGTAATATATGTCGCGTTTGGGGGTAGTTGTAAATTCAAAAAGTACTATGATATATATTATATTATGATTTTCAAGGTCCCGGGTGAAAACGGGTAGACCTACTAGTATATATATATAGACAGAGACTCACTGACACAAATGTTCGGGTACCTCCATGATACCTAGAAAAATGAAATTTTGCAGAAATGTAGAACCCTACCCTGCGAGCCTGAGAAAATTTGGAAAATGTGTCTTCGTACCTAAACTATAGCATAAAATGTTCTCATGAAAGGGTTTGCAGGCCTAATCTTATTACGCTATCGCTACTGCTTTCACATCGAGACACAATGAGATATCCTTTCGGATGTCGGACTTGAAATTATGTAGTATTGTACTGTCTATTAATTAATAATGACTTGTTTGGTGGTTGGGGGGGGGGGGGGGGGGGGTATTTTTTTTCTTTGGCTAAAATCGAATTTTGAGTTCACTTTGTGTAATAAGATATAAGTTGTGTGTTTTACGCTGATTTTTTGTGGTCCTGGGTAGTTTTTTGGGGAGGGGGAGGAGGTTGAATTTTCATTTGAGGCTAAAATCGAAATTCTAGTCCATTTTAATTTGTTTCGGCCATGAGGCTGCGGGGGGCTAGAATTTTAATTTTGGGGCTAAAATCGAAATTAGATCTCATTTATAGAGTAGGCCTAAGAAAGAACGTTTTTACGTTTTTATTTTAAGGAGCGGTGGACGGCCGCTCCTATGCTACTCCTGTGCCGGCTGTTGCTATTTAATTATCCAACAGGTACAAGTTAAAATTTGCTTATGAGCTGAAGAACTTGGCCACTTTCATATCAGTACTTTCATTGGCTAAAGAACTTGGCTCTTTTTATCTCAATATATAAGATGGCGAAAATTTTTGCAAGATCGATTGATTGAGGGGACTTGGCCACCTTTTTTACACGTAGTGTTTTTGTTGGGATAACTTCTGTGGTGGATATTTTATGTTCTTCACTGCTTAAGTCTAAATTATTAGGGTCTAACTGTTTTTGCCCTTCTGAATCGAGCGAGCGCGAAAATCCTTGAAATAATTTTAGTTCTTAGCGAAATTTTTCCGAACTTTCTCTAAATTGCTTTATTTTAAGTTCTCTCTGTTCTCTTGTTTCTTTAATTTTTTGATTTACTTCTTCACATTGAGGAACAGAGAAGTTATTGGACTTTTGCGCTAGTTCTAATAATTGATTTAAATGTGCATCTAGACCAGAGATGGGCAGGCCTATGCCCGCGGGCACTCCAGATTTTAGAGCTTTGAATATGTACACGAGCAGCTTTCAAGTCGAGAGCGCATCATTCGGCCGCCGGCCGTCATGCGAGCAGGACTATGCTTCTTTCCGCTTTGCTTTCAGGTACACTGTAAATTTGAAGTCATTTTGCCATGTGGCTTCACTTTTACATGACAGGTGACGTCACCAAAATTAACAGTGTAAAAAAGGCCGGAGAGAGCTTTGAAGAGCTTTTACACAATCACATTTTGAGACTGTGGTTGCATGCCCATCCCTGATCTAGACTTACTGTTACAGGTTGTTTTTTGCTATGTCCGGGTTGTCCTAGGATGGTGCCGCTGCGCAATTTCCTTGGTGATGGAGGATCCTTGGGTGCTGGCAGTGGAGTTGATTGAAGATGTGGGGGGAGGATCGTCAGTGGTTGTTTCTGCTGTTGTTCCGTCTGCGGTGCCGCTGGTGGTTGATCTTCCTTCGTGTTGGGTTTGGTTGGTTTTTCTTCTTTATCGCTCTGCATTCAATTAAATCCTGGGCAGGGATGAAGCCCCTATAAGTCCCTCGTTGGTGCCTTATTACACGTAAAGAAGCAGGTAATCGCTTATCCACCTGGAACAGAGGCGACTAAAGTTGTTTACCCGCGAGCGTTGGAGTATCCCTGTAGGAACTCTTGAGATTCACCGGTTTAAATTGACAATTATTATTGCCCCGTGAGCGTTGTAGTTTCTCTTATTGTTAGAGGCCCCTGAAAACAGACTCAGTTTCAGGTGATTAGGGTAAGGAGTCTTTCCCAGCTCTCTAAATAGATGAAACACTCGAAGTTCGTCGGATTGAGGGTTTTAAAGCACTTACAGTAATTTAAATGTAAACTAGGCTTCCTCAATCCAAAATTTGTTGTTATGTTATATTTGTTATATGAAAATTTTTTAGGTGAACAAATCGTAAAAATCATTATTTTTGGCTTTTTGTTAGAAATAAAGAAACACGTATATCAGGATTTTTAGAAATTCCACCCCAAACGGGTTTAAATAGGGGATGAAATTTTGTCTGAAAAACGCCATTTTTGAAGTAATTCTTCATAAAAATTTGTATTTCGCCTTTTTGGTTAGAAGAAAAGCACAATGAGAACTACCAGCCTCTAACCTAATTTAACCACCCAAAACCACTCTTGACTGAAAAAAACTAACTATACGGGTAACGGTTTTATATCATATATATTATTCGTCACGTTTGGGGGTAGTTTTAAATTCAAAATGTAATCTGTAATGTATTATGATATCCACCGACCCGGGTGTAACTGGGTAGACACCTGCTAGTCTATACATATATATAAAATCCAAAACCCATTGACTAACTGACTGATCACTGTTTCTCGGAAACCGCTGAACCGATTTCCACGAAATTTTGTATACTTCTACAACTTATCTTATAGGTGCTCACTAAGAACCGGTTTTTTGAAATTCCACCCCTAAGGGGGTAAAATAGGGGATTGAAGTTTGTATGGAAATCCGCTATTTTTGCAGTAAAAATTTATAAAAATTGATATCTGGCCTTTTGGTTAGAAATAAAGAACAACGTGTATCAGGGTTTTTTGAAATTCTAAGCCTAAGACGATGAAATAGGGGATGAAAGTTTTTATTAAAATGCGCAATTTTTAAAGTAAGAAAAATTTTAACAATTGTTATTTGGCCTTTGGATGAAAATAAAGAAACACGTGTAACAGGGTTTTATGAAATTCAACCCCTAAGGGGATGAAATAGGGGATGAAAGTTTCTATGAAATTTCGCCATTTTTTAATTTATAAATTGGTTTTTTGCTAGAAGTAAAGAAACACGCGTATCAGGATTTCTTCAAACTCCACCCCTAAAGGCGTAAAATAGGGGATGAAAGTTGGTATGGAAATCCGCCATTTTTGAAGTAAAAAATTCATAAAAATTGGTATTTCGCCATATTGATTAGAAACTAACGCTTGACTGGCAAAAAAATAACTGTGCGAGAATTTATTTATTTATTCGCTTAATACAAGCTACAATACTTATTACTAAAACAACTACTAAACAACAAACACAACAGATACCAACAACAAAAAACGAGGGAGGAGCAAGGTGGGACGGGTTAATTCTGACCAAAGGTATGGGGCTGCAAGTAAGCAACCCAATGCTTATTGGGATCGAAGAATGACATTTTACATCGTGTTTTTGCTATGGTGCAGGTCGAAGGAAGGGAGAGAGTTTGCTTTATGTAGCATTCTGGACAACGGCTCATTACTACCGTAGTCAGAGCGATGACAGGGATGACGGAAGAGGTACACAGAACGAAGGTGACGAGGATTGATGTAAAGACAAATCGACTGAAGCAGAGAGGCTGTCGATAATCACAGCCAAAAGTTGGTGTAGAAACCGTTCTATGTAATATACGTAGCGTTTGCGGGTAGTTGTAAATTCAAAAAGTTATCTGATGTTCATTATATTATAATTTTAACCGACCCGGGTGCAACCGGGTAGACACCTGCTAGTTAAAAATATATAAGCGAAAGCAAGAAAAAGTGGCTTAAAGTAGCCCCTGTTGACCGTACTATGTTCTTTAGACATAAAAAAAGCGGCTTTGTCTGGATTAAAGGCCTACTGTTCAAATTGATCTCAATGAACACCCCTAAGCTTCCCTTGAGTATGACTAAAAATAACGAAGGGAATTTTAGAGCTCTCTTACGACATAGGAGTCAAAGGAACAAAGAATTAGAAGAAATTCTAAAAAGCAGTGTAAACATAAGTATCTTTCCCCTAAAATACAAAATGAAATAATTATTTCATGTAACACAGTTATATTGAACAAGCTAGAGCAGCGAGTAAACGACGCAAAATGTTTTTCAGTTCTGGCTGACAAGACGTGTGATATTGGAAATGTTGAACAAATTTCACTGTGTTCCATTGTTTTTTGTTTTTTTTTTTTTTTTTTTGTAAAATGAGAGCTTTAGTATACGGGAAGATTTTTTACAGTTTTTTCCTGATACAGTGTTATAAGTATGATTCCCACAGAACACCTAAAAGCATCCCTTTAATCACTATCCAACCCCGAAGTCAACATAATCTAATCCAATCCTAATGACTCCCACTCTTGTTAATCTCATTCAAACCTAACGATTCCCACACTTTTTCTCCCATATCCTTTTTTCAACAGAATACCACCTGCCTCTTACACCACGGGCACGTGCCAGCAGCTTAACTGCAATTATTGGAATAATTGATTTCCTTAAGAGGCAAATTTACCAAAACGTGTAAAATAGGCCCACTTTAGGACAAATTTTCTCCGTTATTATTTGGAGAATCTTTATCAAACTTTTTTTAAAAGATAAGACAAAGGGTTTTATTCGGAATAAGCGGAGCAAATTTTTTAAAAAGTACTTAGTTTTTTTTTTATAACCCTTGAAAGAGATGACTAACTCCAAATTTTGATCGTGTTTAGTACCAATTTCCTCGAAAACTATTTGACCAAACATAGTAAATTTTATTTCCCGCGGTACATTAAAGGGTTTTATTTGGAAAGAGCGGAGCACTTTTCTCATTTTCGACTTAGGAATTTCCCGAGAATTTTCCGAATGAGTGTGGTTTTTCCAAAAATTTGTCTTAAGTTTTTTATTATCTTTTTCGTATTTTGCGATAAATTTTCCTAATGTTTTTCATAATGTTATGAAGATTAAGGGATTGGTAACGGATTCCGTAAAAAATCTGATTATGTTTCATGGAAAATATTGGAAAAATTTACCAAATTGAAAGTGCTTTTTTTGCCTAATTTTCCTGAGTTATCCTATGCAAAACGGGGACCACAACCAAATTCTCGCAAATTTGGTTCAAAGAGTTGAATGTAGATGGCCATTGGCCAGAATTGCTAGAACTGGTAGAAAATACGTCAGCTGCTTTCGATGCAGTAAGTGGATATTTTTACACACACATCTTACTAGCATGCTACACTTGATATTGTGTAGGAAAGCGCAATTTTTGCTTGTTTTCGGGGGTGATTTTTTTTTTATTATTCTTTTGCCACTATGTGCTGGCAGCGTGGATAGAACTTTTGCGCGGTGTGCACTGTGGTGATGCGAATGCCGAATTGGAATGATGAATTTCTTTTATGCTGCGGCACATTTTTTTTCATTTTATATTTAGGTTTGATTTTCTGACCTGTCGTCGCTGCATTATTTCCCTTTTTTATTTTATAGCCAACATTTTCTTATGAAAAAGCTAGTGCGTTCTTCTGGCCTTGATATTGTTTTGGACTTGTTTTTAGTTTCAGGGTGAACGAATTATTGAGGAAGGTCCGGACTTGTAACGGCTAAAATGTTCTAAGTAATGTTTGTAACGTATATTTCCGTTTTGCGCATGATATGCGGTGAGGAGAAATGATTTTACTTTTATTCTTGAGTTAGATTCGCTGAAAATTGTGCAGAGCGCTCGCAGTGGTTTTTAATCGAGAATTGAATATTGGACAATTAGTCGATTTTTAGTGATTTTGGTGTTTTAGTGATTTGGTGCTTTTAATGATTTAGGTGATTTGTTGATATCTACTACATCATAATGGGTAAATTATATAAAAATAAAAGTCTGTCGTACGGTTCAAAAAAACGTGGAAAAGTGTAAGTGTATACCTGATCTTAGAGGCGCGTACTCGGTGGAAACCTGAGCAAAAACCTAGTTTCTATTAGCTCCGCTTGTGAATTTATACAAATTCGGAGCTGGGATCAACCGTTCGTTTGTGGTGGGGATGAATTTTATCCCAACGAACTGCGTGGACGATTTGTGGGGATCGAGCGTGGAACGTATTTCAGGTCATTTTTGGAGCGAGTTACTTGAATGATTGTGACTGATAATATGACAGTCACATGTTTTGTGGATGACAGGAGGATCGATTGTTTTTGATTGTTGGGTATTTGGAGGATATGTTTCTTTATTTATGTCGCGCTGCGACATCCTCCCCCCTCTTTAAGGTGTATTTACCATTTTCTTTTTAGGTTGAACCATATGAGTTTGGTTCCGGCAATTTTTAAACGGATTTTTCCCCCGTGGCTGAGGAAAACGGTGAACCGGTGCCGCTTTGTTGATCGTATTAGAGTGTAGGGGATCTGCTGCAGCTCCCGGTATGTGATCTTAAAAAGGGTTCCATCCTTTGTCACCATGTCGTAGGGTTTGTCTTCGAGGCGTTTCGGAGGAGGAAGCGCTGGATCCAACAAGGTACACAGTTCGTCCACGGTGTTTATTGTGTCCTGCACGTGCGGGGGTGACCTTTCCTGGCCCTTCCGGTCGGTTGATCGTGTCGCCTGGGTTTCGTTGTGTGCTGGTGTTGGTTCGTGTGGTGTGACAATTTGTGGGCAGGGTGATGGTGGTTGGTCAAACTCGAACAAGTCTTCTATGTCGCGTCCAGGCGTTGGCGGTGGAGACTTATTTCCCCAGTCTTCAAATTCGAAGATGTCTAGAATGTCGTCCATTTTCTCGGGTTTTCTAATCTTAAGAAAAAAAAGAGGTTAAATTACATGCAATAATTACCAGAAAATACAAGACGGCACAAGACAATCACTGGGTTTCGTGACTCCGTCCTACCCGTTGCTGTCGTCGTTTGGAAGTGGACAGAGTTTTGATACGGGTCTTTTGATGACGGTTGATTCCGTTTGTACGGTTACTACTCGAACTTTTTCATCATTGCCAGGATGAGTCTGCAAAATTTTTCCCAGTTTCCATTTACTGGGTGGCAAGTGTTCGTCTTTGATTATGACAATTTGTCCTATTTTAAGGTTTGGCTTACTCATATGCCATTTTTGCCGCGTTTGTAGTTCGGTAATGTAATCCTGGCTCCACCGTTTCCAAAAGTTTTGTTTAAGTTGCTGGATATGTTTCCATCTATTCCTGATGGAGTAATCTTCGTGTTGTATTTGTGGTTCCGGTACTTCTAGCAATGAAGTTCCTATCAGAAAATGTCCTGGCGTCAATGGTTCTTCACATGTCGGATCTTCGGAGATTTTGCTAATGGGTCTTGAGTTGACACATGCTTCAATCTGGCACAGAAGTGTGCTTAATTCTTCGAATGTGAGGGTAGTATTTTGCAGTACCCGTTTCAGATGATACTTAACACTTTTTACACCTGCTTCCCATAATCCACCCATATGTGGGGCGCAAGGAGGATTAAAGTGCCAAGTTATCCCTTCAGTTATTGGTTGTTTTTGCGCCTGAGAGATAGCTTCGTTAAATGTGTCTTGCAGATGTTTGTTGGCGCCAACAAATGTTGTTCCATTGTCTGAGTACATATTTGTGCTCCGTCCTCTTCGTGACGTAAATCGTTTAAGTGCGGCCAGGAAAGCTTCAGACGTTAAGTCGGATACAACTTCCAAATGGAGGGCCTTGATTGTCATGCAGACAAAAAGGCAGATATAACCCTTGTATTGTTTCGCTCCCCTGTGTTTGGACATTCTCAGCATGATAGGTCCAGCATAGTCCAGACCTACGTTTTGAAATGGTCTGGCTTGTGTAACTCTGACCTTCGGAAGGTTTCCCATAAACTGATTTTGGTTGTTTTGTCTGTACCGTGTGCAGGTTACACATTGTCGGATCCTCTTTTTTACTGTGCACATTCCATTTATTGGCCAATAGCCATTGATTCTCATTGTTGTGAGGACTAATTGTGGACCTCCGTGTAAGGTTATTTTGTGAAATTCGTCAATGAGGAGATCGGTTACATGATCCTTGTTAGGCACAATCATTTGATGTTTCTTGTTAAAGACTATTGTGGAATTTGCTAATCGTCCCTTTAAGCGTAGAATTCCCTTTTCATCAAGAAAGGGGGATAATTTGTATAATGGGCTTGCCTTTGGTGGATCTTCGTTATGTTGCAGTAATCTGATTTCTTTGGTGAAATGTCTTTTTTGTAGTTGCCGAATAGCGATGAGTTTTGCTTCTGCGATTTCGGTCGTTGTCAATGTCCCGTATCTATGAGTATTTCCCTTTTTACAATTATTATTGAACCGTCTAATGTAGGCTACAACGCGTATGGTTTTCCCAAATGACGAATATCTTGTCCAAATAGCGTTCTCCTGTGTCAGTGTTAATGTAATAGATTTGTGAGGTTTTAGTTCAAGTGTTGTTTCTAAGTGTTCATTTGTGTGATGGTCCCAGTGGTCTTTGGATTCGTGCAACCAATCAGGTCCCTTCCACCATTTTTCATAATGTAATAAACTTTTAGGAAGCAGTCCTCGGGTAGCTATGTCGGCTGGATTATCCTTGGATTGAACGTAGTTCCAGACACGTTTGGTGCTGTCGTCTTGGATTTCTCCAACCCGGTTAGCTACATATGTATGCCAGGTGGTTGCCGGTTTTTTTATCCACGCTAGGACAATTTTTGAGTCGCACCAACAATAGCAGGAGATGTCGTTCAGCTCCATATCTGTTTTTACTTGTGTCACTACGCGATTAAGCAGGACCGCACCGCATAATTCCAGTCGAGGTAGGGAGATTGGTTTAATTGGTGCCACCTTTGTTTTGGCTGTGAGTAGTTTGACATGTATGTTTTTTTGTTCGTCTACTACTCGTATGTAGATCACTGCAGCAAATGCTTTAGTGGATGCGTCACAAAAGGCATGTAGTTCACAGTTCGTCTTGTCTGCCTTGATGTTGATCCATCTAGGAATCTTAATCATTTGTATGTATTTTAGTTCGTCTTTAAATGATTGCCATTCATTGCCAAGTTCTGTTGGGATTGGTTCGTCCCATGAACATGTTTGGAGCCATAACATTTGCATCAGCATTTTTGCAGTGACTACTACCGGTGCCAACCATCCTAGTGGATCGTACAACTTTGCTATTTCCGACAGAATGTTTCGCTTCGTTGTGGGTGGCTTTGTGAATTCGTTTGGATCGACTGCGAAGGAAAAATAGTCTAACCCTGGATGCCACTGTATGCCCAATGCCTTTATGTGGTCGTGCTCGCCGAATTCTAATGGAAATTGTATCTCCCGATCGTCTTCCGGGATTTCCTGAATGAGACGGTTGTCGTTTGCTGACCACTTTCGTAAGTGAAATCCTCCTGATTTCAATAAATCACGTAACTCTCGCTGTAACGTAATTGCTTGTTGGACGGTGTCGGCACCTGTTAGCACGTCATCTACGTAAAATTCTTTGATGAGAACGTCCGCTGCCCTTGGGTAATTGGTTTGCTCGTCCTTCGCAAGTTGATGTAGCGTTCGTATTGCTAAATACGGTGCGGCGGTTGTTCCGAAGGTTACTGTTGTCAACTGGTAGTCCCTTATAGTTGCTGTCTTCGGATCTCGCCATAAAAGTTTTTGATATTGTTGATCTGCCGGGTGTATCTTGATCATCCTGTACATCTTTTCGATGTCGGCAGTCATCGCGAACTTGTATTTTCGCCAGTTTAATAACGTGGCAGTCAGCTTAGGTTGAATAGTGGGTCCACTCATCATTTGCTCATTTAAACTAACGCCGTTGCTCGTTTTCGCTGAGGCATCAAATACAACCCGAAGTTTTGTGGTTGTACTTTCCTTCGTGACCGCGTGATGAGGGAGGAAGTACCCAAGTTGTGTTGATGTATCATATTGTGCAGCTGGTATCATGTGCCCACGATCAATGTAGTCGTCCAAGCATTTTTTGTACTCTGCTTGGAATGTCTTATCCCGATTAAATTTCTTTTCCAGTTGCCAGTACCTGGACATGGCTTGTGGTTTTGATGCTCCTAGTGTGGGAAGCTTATTGTCCTTAAACGGAATTCGCACTTGGTATTCCCCTGATGGCATACGAGTCACAGTTTTTGTGTAGTATTCTTCGCACTGATCGTCTTCCGGTGATAGCCGTTTAGTGAGTATTTCCTCAGTTGTCCAAAACTGCTTCAGTTGGTTGTTTAACGTTTCCATGCTAGCGTTTTCGGTGACCAATGCGGAAAACTGTGTCATCTGCTCGTTTGCAGATGAAATTTCGCCGAAGAGAATCCATCCTAGTAGTGTGTTGTGTGCTGTTGGGGATCCTATACTTCCGTGTATGATTCCGTTTGTAATGATCCTTGAGTAGATGTTTACCCCTAGTAATAAGTCAATTTTTCCAGGTTGGGTGAACTCAGGATCGGCTAATTGTAAGCCCCTGACGTGGTTGAGGCTTGTTGTCGTCATTAGCTGCGGAGGTGTGACGTTGGTAATCTTTTTAATTACGTATGCTTTCATTGGCATACTGAAATCATTTGTTTTTGATTGTAGGACAAATGATGTTTCCTTCCTGCTTGCCGCCAGCTTCGTTGAACCCAGTCCTGATACCTGCAGGTGTACTGGAATGCCCTTGAGTCGCAATGTCTGGAAGGCTGACTCCGTGATGAAGGAACTCTGTGACCCGAGGTCGATCAAGGCGCGCAGAGATGCTGTGTTTCCCTCATCACTCTTTACTGTGACGATCGCAGTTGCAAGTAACGAATGTGTTTTGTGTTTGTTGTAGTGACATTCTGTTGTGTTTACTTCCTGCGACGTAGTTGCTTTGTTGTTGTAATGTTCATGTCCTTCGTGTAAGGACGTGTGGTGTCTCTTCCCACACTTGAAACATCCATGATAGCTTAAGCATGCTATTGTTGGATGGTATGTTGCACAATTGTAGCATAAATTGTGTTTTGCTACAATTTTCTTCCTCTCCGATGGTGAGAGTTTATTGTAGTCTGCACACTTCGTCAGGGTGTGTGGTCCCTTACATAACACACATTCCTTGCTGTATTGGCATCTTCCGAATTTGTGTTTCATGAGGCAGTTACAGCATATGTTATGTTTCCGTATAATGTCTCGTTTGACATCTGGGTTCATGTTTGTAAATTGTCGACATCCCTTGATTGGGTGATTACCCTTGCATACGACGCATGTGTCCCCTTGATTTACATGATAGATGTTTGTTTTTCTGTAAGTGTTCGCTGAACGGCCAGTGGTTTTAGTGTCTACCATGGCCTCCAGTGTACGAACCCGTGATTCTAAAAAGTCGTACAACTCAGTTAAGTCGGGCAGTTCCCTATGTTTTGAGATGTCCTGTTCCCACAACTTATGAGTTTCATGCGGTAGCCGTTGTACCAGCATGTGTATGATCATAGGATCCCAGTTTTCAGTTGGGACCCCGAGCGCATTTAATTCGTTCATGCACTCCTTCGTGTTGTCCAATAGCTCCTTGATCGCTGCCTTCGATTCGTGTCTGACCGTGGCCTGATTAAAGAGCTCCTTCAGCTGTGCTGTGATTAAAACGCGTTTGTTGTCGTAACGTTCAATCAATGTCTCCCATGCAGCTGAAAAGTTTGCATCTATCACATCATACTGTTTAATTAACCGTTCTGCCTCTCCAGTTAGGCACGATTTCAAATAGTGAAGTTTCTGTACGTTTGGGATGCGACTGTCGGTGTAGATCAGGGATTTAAACATGTCATGAAATGACCTCCATGATCTGAGGTTCCCATCGAATTTTGGCAAGTCGATACGGGGTAATTTCACTTCGACTCGTGTCGGAGCCCCGTTGCTTGGAGGTTGTCCCTCCGTGTCTGCTGTCGCACTTGCCATTTCTTCCTTCTCTTGAAGGATATCCTCCAATTCCCCGATGAATTCGAAATATATTCCTTCGAATTTTTCATATGTTTCCTTATCGAAATATTCGTTTAATGCCTCTTTGCAATTCTCAAATTCTTTGTCGTCTGCAATGCTAATTGCCATGTGATTCTTCTCGAACTCTACCCATAGTGTGTTTACGTGTTCGATACGTTTTCTCAGGTAGGCAGGTTTCCTTCTGTGGTCGCTTGTTTTTTTGAAATTGGAATGCGCTTGATCCAATGTTTGTTTCAACACGTGTTGATTTTTTATAATTTTATCCATTTTGTATCGTTTACGTGTGTATGTATTAATTGTAAGTTCTTTGTTTAACTTGTTTCAGATTTGTGAGAGGCAATAAAGAATTATTAAATTACCCGTGTGTATTATTTTCGACCTGACTGTTGCAGTACAGAGTTATTAAATTAGTCGTATTGTATGTCTTATTTTCGACCTGACTGTTTAATAAAAATAGTATTAAATTACTCGTATGTTTTATTTTTGACCTGACTGTTTAGTCAAAAAATAGGATTAAATTACCCGTATGTTTTCTTTTTTCGACCTGACTGTTTTTAAATAAAAGCAAGCGTTTGGCCAACAATATATCCGGCTCGAAGGACCAAATGTTACGGCGTTTGAGAACCGTAGCATTAAATTAAAAATTCAAAAATGCAATAGTGATGGAGTGACGGAACAACGAAATTAACTTCAAGAACGAAGAACGCAACTTTAATGAATTTAACTGTTGCCCCGATGTTTCCTGTAAAAGGTGAAGGATCAGATTGTTGGCTTAAAACACTTGCTTTAATTTATGTTCAAAACAAAATAATAATTTATTCAATCAAATAATACTTAAAAGGAAATATAAAAAAAAGAAAAAAAAAAAAAACTAAAAGATAACAAACAAAAGAAGAAAACAATAATAATTCAAATAAAAGCAAATGATAATTCAAGCAAATAATAATTTAAATAAATTCATAAGCGAAAGAAGAAAGAAAGAAAATATATATTTCAATAAATTAAATTCTGCAACTCAAAGTAAATAATTGGCGTATTTTGACTGCCGCTGCAGCACTCCTGACTGCCGTTGGTACTGTATCTCTGAAAAGGAGATGCCGTTAGTGTCGCGAAACCCTGTACACAATTTGAAGTGGTGGACACCGACTTCAAACAATTTGAATAATTCCTATGAAATAAATGAGAATAGAAGGAACAAGATGGTGTAAACCGACCTTGTTGTGGATGGGGAATTCGTTCGGTGTAAACCAGAACTGAGGAATTAAGATCGGTGTATACCTGATCTTAGAGGCGCGTACTCGGTGGAAACCTGAGCAAAAACCTAGTTTCTATTAGCTCCGCTTGTGAATTTATACAAATTCGGAGCTGGGATCAACCGTTCGTTTGTGGTGGGGATGAATTTTATCCCAACGAACTGCGTGGACGATTTGTGGGGATCGAGCGTGGAACGTATTTCAGGTCATTTTTGGAGCGAGTTACTTGAATGATTGTGACTGATAATATGACAGTCACATGTTTTGTGGATGACAGGAGGATCGATTGTTTTTGATTGTTGGGTATTTGGAGGATATGTTTCTTTATTTATGTCGCGCTGCGACAAACAAGTACTGCCTAATTTGCACCATCGACAAAAACAGAAATGTACCGGTACGTGAACATGTTTGTTCCATGAATTTTAAAGGACCTTCCACCGGAATGGAAGCCGCTATAATTTCGGAAGGCTTTAAGAAAAGTGTAGATATGCACGGTTTGCGCTATACTACACTAATCGCGGATGGAGACAGCTCCGTTTATAAGCGAATTTTAGAATCGGCTCCATACGGTAATAAACAGGTGCGTAAAATAGAATGTAAAAATCATTTAATTCGGAATTTCGGGAAGCATTTAATTGATTTGGAGTCGAATACGAAATTTTCAATTGAATTGCGTCGTCAACTAAAGTCAAATCGCGAGCGTATAGTAAAAGGCGTAAATTCGGCAATTTCACACTGGGCTGCAAACGTAGAGCTCAGTATTCGTGAACGCACTATTCTTTTGAAAAAGGATATCTTAAACGCGCCATTCCATGTCTTTGGTTCCCATGACAAATGCGAGAGTTATTTTTGTTCGAAAACTATAGAAAGCGGTGTAATCGAAAATTTGAAAAATGGCGGTTTTTTAGACGAAATTTTAAAAATATGCAATCGGTTAGGGAGTCATGCGGAGAGTTTAGTTCATGGATGTGATTCAAACGTCGCTGAACACTTCCATTCCATAGTCGCGAAATTTGTAGGTGGTAAACGAGTGAATGTTACGGGATCGAACTCGTATACAACGCGATGCCACGCGGCATTAGTTCAACATAATACCGGAAATTGTGTAAGTACGTTGAGTAGAATAGTTTTTAAAAGAAACGCGAATAATAAACTACAAAAATTATATTTATATCGTAAAAGTTGTAATAATCGGAATCAGGTGCGTCGTAAAAAAGTTTTCAGGAAGCGGGTTAAAACTTCCTTTCGGGATAATAATTACGGCGGAGATACTTACGTAGAACCCGATAAGTCAGTTGCGGAACAACAAAAATCGCGTACGGAAATTTTTTCGATGTTGAAAACGAATCAAAGAAATCGCGATCGTGTGGAAGAATCAACGCGTAATCAATCGAATTGTGCCGAATGGGTGCAGACACGTCGGTATCTTTTAACTTCCTCCGTTTTCGGCAAAGTTTGTAAACGTCGCGTTAAGTCTTTCAAAAATTTAGTAAAAAGTATTTTGTATTCAGATTTGTCGGGCGTGTCTTCAATTCGTTATGGTAGAGAAAAAGAAATGGGCGCAATAGAACAGTTAGGCCGAGAATTAGGTGTTCACATCGAAAAATGTGGACTTTTTATAGATTCGCGTTTAGAATTTTTGGGCGCGACTCCGGATGGGCTTATCGGATCTGACGGGCTAGTTGAGGTGAAGTGCCCACCATCGTGCGCGGGAACGGACATCGATAAGCTCGTTCGTGAGGGTAAATATAAGGTCTGGAAGGTAGATAAAATGACGAATGAAATAATATTCAATAAGTCCCACGACTATTATTATCAAGTCCAAGGGCAGTTGAATATTACCGGTCGTGATTATTGTATTTTCGCAGTTTGGAGCTCTGCAGATGAAAAGCTAAAAACAGAAAAAATTTACCGCGAAGAATCTTTTTGGGACGCCAACAAAGAAAAATTGCGCGATTTCTATTTTAACTGCCTTCTACCTGAATTAGTCGATCCCCGTCATCCACGAAATTTACCTATTCGGGAACCAAACGAGTGCATTCAACTTCCGGGTCCGTCTGTCCAAAATCCTAGCCTTGTCGAAGAATTGTGACAAACAGGCACTGGATTTAAAGAGGGGAGGGGAGGGATTATTTGGGGACTAGGGCTATTGGCGAAACCCCAGTACAAACAAAAACGAGTGGGCAAACTACCTCACGGGTCACTGGGAAACGTTTATTTTCTCCATAAATTCTTCAAAATTAAATATAAAAAAAAAAAATTATCTTAAAATCAAGTCATCTTTCTTGTTTTTTTAAATTAATTTTACTTGTCGCAATTTTTATAATAGTATGCAAGCAGATGAATTATAGTAAAAAAACACTAGAAATAAAAAACCCACACTTTCCCCGAAAATTCATTTACCCTGAAATGGAAAAATAAATCCTAAAAATTATCAAGTCTAGAAAAACGTACTTGCTTTTTCGTAGGTAAAAGTTGGCCAGAAAGTAAACAAGGGAAAATAATCCAGCGACGAAAGGTCAGAAAATCAAACCTAAATATAAAACGAAAAAATATGCCGCAGCATAAAAGAAATTCATTTTCTTGCCGGCACTGAAATAATCAGAAAGAACATCAATTCGGCATTCGCATCACCGCGCAGTGCACAGTGCACAAAAAAGTTCTATGCACGCTGCCAGCATAGTGGCAAAAGAATAATAAAAAAAATCACCCCAGCAAACAAGCAAAAAGTGGGCTTTCCTATTCAATAGCAAGTGTAGCAAGCTAGAATGTGTGTGTAAACTGTAAAGCGAATATCGATCCACTGCCATTGAATGAAAGCAGCTCTGTGACGTATCTCTAAACACGCTGCTGATCTGCTGGAATAACTCCGCGCGCGCTGCCGAATTTTCTTCTTTGTTTTGTCTTGTTGGCAAAGTGTCTCCACTACTGCGGTAAAATGTCCATGCTAAGAAAACGATTTCTGCTCTAGGTAAATTTGCCTCTTAAGGCTGAAACACATTACAAACGTCTGCCGTTGCGTTGCCGTAGCTTTCGACGTCAAACACGTACAATCTTATGAAGCAACCCACGTTCCATTTTCCCTGCCGCGGCGTTGCCGTCGCTTCTTGCTACCGATGTCGGAAATTTCCGACGTGCTGGAATTCTTGAGGTGAGAAGCCAGCGTCTGTCACTTTTGTTTACGTTTTGTACGCCGTGCATATGGATATCTCACTTAAGACGAGTGATTACATTTAATTATTTATAAGACTAGTGCTTATATATTATTATTTATTTCCAGAAAAAATGGAAGAAAAATTAATAGAAGAGGTGGGGAAGAGGGAATGTGTTTGGAAAATGAATTGCAGTCTATACAAAAACACATTGACGAAGGAAAGGATGTGGGAAGAGATTGCCGAAATTGTAGGCATCGATGGTAATTATTAAAACTAATTTTTGGGATTTGTGATAATTTTAGTAACGAGTGCCTGTCTTTTATTTTAGTGGTGGCGTGTAAAAAGCGCTGGAAATCCTTGCGGGACAGAGCTAGGAAAAAATTTAGGCGATCCAGCAACATTCCGTTTGGGAGCGGTACAGACGTAGTACCAGCGTCAACATGGTGCTTTACTCCTTTGCTCGAATTCCTTCGGGATTCGATGGAACCAGCTTCGTGAGTGGAATTTTTGTCTAATTTTTAGACGTTTCGTTTCATATATTATGTTTCAGGACCGTTTCCAACTTTCCTGATTGTCAGCCATATCAATCTACCGGCGCAACCCCTGATCAAGCCTCCGGTTGCCTTATTCCATCCTTTTCACCCAATACTCCTCCTGCTCCTCAACATTTTGTATTTCCAACAGCTGCTTCTGTTGGATACAGATCCAATCACAGTTCCTTCTTCAGGCGCATGTTTGTCCTCAGAACCCCCAATCCAATCACCTGACTCCCTTACAAAATCTTTCTCATCTTCCTCACCAGGCCCTATCCATTCTTTGCCCTCGACCAGCGCATCCCGTAACGCGCCAATGCGCAAGAGGCACGCAGTGGATGTTGCCCACTTATCTTCTGCGGTCGAGGCATTCAATTCCCTAGCCCAAACTATGGAGGACAAGATCAGGGGTTCGCGAGAGCGAGACCAGTCAATGATGACCTTTTTGAAATATATATGTGACCTAGCCGCCGACGCCGATTATACGACTGCGGAAAAGATAAAGTTACAACGTGCCTTAATAAAAGCTGTACAAGAAACACATGACGAAATAATAAGGGAAAGACAGCAATAATAAATAAATTTCATGTTTTCATATAACTTTTTATTATTAATAGTGTAATATAATGCAATAAAGTTATAAATTTAAAACTAAATTGGATTTGCATTTACCCAGTCCATCAAATTATTTCTTATTTCAAAAGCGTTTCTGGGGGCATTGTGATGCGCGTGATTCTCGTTTATGGAACGCAAACCAGGGTGAATGTCTCGCCAATGCTGCTCGCCTCTCTCTAATGGAGCGTCTCCACAAAACGAAGGTGTTGCGTATTCATCAACGTTTAATTTGCAAAAATTGTGCAAAACTATTGTTGCCTGCACTATTTTGCGAACATTTTGTGGCAATGCGTTTATAGTTGTTGTGAGAATTCGCCATCGAGCAGTTAAAATCCCAAAAGCATTCTCGATCGTTCGTCTGGCACGAGGCAAGCGACTGTTAAAATATATTTTTTCGTTAGACAGACCTAGAATGAAAAAGAAATTTACAAGAAAAATGAATGAAGAAACAGAAAGAAAAAGTATTGTAACCTCTATTGGGAAAAGATCGCATCAAATTTGCCCGCAAGGAAAAAGCAGCGTCTGCTACGAAATAATGCGGAAAGGGCTGAGTTGTACCTGGTAGTGATTTATAACTCAAGGGTGGGATTTCATTCTGTATGATCTTTTTCCCAAAGTTGGAGTTTGCACAAATCCATCCATCACATTGGCTTCCGTATGCCCCAATATCCACGAATGTAAACAGGTAGTAGCTGTCACAGATCTATATATATAAAAATCAATTGCATTGCGTTAGTCTCGCAAAAACTCGAGAACGGCTCGACCGATTTTAATGATTCTTTTTTTGTTTGCTTTGTCTTAATATAGGGATGGTTTAGGAAAAAAGAAAATTCGGAAAAACTTAAAGGGAAAGCCGGAAAATCGAAAAAATCGTGGTTTGCATTTTGTACGAGAATGCACTTTTTACAACCAGATGGTGTTGGTGGCGGGCCTGTCGTTTGACAGCTGGATTCGATTCGATGATTCGCTTATTCATACTCAGTTCGATGATTCGATTACACCGTGCGGTTGTGCTCAAACAGTGAAATCTAATAAATTTAAAATTGTTTTTTCGGTAAAAAAGGTAGTGCATTTTGAGAATAGATTTTTTTAAAGCAAATTTATTTACATTTTACGAACAATCATTTTGATCACCCATTCCATTAAGGTAAATTGACTTTACAGTTTTAGAAATAAGCACAAATTCAAATCACTGCATGAAATTTGGAAAACTTCTACAACTTTCGTAATAGATGATCGCTGAGAATCAGAGAAATTCAACTTTTCAGGGGTGAAAACGGGCGAAAACTGCAAAATAGAGGTGGACAATAACCAGAAATGATGGTTTATAGGGAAGCGCTCAGCACAAAAAAAAAATGAAAACATTCAAGAGACAACATTAAATAATATGCAATTACTGGCTACGTCTACCTCATACACCTATATGCCATTACCAGAGGGAGGTGGTGGGAACAAAGGGATTTGCCCATATATGTTTACGGTTTGTTTGACAATAAATGTGCAGAATAATGTTTTACCTTTTGCAAATTTTTAATCCAGCTTATTAAATTTACCCAATATTTTTACTTTGTGGAACACCGTAGCAAAGCACGGATATTGAATATTGATGATAAAGCATATCCGTGTAAAGCCGGGTAGATCATTCCGTAACTGACAGACAGACAACGCACGGGCTAAATCGCTGGACCTAGAAAGCTGACATTTTTACATAGAGGTTCCTTAACAAGCACTAAGGCCGAATTTTCTTAAACTCCACATCTAAAGGGGTAAAATAGGGGATGAAAGTTTGGTTAGAAATCCGCCATATTTTAAGTAAAAAATTCAAAAAAATTGGTATTTGTCCTTTTGTTATAAATAAAGAAATACCTGTATCAGAATTTTTTGAAATTCAATCCCTAAGGGGGTAAACTGGGGGTTGAAAGTTTCTGTTAATATTCCCCATTCTTGAAGTAAGAAAATCATAAAAATTGGTATGGCTTTTTGTTTAGAAAGAAAGTTAAATAAGAACTACCGACTTCTATCCTAATTCAAATCCCCGAAACCAGCCTTGACTGAAGAAAACTAAACAACTATTATTTTGGCCCATCCTACGAACGGTTCTTTGCAATATATGTCGCGTTCGGGAGCAGTTGTAAATTGAAAAAGTACTATGATGTACATTATATTATGATTTTCACCGTCCCGGGAGAAAACGGGTAGACCTGCTAGTCGCTAATAAAACTATACTATGATCCTTTTTATAGTTAAAATATCGACTGCCTGCATGCGGAGGGCACACGATTGGTACATGTTTGCCATCCATGGCTCCTATGCAATTGGGAAGATTCCATTGATCGTAGACTCCCTTCTCGCAGTCTCGCCAATCAGTTTCGTTCGGAACTGAAACATATAATCCTGAGAGGACCTCCCAAATTGCATCACAAGTTTCATAGATGATTTTGCGAATGGTCGACACTCCCATCTTAAATGTCCATGCGAGCATTCGAATCGGTGCGCCTTGGCTCAAGTATCTATAAATCATAATTGTGTTTTTAATAATCAACTGCTTTTAAATTGCCATTAAGAATTATAACAGGTACACTTACAATAAGGTCACGACGAGCCGAGATTCCTCATCAATTGGCTCTCTTGGGGAAAACCGAGCCAATCGAGGTTTTAATAAATTGTAAAATATATCAAAGTAATCAGGATGCATCCTCATTGCGGCAAAAAATTCTCCATGGTCTCTCTACTTCATTATTTTGAATGTTTGCACTGTAAATCCATGAATATTACGGGTTGTCCACAATTCGCGTACCCACAATCTTTTTGGCAACGATAAACTCAAATTTATTAAGTTTAACAGCAAAGTAAATGCAGTTACTACATTTTCGTAATCATCCTCATACAATTCCACTTCCATTTTAACGCAGATTTCTTTTTTAACCAATTTATAAACAAAAACACAAACCTCACATCACGAAACTGAAGTAAGCTGGCAAAGCCTGCAACGTGTTCTTGCCGCGTGTTTGCCGTCGAAAGCTACGGCAACGCGACGGCAGACGTTTGTAATCGTGCTGGACCATATTCTCAACACTCAATACTACTTCTACAGTGTTCAATGCTGGCCCTGTCTTGATTCTGGACCAATTATGGATTTTCCGAGTTCAAAACTACTAATAATGTTACTTATTGTACACCCTAATAAAAAATACTTGTTTTCAAGTTCGATCAAATAGCAATAGAGTTCAAACCTGGTTGTCATCATCTGTTCCAGACGTTCGTTCGGACGCGTTGTTTTTGGCAATTGTGGTAAGCTTTTGTTTTTATAAAATTTCGTGCTTCGTTTGTTGTATTTAACGGACTTATTTAAGAAAATATTGTTAACCGCAAAGTTAAGTTAACATAATATTATAATTAACAACCTTAAATCAAAGCGTTTTCAATATGATAGTGAATTAATATAGTAATATTACAAAAGATTAATCTTGATGTTATACTGCTTAAATAAGCCTTTGCCTCTTTGTGTTTCGCTTCAAAACGCATTGTCCAGACATACTTTAATTGTCCACACTTTTTAATACCTGTAACGTAATATACCAAAAAATGATATTTCGGTTTCAAATTTGGACCATATAGATTAATGTACAGTGTGTGGCGTTCTTCTATTAAGTCTTTAAATCTATTTAATTCGTCTTCGCAGTTTTGAGTGAACCATTTCAAATTCAATGAATTCGATGAATATATTGGGCCGTGATGCGGCGAGGACGCAGCTGTTCGTTGGTGGAATGAGGTGGTTGGAGGATGATGAGGATATTGCATCGGGCCCGGCCGGCCGGCCCGAGTGCGAGATTGATTTCAGGTAAGTTGACGTTTTTATAACATCATTGCGATGCTTGTGGCATTATTATGTTTTATAATTAGTCTCTGATACAATATTAATTTTCTTCATTCAGTTAGGGAAAGTCCAGTTTTCCATTGCCATTCCAATTCGATTGCAACACTAACTACACCTAGTAGTGACAAAATTTCCGACAAATTTGTTGGAAAATCTCAAGCCCTCCGAGACGCTATTCGCAATTTCCGACCAGACTTAAATGATTCGGAAATTGCTGAAATTCTCCAGGACATATCGGATAAGCCCCACTCTGTTGATAAGCCCATCGGCGGCGATCAACAGTTTCCCGTTCAAGCGACTCCAGATGATGACAATATTGGAGATTGCGGTATATATCCAGCGCTTAGGGATACAACGCAAGATGACGGAACATGCGAACAATTGCAAAGCAATCGACCATCGGTCATTTGTTATGCACCTAAGGCTGAAAAACTAAACATGAAATGCGCGAACACGTAAAAGAAATCTATACAAAAACAAATAATTGGTGGTGCGGTACGTGTTTCAGAATGTTTGGCGACAAAAGTTATTTACTTAAACACAATATTAGAGTTCATGGTGGAACAAAACAACCAAATAAACAAGAAGAAGTCGGCCGAAAAGAGCCAAATAAATATTTGGCGATGGCGGATGCCATTTTAAAGCGCCGACGGGCAGTTTGAAGCGTCAAGTTGTTGTGGTCGGCTCAGCTGTGAGGAAATATTCGAATTACAGAAGGGAAAAATCACCTCACAGCTGACCAAATATCCGACCCAACGATGACTTCGTTGCAATCACGGCGGGGAGCCCAAGGCTGAAAATAGAAAGGTACTAGAGTCCACCTCTGCACAACGTGCATCCGCCTTCTGGAACATTTCCAAGCATGCATGGCCACCGCGGTGCGATCGACACGAGGGGGGTCGATCCCGGTTCGACGGAGATCACCTCTCAACTCCGATTGGAGGAACATCGCGTGATCTGCGGCGAACCGGGACCGACATTCCGCTGCTAGAATGTTCTAGGCGATGCGCATGCGTGGGGAAATCGGCCCGGCGAGTCTGTGCAGCGGGGAGTCAGCGCTGAACCCACGGAAGAAGCCAGACGTTTTTGATTTTGACGCGATCAAGTCAGCCAGCAATTGTGCGGAAAAAAAGAAGAAGAAAACAAGTAGAAAACAGAAAAAAAGCGGGTAGGAAAATTACAATAAACGATAAGACTGTGGCCTCTCGGGAATATTAAAATGTTTTCGGATAATAATAGACATTATCCTCAAAAATTTCTTGCTTAGTGATTACTGATTATAACCAGTATACTGTGAAGTAGTCACCCGAGTATACCGACCGCTGTCAGGCGCCCAGGTGAATCCTTTTCTCATTACCGTGTGTGGTTGCGGCGCAAGACGCTCGAGTGCTGTTAATTGGGGCCAATCGAGACCCAAGAAAAGAGCAAGCGCATCGGCGTGCTCCCCCCCCCCCCCCCCCACACACACCCCCAGGAACCACGACATCTGGAGGAGACCTTACCCATCAGCACCCCGGACAGGAAGACCGGCAAGTCAAATTGATTTTTCCTTCTCACCTATCGATCGACTGCTTCGAGTTTATTCACTTCTTTCGTTGTTATTCTTAAAATCTCTTTTTTGCATGGCTTAATTTTCATATCAACTTAGTCTCTTGCTGTAGTTTTTTTTGCAACTTATATGTAGTCTAGTTTCTTTTATATTCTTTTTTCTTACAATTACAATCGATTGATTTAGTTTTGTGCATTAAACATAAAAGTGCAGAGTGTAAAATCCTGGTAATCGACCGGGTAGACCGCGGGCTTCGCGTTCCGTCACGGCCCCCGGGGGCGAGCCGATCGACGGCTTTGCGGGCGGAGCGCCAAGTCCTTGGCTGATACCAAGGCAGCGATCTAAATGAAAAACCGCTAACAGAATGCATTCTATTGGGGGGGTCATTCCATGAAAAATGGACCAATTTTATGACATTTTGTGACGTCATGTGCTTCGATTTTTTCAAATTTTTTTTTACATAAAGTACTCACAAATAGAAGAAAACGGGTTTGGTAGTTTCTCAAAAAACGTCCCCATTAAGTAGATAACGGGACTTGAAATAAAGGAATTTTGAGAAACATGGATTTTTCAAAACATCACTGAATGTGTAAATATGGTTGTATTTTAATGATGTATATCTCATTTTAAAGAAAAGAACTTGAAATTTTATAAAAAAATACCAAGAAGAATATTTTTCATAAAATGGACGAAAGGGGTCAATTACTTACCGTTATTTTTGAATATCTCAAAAAAGGCATCTTTAATTTTTTTTTTATTTTTTTTTATGTTATGTGTTATAATGTTGAAAAACATATATTTCAATTTCAAGTTGGGATGAAAATTGGTTTGGCAGGTAGAATTTTTTATGTCCTACCATGTCAGGTTTTTTCGGTGTGAATATGAATACAGTAACAAGAATATTTCAATCACATCTTCCATTTATTACTTAAAAAAGTACCTACATTTTTAATTAATAGTTTAATATAAACGAATGTTAAAATGTTAAAATTCAAATGACATAATAATATTAATATTAATTAATAATATAATAGTTTAATTAAATAGTTAAATTCACTCAAAGTCAAATTAAAAATATTTACAAAATTCAGATATTTAAAATGTAATTTTAGTTATTTAAAGTGTGTACAAATTTTTTTTCGTCTGTAGAGAAGTATTTGGCAATAACCTTCCCTGGAGAAATTGGATAAACATGGTGAATTTTTTGTGTTGATGGCAGAGCTTTAATGTTGGTATAAACGTTCTGAAGTCTTCCTTCTTCATCTTCATATTCTATATAGGGAACGTATTTAAAGTTCATATTTTCAATGTTTGCTTCAGCCCATTCGTACAATTGCATGGGAGTCCTAATTTGTTGTACATATGGCCTTTGTAGACTTGCTCGAGCTGCTAAGCGTTTCAAAGTTCCACCGAGGCCATCACATGCACTTTTTCCGTGGGCTGTAGCGAAAAAGTTCCACTCTGCCTTGATTCCGAATTCCTGCACATGTAAAGATAGATTATAAAAATTTTTTCTATTTTTATATTGGGCTGCAGAACCATCTGAAAAATAAAAAATTTTTGTTACATCTTCCAGTTTGTCTTTCAAAAAGGATATTAAGTGCCGTTGGAAAATGTGAACTGCAACCGTATTATGTTGAAGTACGTCACTTATTATAATAAAATTAAGAAATTGTGGTTCACAGTTCTCTAAGGTGCGATAATATATCGCGAAAGGGTGTATCGTGGCTTGTTCATTGGTCCAATGGTAGGCTTGCACTTCGTCCTGTATTACAAAGGAATAGTTTTCGGAAAAATCCATAATGACAACTACTTCTCCCATTTTCAAGTTAGTTTTTACTTGCTGAATGTACTGACTTTGTTGTTTTGCTATAAAATCATGGAGAAGTAATTTCGGTAATCTTTCAATAAAATTGTCTATAAAATCTACTGAAGACTGAATAAAAGTTACAAGATTAGCTCGGTCAGTACACGTCCACTGATTAAAAGTTATATTTTCTATTGAATTGTGTTCAAAAGCTTCTTCAAATATTTTTTTTAAGTTTTCATAATTGGGGCAATTTTTGCAGTCATTGAAAAAACATGAAATATTCGGTGGATTGCATACTACTAATGCTAAGCAAGTCTGGTAGTTGATAATTTGAACAGGTTCACTCCGTGTTAAATGCTCTATTTTACATGACTCCAGCATCAGTTTGATATTTTGATGAATAGAGCAGACGCAAATAGAGTGTGTACCCGAAGACCCTGCTAATACACAGTTTCTTGGGCGTAGTGAAGCGAATTTTGAAAATCCTATTTTCACATTGGGGTATGATTCCCGAAATTGTTGATATATTTCCCTCAAATTTCCTAAAATCAAGCGCTTTTGCAAAAATGTTTTTTGCCCGTTAATCTGGAAAATCCTAAATTATTAGAAGCTGAACATCATTTATTGTAGTAATTTTTTACCTTTATTGAAATCACATCCTTTCTCCCTGGCATTATTCTGCTAATATAATCGCTACTGTAAAAATCTTTCACTAAAGATACGGTATCATCGTTAAGGCTCCTTCCATGTTCATGCTGCTTCGCTTCTGTTGATTCTGATTTTCTACTTCTTTTTATTTCGTAAGTTGTTGCCTCTTCAAATTCCTCCGATGTTCTTTTAATGCTCCAGTTTTCTGGCACAAGCGTTAAAATAAAATTCCTGAAGTTTGTATCTCGTGCTTTTATATGCTGTTTTCAATTTTTTGACATAGCTTGCTTCACTTATTACTGGGGATGTTTTTGGTTCGTTCTTTAGTTCAAACACCCTTTCGGCAATTTTTCTAGAACTACTTTCCCACTTTTTACGCACATAAACCGGGTTTCCTAGTCTTTTCCTATCAAAAGGTTCTTCACCGATACAGTTCAAACACTCATTCAAAGACGTTAGGGCAATGTCTTTTATTAATGTACGGCTTATATCACTTGTTTTTTCTGACATTTTGTCCTCTAAACATACATCACCTCGCAATTCTTCCACTGAAATTGTTTCTTCCACCATTTCTGCTGATGTACCAGCTAATTTTGTAAAATCTTTTCTACACGCACTACAAATTTTCCACTGAATTTTTAAAGTTGGAATTTTTGAAACCATCCATTGTTGAACTGAACGTAAGTTTTCTGCTTTTGGATTATGATGGGGGTTTTTTTTGAAAGGGTTGCAGCATCGTGAATAAAAAGTTTCACTCATTTTGATACTCTATTAATTGTATAACAAACGAAACAACGAATTCAAACAGATTAGAACAAGTAAGCGAACTAAAACGATTTTCAATTTTCTCGACAGTGTGAATCGCACAAATAGCAAATGCTAAATAAAGCTAAAGGGAATTTGTTTGCACTAAATATTTGTTACAAATTGGGTAATAAATATATCAACGTTAAGGTAATACAAACGTATCATAAAACTACCCTTTTAGTCCGCACATTTGTTTACATATAAGAGAATACCTACCTGTTATCATAAAAAAAACCGGTCATTACTTTTATTTTCAGAAATAGTTAAAAATAAATTTTACATAGGAAGTTCGAAGAAGTGTTTTTCTTGAGTTTATGACAAGTAAGAATGCAATTTCACTCCGAAAACACCTGATATGGTAGGACATAAAAAATTCTACCTGCCAAACCAATTTTCATCCCAACTTGAAATTGAAATATATGTTTTTCAACATTATAACACATAACATAAAAAAAAATAAAAAAAATTAAAGATGCCTTTTTTGAGATATTCAAAAATAACGGTAAGTAATTTACCCCTTTCGTCCATTTTATGAAAAATATTCTTCTTGGTATTTTTTTATAAAATTTCAAGTTCTTTTCTTTAAAATGAGATATACATCATTAAAATACAACCATATTTACACATTCAGTGATGTTTTGAAAAATCCATGTTTCTCAAAATTCCTTTATTTCAAGTCCCGTTATCTACTTAATGGGGACGTTTTTTGAGAAACTACCAAACCCGTTTTCTTCTATTTGTGAGTACTTTATGTAAAAAAAAATTTGAAAAAATCGGAGCACATGACGTCACAGTCACTGGTCGAAATTTCATGGAATGACTCGGGGTACACACGTAAACGAAAACCTGAACTCGTCATGAAATTAAATAAAAACAAAGAAACGATTACTAGGGGGGATTTGTTTTTTTTTTTGGTTGCTGTGAAGAAAGAAAAAGTAAATTGTGAGACAAATTTTTGGTTTAGATCGTAGTATAAATTTTTGACAGTAGTTTTTTTTGAAAATCGTGTACGCTTAAAAGCATTTTGCCATGCAAAGGTTATTTGTTGAATTATGAATTAAAGAGATGATGAATTGTTAATTTTTCGAATTTGAGGAGTTTCTCTTCCCCCTTTTCTTCCCGCATGACTAAATAAATTTTGAGTTTCAGCAATGGGTTGACACCAATAGGATTCCCTTCCCAATTAGGGACATGGAAGGGAATAGAGGGAGGATAGGGGCCGTCCAAGGGGACATCAACATCTTCGCCCCCCCCCCCCCCCCAGGACAGGTAGGTCCGGCCATGTTTTCCCCCGCCGTCGTCGTTTTCTTCCAGGTACCCCCGTCGCGAACCCCGGTGGTTCGTTCCCATGAAGCACGAAACCCTGGTCGGCGCGGACGTTTTTGGGCCACCCCACCCACACCTACCGCCATGCTAGCCGTCAAGCTCGTGCGCGTCCTACTGCCGACAGGGGGAAGCTCTTTAGCCGGGCGCTTCCTGGCAACAGCTACCTTGTCGGGACTGACATCTGGCGGCTGTATGGAACATCCTCCAGGTGCCAGTCCCTGCCTGACAATTAGCGCAGGCTACAAAGCATATTGTCAAAAATATGCCTCTTCTTCATAACATAAAGTGGCGCCCAACGTGGGGCCAAAGTGTTTGCGTTCACGCAGAGCATGCGTGTAAGTCGACATCCAATTGTTTTCGCGTTTGATCTGATGATCCTTGAGTTTTTCTAATTCGATTTCTGATTCTTTTTCGATTGTTTACGTTTGCGTTTGCATTGGTTGTAAAGCAAATTAAATTCTAATCACATTTTTTTTTGTTTACGTTTTCATCAAGTCGACTCATGATTGCTCTGGGTGAATGCAATCACTTTCTAATCCTTTCCTTTTGAGCTTTTTGCTCCAATTTTCTAATCCTTTTCATTTCCTATCGAGGCCTCAGTGGCCGGTGTCTCACCTTGGACCTACTCAAAACTTTTGTTTACTTTTTTCTGTTTACTCAATTTTAAATAATTACGGGACCATGCAGCCTGTTGGCAATGGTGCTAGCTGAAGCTGTCCCAAGTTGTTGCGAGGTCCCAGCTGGAACACTGTCCATTGAGGGGGGTCTTTTCTAGGCGGAGCATGGACGAAGGAGTGGTGACACGGTATTCTCCCCTAGTTGGTAACGCAGGAGTTGGCTATGGAGCTAGCTACCTGACCAAGGAGTGAGCATTACTGTTGGAACTATAACGGAAGACATGTAAAGCTTGAGATGCCCCCTTCCCTCACTTTTCCTTTCCAGGGAGGAAACATAATCGGACAGCACTGAGGAAACTAAATTTGTTTTGGGCCGCAGTTGTTTCAATTGACTTTACGTGGGATTTTTTCTTTTGATCACTTGCGGACTCAACTGTGTCAACCCTCTGCATGCGGAAGGAGGGAGAGAGAACTCCTTTGTATGAAAATTTTGACTTTGAGTTTTTTTTTAATTTCGTCGAGAAATTCCTTTGGGTTTTGTTAGTTGTAGTTGCGGAACTTCGATTTAATCTCTTTTTTAAGCTTCGTATTTTCAGAAATATAAAAACGCGTATTTTTAGCAGACTTTTCACAAAATGAGCATAATGGGTCAATATTATCATTATTAATACTATGTTCCGGTGTACTTAAATGAATTGGGATAGAAAAGTTTTCATTATATGACATTTCGGATGAAGAAACATTTAGGCCCTCAGCCTGAATTGTGCTGCTGTGATTATTAACCGTTTGAGGCAAATTTAAAATTGGAAATTGATCTGAATATAATTTTTTTTGCCCGGGAAATTTCAACAAGAAATGTTTTTCGCAAAAATAAATACGTTTCGCCAAAGAATTATGGAAATCAAGACAACACAATCTAAACCATTCTTTGCGCGCTTCCTCATTTCGCGGACAAAAGAATCTTAAACTCGGGTTTTGATCTTTATTAATTTTACACTGCGGAACTATACACTTAACACCTTTTTTTTGCCTTACCGGCAAAGAAGCTCCTTCTGCTGTTTCCATTTTTCCCAATTAAACATATAATGCAATAAACAGAGCACATGCAAAAAAAAGTCCCTTACGGATCAAAGTATTCTTACTCTGCGTTATAAACTTACGGTTCTACAATATTTAAAGTTAATCAATCTCACCCAAATCTACTAAATTTATCAAAAACTGCACGACTAAACAATAAGCCACTTGCGAAATAGCATGCCAAAGTGCGCCTTTTAGCTTGTCAAACTTAAAATTGGCGCTCAAAAGACATCTAATATTTTACTGTGTATGCGTATATCAGTGCTTTGAAATATGAGAAAGACGAAGAGAGTCTTTATATGCAACTCTCACTTAAGTACATTTTATTAATAACAAATATAGAGAAATTGACTGACTTACAAATACAATGATATCAATGTCTAGGTTTAGATTGTGTTGTCTTGATTTCCATAATTCTTTGGCGAAACGTATTTATTTTTGCGAAAAACATTTCTTGTTGAAATTTCCCGGGCAAAAAAAATTATATTCAGATCAATTTCCAATTTTAAATTTGCCTCAAACGGTTAATAATCCCAGCAGCACAATTCAAGCTGAGGGTCTAAATGTTTCTTCATCCGAAATGTCATATAATGAAAACTTTTCTATCCCAATTCATTTAAGTACACCGGAACATAGTATTAATAATGATAATATTGACCCATTATGCTCATTTTGTGAAAAGTCTGCTAAAAATACGCGTTTTTATATTTCTGAAAATACGAAGCTTAAAAAAGAGATTAATCGATATAAGAATAGAAATTCAGTATTAAATAAAAAAATTAAAGTTTTAAATTCAAAATTAGCTCGTTTGAACATTTCGCGTAGTAAAAAAACTAATGTGTTAGATTTATCCGCAGGTAGTTTTAATAAAAATACAATTACGATGTGTAGAATATTAACAAGGAAAAAAAATGTTCCCTATAATGAAGACGAGAAAACAATTTCTTTAAGTATTTATTTTCGTTCTCCGTCTTGTTATAGATTTATGAAAAATGATTTAAATTTATTCCTTCCTTCCCGCAGTTCCTTACAAAATTGGGTTCCAATTAAAAACTTAACACCAGGTCACAATAAAGAATTATACCCATACATTAGTGCAAGTATTAGGGAATTCGATGATAAGTCGAGATATGCTGTTTTAAATTTTGATGAGGTATGTGTTAGGCGCGAATTAAAGTACAATATTACAGCAGATCAGATAGAAGGTTTTTACGATGATGGCAAAATTCGGAAAAACGAATTAGCCAAATATGTAGCTGCTGTCATGGTTCGCGGTTTGTTCAATCCATGGAAGCACGTTTTAGGATATTTTGCGACAGTTAATGGCCTAAGCGCTGGTAGACTTAATGAGTTAATGTATGAGATTATAGAAAACGCAGAAAAGATAGGTATTAACATTATTTGTATTACGTGTGATCAGATTAGTAATAATAGAAAATTATATAGTGATCTTGGTATTTCAAATGTAGAACCTTTTTTTTCGTATAAAGACAGAAAAATTTATACGCTTTTTGATGTACCGCATATGATTAAATCTTGTAGAAATTCATTGTTTAAACATGATTTCATATAGCGTGGGATAACAACTAACGAACATGTAGAAAATTCTGTAATGGCTAGTTGGAAAGTAATAGCAGACTTATTTGAAATTGAAAAAACATGTATTACCAAAGCGGCGCCGAAATTAACGCCAGCCCACGTTAATCCTATAGGCGATAAGCAAATGTCAGTTTCGTTAGCTACCCAAGTTTTGAGTGCCTCAGTAGCAGCTGCAATTCGATCCCATAATATTCAAGGGCATTTCGACTCCAATTGAAAAGATATTGCAGAAAGTACTGCTACTTTTTGTTCCAAAATCAATGATTTATTTGATGCGTTAAACAGTAAAACTTTTTCATGTAGGAACCCCATGCAAAAACCTTTAAAAACTGGTAATACACCTCACGACTGTTTGTTAAGTATGCGCGAATACCTTAATAATACTTTAATTAAAGATTCACGAATAGAAAACATTACTCATTGGAAAAAGGGTTTAATTCAAACTATAAACGGAATTTTGTTAATGTTAGAAGACTTGCAGCAAGACTTAAATGTTCAATTTTTGTTTTTAAATCGGTTAAATCAAGATATTGTAGAAAATTTGTTTGCTTTAATAAGGTCAATGTGCGGTAACCATTCTGACCCATCGGTTTATGAGTTAAATTTCATTATGGGCAAAATAGCATCTGTTCGAATTATACGCCCTTCGTCGCGTTCTAATTGCCAAGTTGACAGAGACGAATTTTTAGATATTGACTGGCACAAAGTCTTCCAAATATCTAAATCTGCTCACGTTCCGGAATCTAATTCGAATCCAATACCATGCCAAAATTCGGCACATATATCTAGCGATGAAGAAGAAAATTTTGAAAATTATGAAAACGGGAATAGTCACCCAGATTTTTTGGATCCTGAAGAATCAGAACTGAGTTCAGTTAGCGAACCAATTGATTTAGCCTCTCGAAGGTACTTTGCAGGATTTGTTATTTTCAAATTTTTCAATAAATTTAACTGTATACATTGCAAAGACAAATTTTATAAAAATGACTATTCCATATCCCAGTCTTCTGAAACCTTATTAGTTTTTAAAAATTATCGCAACGCTTCAAATAGTCAACTTCTAATGAACCCTTCAGATTTGTTTATGGGTCTTTTTAATATTATCTTAGTGGTTTTTGAACATATTTTTAAAAAATCCCCAGAAATTCGAAATTTAAAACAATACATTGTCAATAAATGTATACTTAAAGCTAAACCTTCTTTTCCAGATATCTTAGATCCTGAATCAATTTGCTATGAGCATGTGTTAAAGCTTATTGACTATACTATTTTAATTTTAATTAGAAAACACTGCTATTGTAGAACAAAATTGGAAAATCCCTCAAAAAAAACGTTTGCGGAAAAAAATAGATTACTAATTTCCAAAAGTAATCGATAGATATATGATATTCATATGTGAGGTTTCAGTTTTCTACTTATGTTTAACTATGATGTTGGCAATTTTTTTCTTCCGTCGTTTTTTGGCCACATTTTGGCTTTGTGTTTTATATATCAGTCTACTTGTCTACTTGGTCATCTATATAGTCAGTAATTTTGATGCATTCTTATTATTATAGACAGTTTTTTGTATTCAATTTAGGTTTATTTATGCCGTTAGTTGTTTTCTTTCATGCTATATACCTACGTCTTTTACTTTCGTTAAGAAAACGTTCAGCATTGTCCTTCATATTAGGTTGCAATTATTTCGGTTGTCATCTTTCTTAGAGTTCGTATTCAAAATTAACTATAAGTATTTATATTTATAAATATCGTACATTATGTGTATTTTTTTTTTAAATCTTCGTTTTGTCCACCAGTATATTCATTTCGCTTAACCGCTCTTTCTATTTAAATCCAATTGCTTATTTTTTTTATTGACTGTGCTAGTAATTAGTATACACTTTTTCTTATTTATATGTGCGTATTTTATTTTCTCACTGGCATGAAATTATATTAGAAGGCATGTTTCTTTATAAGATTTGTAGTTTGTTAGTAAGGTAGGTGAATAGACTACTTAATTCGGATCATATGATGATTAGCTACATTCATGATTCAAGAGATATTCCATCTGATTTTTGCTCCAATCTGATGGTTCGAAATGTATGCATATCAATTGTTGTATATCAAAATAAGAGTGCTTAAATACTGAAGAAAATGATTCCAGTTTGAGCTTCCTATGTAAAATATTTCCGGAAAACAAGATTTTGGAAATATCAGGTCGCGGCAAAACTTTGCGAAAGCAGCGATTTTTTCAAAAATCAAAGCTTGAGCTAACATTCTAAATTTCCAAGTCGTATTATGTACTAAACGGGGCCGATTGTTGAGAAACCACCGAATCTGTTTTTTTCTATGTACGAGTTCTTTCTATTAATAAAAAATTAAAGACATCGAAACACATCAGGTGGCAAAATGTACTAAAATTACAAAATTTAGCGAATAATATAAGTTCATAAAAATGCAATTTCCTTGCCAGCATTCAGAAATCGCAAAATTCAGTGATAAATGGAATTTATACCAGTCTGGTATCCGTTTATCTCCTTCACCTTCCCCAACAATTTCACATAAGTAGCAAAAAGAGCAAATCATACGGAAGTAGTAATTAATTCAATGAAGTAGTTGCTTAAACAGAAGCACTAAATGCAGCTAAAATGTAAAAAGAGGGAGAATAGAACTAATTATAATCAATAAATATTAATAGTTCTATAAATTACATATTATTCCAATATCATAATAATTATATAGAATAATATACCTATTGCATGTAAAAAAAAATTGCAATACAAGTTAAATTAAACCAAAATTTCTTTTTGGGCATTCATAAAATTAATCCAAGAATGAAATTTACCCAAAAGCAGGAACGAAATATCTACCTCGTCCTCCACTTCACCCTTCCCAGAAAATCAGAAAATCATTTTTCTCCACAGGCGCAAAGTGCTATTGAAATCGTCATGGAAACAAATCCACAACAGCACCAATACAATGCAATCAGAAAATAAATATTTTTTGTGTGCCTCTGAAACTAGAGAGCAGTGCGCAGGCAGAGTGAGATTTCAGCTCGCAGAAAAACGCAAGAAGCTTTTGCAAACAACCCCCTGTCGACGCGCGCTCTGTGTGATGCACGCCTACAAGTTGCTGACACGATTTTTGTTAGAGCATTGGCTCTCTATATGTTATTCTACTCTCTGGCTTAACGCAACAAATGTTCCTTTTACTCTTGGCAACATGTTGTGGGACGTTCCGGAAGATCCCAGAATTGTATACATTTTCTTGTTCGGGATGCGACATCTAGTTATTCTGATATCTATGATACAACGCAAGATGACGGAACACGCGAACAAATGCAAAGCAATCGACCTTTACTTATTATTGCAAGATTAATAAGATGCTCCGACCATGTCCGTTACCGAACAGAGGTGAGAAATCACCTCAAGAAAGCTTAGAAGTTAGTTGCAGTCGAAGAATTGAAAAGTAAAGAATGGCGAAAATAAAGGGCATTTATCCTAAGTGAAATATTGTTATGTATGTTCAGTGAAACACTTAAGAGGAGGATACACCTAAATCGCGAAATTGACCAAAGTTGATACCAGATAACTCCTTTATTTCTGAAGGGATTTCAATGAAATATACCCCATTGGATAGATTGAAGGTTCGCATCCGTTGTGAATAGGGCGATTTTTAAACAAGGTCCTAGATTTTTTTCTATAGCAGTTTAAAAAAAGTGGTTTTGCCAAATTTGGCTAATTTGGTAAAAGTTGATACCAGATAACTCCTTTATTTCTGAAGGGATTCCAATGTAATATACCTCATTTGATAGATTGAAGGCTCGCATCCGTTGTGAATAGGGCGATTTTTAAACAAGGTCCTAGATTTTTCAGAAAGGACATTTTTCTAAGAGTAGTTTCTTGAATTTTGTAAATGTATTTTTCCTCTATTTTTGGACGGATTTTTTCAGATTTTCTTTCATTCATACACAGAGAAATGTCATTTCTTTTATTTTTTTAAAATTTTTCAACAAAAGGGTGCATAATATTAGCAATATTTAGATTTAAAATTCAGAGAATTTAATCGTAACCGCCTAATAATAGGCACAATTTCACACTTTTTGACCAACAATTTCTTGACAACATATACACTCAAACACTTTGTGTATCATATGAGCGTGCGGTTCATGTACACGATTCCTCTGAGACAAATTTCAGCGACGTAGCGAGTGACGTAGTTAGAACTAGCATACAAAAAACAAGCACTTAGAGCAGGGATGGGCATGCAACCACAGTCTCAAAATGTGATTGTGTAAAAGCTCTTCACAGCTCTCTCCGGCCTTTTTTACACTGTTAATTTTGGTGACGTCACCTGTCATGTAAAAGTGGAGCCACATGGCAAAATGACTTCAAATTTACAGTGTACCTGAAAGCAAAGCGAAAAGAAGCATAGTCCTACTCGCATGACGGCCGGCGGCCGAATGATGCGCTCTCGACTTGAAAGCTGCTCGTGTACATATTCAAAGCTCTAAAAGCTGGAGTGCCCGCGGCATAATATTACTCCAAAATTATTATTTTTATCTACAATAATCTAAAATTCTAAAGTATATAAAAAATCAAACTAAAAGAAAACAAAGCCATGTAAACAAATTTTCTTATCGGGCAGGCACTCACAATCGAGAAATTCAAGAATTGAATTTACCCAAAACTGGGAACGAAAAACCTGCCCCGTCCCCTACGTCGCCCTTCCCCATCAACCGTTTTGTTCCGCAAGCGCCAAGTACTAGCATAGGTGATCGTGATGCAGAAGACAACCAGAAAGCGAAGCCCAAGGAAGGAAAATCGATATTTTTTGCGTGCCTCTAAAACAGAGATGGGCAGGCCTATGCCAAAGAATATCTACAATAAGAAGGGTCACAAATGTCTGTACACGTTTCGAGTTGCGATTGTGTACCGCAAGCGTCATAGAAATAGATGGCAAGTGAATTACACTTTGTGAAAAGGGAAAGGAAATGTAGGCGTCACGTTTCAACCAATGAGTGCTCGTAAACAACAGAGAACCTTAAGTTCTGCTCGTGAAACTTTAAAGTTCCGCTCGCGACGCTTTAAGTTCCGCTTGCGATGCTTTAAGTTCCGCTCGCGCAGATTAAAGTTCCGCTCGCCTTTAAAATTACATACATTACAAAAACAAAATGAAAGTTCATGAGCTGCGTTTGCATAGCATAAGGCGGTGGTTGTATATAATAAAGCGCTATCGAAGACAGCACCCCACATTTTAACAAGTAAGAGATAGTTCGAACTCTTTCTTTCTAAATCACATTTGACAGCATGATAGAATATACCTGCTTCCGCTTATGACGCGTTTTATTTTTGCTTTTTGGACAAAAATGTATCCACACAAATATGCAGTAGAGCAGGGATGGGCATGCAACCACAGTCTCAAAATGTGATTGTGTAAAAGCTCTTCAAAGCTCTCTCCGGCCTTTTTTACACTGTTAATTTTGGTGACGTCACCTGTCATGTAAAAGTGAAGCCACATGGCAAAATGACTTCAAATTTACAGTGTACCGAAAGCAAAGCGAAAAGAAGCATAGTCCTGCTCGCATGACGGCCGGCGGCCGAATGATGCGCTCTCGACTTGAAAGCTGGTCGTGTACATATTCAAAGCTCTAAAAGCTGGAGTGCCCGCGGGCATAGGCCTGCCCATCACTGCAGTAGAGTGACCCTTCTTATTGTAGATATTCTTTGGCCCATCCCTGCTCTAAAACCAGAGAGCAGAAAGGCCGTCGCTACATACACAAGCAAAAGGGACCTGCGATTGTGTGGCGATCAGAATTTTGCCTTGTTTGTAGTAGTCTTCAACTCGGAAAATTTTTTAGGTGTATCCTCCTCTTAAGAGGCAAATTTACCCAGAGCAGAAATCATTTTCTTAGCATGGACAATTTACCGCAGTAGTGGAGACACGTTGCAAACAAGACAAAACAAAGAAGAAAATTCGGGCAGCGCGAGTGGAGTTATTCCAGCAGATCAGCTCAGAGGATACGTCACAGAGCTGCTTTCATTCAATGGCAGTGGATCGATATTCGGTTTACACTTTACATACACATACTTGCTTGCTATTGAAGCCCAAATTTTGCTTGTTTTCTGGGGTGATCTTTTTTATTATTCTTTTGCCATCTCAGGCAGCGTCGATCGAAGGCACTTTTGCGGGGTGTGCACGGTGATACAGATGCCGAAGTGATGTTCTTTCTGATTATTTTGCGGCAAGAAATGAATTTCTTTTATGCGGCACATTTGTTTTCATTTTGTATTCTGATTTGAATTTTTGACCAGGCAGCCGTCGTTGGTTTATTTTCTCTTGTGTGTAAAAAATATCCACTTACTGGCATCGAAAGCAGCTGACGTATTTTCTACCACGCATGCCACCCTCCTCTAGCCGCTGCAAAAAACTCAGGCCACTTACGAAAAATCAATTCTGGCCAATGGCCATCTACATTCAACTCGTTGAACCAAATTTGCGAGAATTTGGTTGTGGTCCCCGTTTTGCATAGGATAACTCAAGAAAATTAGACAAAAACAGCACTTTCAATTTGTTAAATTTTTCCAATATTTTCCATGAAACATAATCAGATTTTTTACGGAAACCGTTACCAATCCCTTAATCTTCATAACAATATGAAAAACATTAGGAAAATTTATCGAAAAATAGGAGAAAAAAAGAATAAAAAACTAAAGAAAAATTTTTGGAAAAACTAATCTCATTCGGAAAATTCTCGGGCAATTCCTAGGTCGAAAATTAGAAAAGTGCTCCACTTAAAGGAGATAAAACCCTTTAAAGTATCTCTGAAAAAAAATTTGCTATATTTGGTCAAATAGTTTTCGAGAAAATTGGTCATTAAGTTGGTCAAAAAGTGGAGTTGGTCCTTTTTTTTAAGGATCATAGAAAAAAAACTAAATACTTTTTCAAAAATGTGCTCCACTTAAAGGATATAAAACCCTTTGTCTTATCATTTAAAAAAAGTTTGATATAGATTCAACTAATAATAACGGAGAAAATAGGTCATTAAGTGGACCAATTAAGCATGTTTTGGTAAATTTGCCTCTTAAGTTCTGTTCAAATATCCTATGTGCGACTTGAAACTAGGCTAGTTCGTGAAAATAATAAAGGGTTACGATTTGAAACAAAGATTTGGTTTTTTTTCTTAAGACCAAAATTAAAACTTTTAATTATACATCTTTAACAGGCGAATCACTAACTGTCACCATCCTTGATAGTTTGAATAGTTTCGGCATTGATTTAAACTTGTTAATAGAGGGAAAAGTTATGATCGAGCGAATAATATGTCCGATCGGTACAACGGTGTTAACAAGAAGATTGAAAACAATCATCGCCTGGCCATACCTATACGTTCACTGTGCTGCTCATTTTCTGAATTTGGTAGTGTCGAAAGCCTGCGTACTTCAAGAAATTCGCAACTGTCTAGTATAAAATAACACTCAGCACGGGGCCAATTGCAGGTAAATCAGGGTCAAACGTAACGAATTGCAAGACACAATATTGGCCTTGGCACACAAGGCACACAAGGCCTTGCAATGACTAACAGATGTAAACATTTCAACGCCTAAGTTATCACGTGCGTTCCCAAAAGTGTGCCCAAGTGATGATGATACCACTTGAGGCAGTGCCCGAGTTCTAAAGAACAATGTGCTAGGGAAAGCATTTTCGCGCCCAAAGCAATTAACTTACGAAACAAGTGCAATGCAACATACGCAACTTGATTCCCGGTTTCTAACCCTCTGTGCAATTTGTTGACCTAAACAAAGAATGCTGAATTGTTTGCAGATGCGGAATTCCTGATTGGGAAAACCATTCGTAGTAGCCCACGAAAGATAGCTTTTGACCCGGAAATAAACCAAAAGTTTTATTGGTTTAAACGATAAATTAGACCCATAGAAACAACATATCAATTTACGTCCTTTTACTTCCACTTTACTACTTCCTCTTACTACTATTCAAAGGAAGTAAGTCCCTGGCATGGGACATACACTCCGAAAGTCAAAATAACTCGGCCGTTAGAGGACCGATTTCGACGAAACTCATCTTGAACGATAGGGGAAGGTTCCTAGAATTAAATTAGATAGAGTCTCTATGTATCATGCAAACCCCGGGTCCTGGAAATTCCTGTAACCGCTGTAATTCGGACAAATATCGCCTGATTTAGCAGGAAATCAGTTCGCTTAGAAGGTCAACTCCTTCTGAATGTACTCCACATACATGTTAGTGCTTTTATTTATAAAATTTGTATCCTTGGTTACCAGGAACCTTGAACTTCAAGATCCGTGAATCTCACAAAGAAACAAAATCAGTACCGGTAAATTTCAGTACCCATAAATTTCTGTATTCTAAAGTTTCAGACCCCGTGAATTTCAAGATCCTTGAATTTCGGAATCCTTGAAGTTCAGGATTCTTGAATTTCAGGATCCTTGAACTTCAGGATCCTTGAATTTCAGGATCCGTTAATTTTTGCGTAAATCAGTAACAATAATATGATTTATTTGTGTAACTTTAAATAAAGAAGAATGCTTTTATACAACATATTAGAGGTCCTTGCGTGACGATCGAAGCCATCCGGTTGGAGTCATTAGTCATTACTCATTCGTACCGATGCGTGTATCCCATGTAGTGTGCTGGAAAATTCTTTTTGAAGTTAGGTGCTTTACTCGTACGAGTGACCTGTGTTAGTTCGATATTCTTATTGTTTAAAGTTCAAAGTTTAAAGTCACTTTAATTTGCAAAGGTTTCCTTTATCTCCTTTATCGTGACACGATTCTTTTCAATAATTATTTTTTTCCCTTGTAGGAATGAATACTCTCGACCAAAAAATATTGAAACAGCTGCGCTTAAGGGGTCATCAGGAGATAATGACAATAAGAATCCAATGTCTCTTTTGCGGTCGTCATTAACTCTATTTGACATAGGGAGGGATTGTATATTCTGTGGCAAAAAAGCTTCTGTTAGAATTGAAGTCAAAATGAAGCAGCAGTATAGGAAAACTTGATGAATGAAAACTTGAAATTGTGACTGGAGATTTCCACGCCAATGATGCTAGATACCATGACGAATGTCGAACAATATTTTTCCTAGGTGGTTTGATCGAAGGTGAGTGTGGAAGTGGCGATGTTAAACACGTCGGTAGATCCGAGAGTGAAAACAGGCTGCAAGCTTTCAGGACTGACTGCCAATGTTCTATAGATGAATTAGAGGCGTATATGGAAAGCTTTGCTTTGCTTTGGGCTTAATTGTAAACTGTGTAACCACTACGGGAGCCGCATTTGTGTCTTCCAGGGAGAAGCTGTGTAATCAATTTTAAACGCACACCAGACAATATTATATATCAAAAGTGGAAAACAAACAAGAAAAATTTTGAACAGGAAGAAAGACTGCGTAAAGTAGAGGAGGCTGCTCAGGTTCATCATGAAGGCATACACGGTAAAGCGTATGACGGTGATATTTATCTCAGCAAAGAGAAAAACTATTATCCCAGTATGCACTGTGCGTTTTAAAATACAGATTTGAAAAAGCAGTAACAATAAAGGGCCCTCAAAAATTGCACAGTTATACTCAGTGAAAAACTACTCATTTTCAGAGGAATCAACTGTAAAAATTGTTTCAGCTGATGACATTGATGATGATCTGGAAATAAATGACATTGTTGGTTTTGTTACATGCCAATACTCAAATAAGTGGTGGTTGAGTTGTGTGTTCGGAGTAGAAGGAGATGAAGTAAAAATTAGTTTTTGGCACCACATGGCCCATCTCCATCTGTCAAGTATCCTAAATTTAATGACATAAAAGTTGAGTGTTCAAGAGCAGACGCGTTCAGCTTTTCCTCTAATACAATTGAAAAAAATTGGTTAAAAAGTTCAAGTTGGAAGAAGACTAATGATAGTATTGAAAATAGTGTGTAAATTATTAAATTGGTTAGCGGAAAACTAAAAGTGCAAGGGAACAAAGTTACAAAAAGGGCGGTGAGCAGCCCGGTGATTGTTAAAACTCAGGGGAGAAAGAAAATAGGGGGGCAATATAAAGCAAAAAACAAAATTAGCAAAGGGCCTGGTAAAGAGATCAGAAAACGGCAACAGAAGCGGAAAAAAAATATATGGGGACAATATAAAATTAATTAAAGAAATTGGTAATAAAGATGGATTAGAAGAGAAAATGGCGGACTTGACAGGAAGAGATGAAAGAGCCAAGGAGAACATAGAAATGGAAGAAGATGGAGGAAGTTCTTCAGCACTGATGGAGGAGAAATATAAGTGGCAAACAGTAGTCAAGAAGGGAGGTTGCCAGATAAGAAGAACAACTGTGGAAGATAAAAACTATACACAAAACAGGAAGGAGAACTATTACGGACAATCAGGGAAGTATCTTTAGGAAATAATAATGAAAATAACAGTAGGGAGAAATTAGGTAAGGTAGCAAAAAGTAATAATCAGAACAAAGAAGACTTTATAGTAATCCAGCCTCAGCAGCACTTCCTGAGCTTGGTTAGTCGGTTCTGGTGGTCTGGGTAAGATGCCCAAGGGTTTTTCTAGGGTGGAGCTGCTAAAAAGCAGTGGCTCCTCTTAGAGCAGCTATTACTAGCTGTCGCTCTGGGATAGGTTGAGAGGTAGTGTGGAGCAGCGAAAATCAGCTGTAGCTCCGTACTCAAAAAGTATCTTCACTATTCTCTGATTCTTTATTAATTTCATAGCTTATTTATACCTAATTCTGAATTCTTAATTTTACATAAAAGTAGAGGGGGTAAATCGAGCCTTCCCAATAGCTTATTGATTAGTACCCTTAGTCAGCGAATTGTACCTGACCTCGAGTCACCGGGTGCCGAAATCTACATTCAGCATAATGCGCTGGAATGCATTTCGTAAGCACTCTGCACATATCGTGTCGATCACCCCGCTGAGCTGAGTAGGCAGCATGGGCAATGTGCCGTGGGTCAGTGTTCTAAAATATGTAAACAAAATAATTGCACAATCGACCAAGTCATATGTGCATCATTGCCTTGGGGTCACGTTTCCTTAGCGTGATTGTTTTCGGGATTTTGGGTGTACTATCACACCTCTTCCCTTTGGGAAAAAAATTTTTGTTTATAAACAAAAATTTTTTTTTTTGATTTTCTTTTATTTTGCTTCTTTTTTTTTTGGGGAGACTTGCTTACCTTTCCTCTTTACATTAGCTTATTTTGGCTACCTAGGTCTTAATTTAGACTTGCTACTACTGTATTATGTGTAATTCTCTTTTCTTATACATTTTATTATCTGTAATTTGATTATATGCAATTTTTTTTTTTTCTCATGGTTTTTCAAGCTATCGTGTAAATTACCTATGCTTATGTTAAGTGGCCTGCGCATCTATTCTATTACAATTAAAACTTATTCTTATCTTTCAGTGATTGCTAACTTAATTACCCATTCCTACGTTATATGTTGACTCTTCTTAATCTATTTTTATGTATTGTTGTTAGTTTTCCTTTTTTATTTCTTAATACACAGTTTGGATTTTCTATCTTCGCTACATGAAGGGCCCGTCGTAAACTGGATCAAGTTTTTTTCTATTCTGTCTGGTGACTAATACTTGGTCACCTGCTTGCAATGCTAGTGGGTTACATTTGGTGTTGTTGGTGTTGGTTCTAATTTTTGAGTCATTTAATCGCCGCTTTACGTTCGCAATTGCGTTTTCCAACCTGTATTTCAGCTCCTTGTTGTATATTTCGATATTGTAGATCGGGTCTGGTTTCTCGACTAATAGCTCCGATGGTAAACAAACCTTTTTACCGTATACCAGTTCGAATGGCGTATACCCATGTGCGGTGTTCGGCGTGGTGTTATAGCAGAACATGTAATACGGTGTCCATATGTCCCAGTCATCTTTTGTCTCATTAACGAATGATCGTAAAAATTCGTTTAGGCACTTGTGGTTCGTTTCTAGTCCTCAATTGTTTCAGGATGTGCCGCGGTCGCAAACAGTTGTTTAATTTTTAATATTTTGCAGATTTCTGTCACTATTTGGTTTTTATACTCGGTCCCAAGATCTGTTTTTATCTTATTCATTGGTCCATAGTTTAATATAAAACCGTTGACTATTGCTTTTGCTATTGTGTTGGCTTCCTTGTCTTTCGTTGGGATAACTATAACAAATTTGCTTAGATCACATTGCATTGTGACTGCGTACCTGTTGTCATTGCTAGTTTTAGTAAAGGGTTCCACAGTGTCAATTGATACGATGTCAAAAACTTTTGCTGGAGTTGTTGTAATTTCCATTGGTTCTTTATTCAGTTTTTGATGCTTATTTTTCGCACAGGACTCACATCTCTTTACATATTGGGATATGGTTTTCTTCATTTTCTTCCATCGGTATATTTCCTTTAGTTTGTTAAACATTCGAGATATTCCCAGATGTCCGCCGGTTGGTGTATTGTGCTGTTCTTTTATGATTTCATCTATTCGGTCTTTGCTGACAACGTTCTTTGGAGGTTGGTATATTTTAATGATGATCTTATTCAATTTTTCATTTCCCATTTTTTTAAATGCGGTTATACTTATGTACTTGAATATGTTACTTTCTGCAGAAAGTTTCAAACAATTCGTTTGAATTTTACTTAATATTTCGTGGTCCAATATTTCGAATGCCTGCTCTAATGCGGGTTCTGCTCTTTGGCCTTTAATATGCCGCTCATATATAATTTTATTATTGTGCACTAATTTCAGTTTAATTTTAATTTGTTTCTTGCTATCATCATCAAGTGTTATATGAAGTTCTTCAACATTATATACTTCTGAGGGTGATAATACCTCTGCGACGTGCAGTTGATCAGTCTGCTTAATTTCGAGAGTACCCTTCGCTTCTGCTTGAGTTTTATTTTGATTTCTTTTTGTCATTGAACGTGTCTTCATTTGAAGGATGTTTATTTCCTTGAGATCTTTCAGATCGATATTTATTCGTGACAGCGCGTCAGGTCCTACGTTTTCCTTGCCTTTGACGTGCTGTACTTCGAAATCGAATTCTTCCAGATCCAATCTCATCCTTGTTAGCTTTGATGAGGGATTCTTCATGCCGAATAAGAAAGCTAACGGCTTATGGTCTGTTTTTATTATAAATTTCCTTCCATAGACATACGGTCTGAAGTGCATTATAGCCCAATGTATGGCTATAAGTTCTTTCTCGATCGTAGATTTATTTTTCTCGCCTGGGGTGAGCGTTTTGCTAGCATAAGCAATCGGCAAATCTTGTCCATTACTGCTTTGTGAGAGTATTGCCCCACATGCTGCATTTGAAGCATCTGTGCTTATGATGAACTGTTTAGTAAAATCTGGATATTGAAGTATTGAGGGCGAAATGAGTGCTGTTTTTAATTTATCAAATGCGTTTTGCTGTTCATTTGTCCATTCAAATGTAGAATTTTTCCGGAGTAACTTATTTAAGGGTAGAGCGTGCTCTGCAAAATTCGGGACGAAGCGGCGGTAGTAGTTGCAAAATGCAACGAATCTCCGAACTTCGTCTGCAGATTTGGGGATAGGGTAATTTTTAATGGATTCGTACTTTGAGCTGTCTGGTTTAATACCTAGTGCCGAAACTTGGTGACCTAGGAACGTAACTTCGTTTTGGAAAAATTTACATTTTTCTGGGTTTAACTTTAGATTTCTTTCTCGCATTCTTGTAAAGACTGTTTCCAAGTTCTTGAGATGATGTGCTTTAGAGCAGCCGATCACTATGATATCATCGATATACAGGAATGCTATTTCTGGTGATAACCCCGCCATAGCGATCGTCATCATTCTCTGGAAACTGTTAGGACTGATATTTAAACCAAATGGTAGTCTAGTGGATTGTTAGTGTCCTTCATTGGTCGAGAAAGCTGTTAGTTTTCTGGATGATTCATTCAATGGAATTTGATGAAATCCAGACATTAAATCCAAAGTTGAAAAATATTTTGCTCGTCCCATTTGATCTAGAATGTCTTCTATTCTTGGGAGAGGAAATTTATCCGCTAGAACTTTTTTATTTAGGTTCCTAAAGTCAACCACCAGACGCCATTTTTTCTCATTATTTGTTGACTTTTTCGATACTAGTAAAATAGGAGAGTTGAATTGTGATACGGAATTTTCGACAATTCCGTCTTCCAGCATTTTTTCAACTTGTCTCTTAATCTCATGTTTATGAATATCGGGTATTCTGTAGTTCTTGGTGTAAACCGGTACGCTGTCTGTTAGTTCAATGTTTTGCTCATAGAAATTGTTTGTTGACAATGGTTCGTTTTCCATAGCAAATATATCTCTATACTTAAGGCATAAATTTTTAAACTCAGGCAAGGCATATGATGGTACGTTACTGAAATTTAATTTTTGCAAAAAATTTTCTGAATTGTTTATTTTTGTTGTACAAATTTTGTAATTTACTAATGGTTGTGTTTCAATGGTGTTTTCGTTAATTATTACTGTATTGTTTGTTGTATTCAAAATTCTTACTAAAGGGTTTTTGCATGTTGTGATCGTACCTGCCACGAATATGCCCGGTTTAATTTCTTTGCCTGGAATGACAATATTGCTACCACCAATTGTGCTTATTGTTTTGATTTCTCGAACAATTTCACACCTTGGTGGGATAGCAATAGCGTTAGCGTAAGGCCCGCTCAGAATTGGTATTTCTACCGAATCGTTACCGAGATTAAGAGTTAGAGTCCAAGTATCGTAATCGATATTTGCCTTGTACTTGGTCAAGAAATCTAATCCCAAAATCGCATCTGCCTCTATAGCGAACTCATTACTGACTATTTGGAACTCATGTTTTAATATAAAGTAATTATTGAAAATTAGTTCTGTTTCTGTTGTGCCGATTGACATTTTCATCGTATCTGTTACTCCTTGAATTGTACATTTATTATTTGGACTGTACCACTGATCTTTACTGATTTTTTCTCTTCTAAATATTGATACGTCTGCTCCTGTATCCACGATAAATGTGCATACTGCATCACACATATTTGTAAATGCTTTTACAAAATTACAGTACGCCAGATTTAGGGCCCAGTCCCATAGCCACCGTTGGCCGTCAAAACGTTCGTGCCCACTTCGGGCACTCTTCGCCCTGAAAAAACTTGTTTTCTGTATGGGAAACAAAACCCGAAGACTCAAATTAAAGTTAAGGGGAACGAAAAAGAGTACGCCGTCAAGACACCGTCAAGACCGTCAAGAGAGAATTTTTACTTCGGTTCTGACGAATGTTTTAGAGGGGAAACATTGTTTACGTTAAGTACTACGTACAGTAAAGTAATTCGAGTTTTGTTTTGAATGAAATATGTTTACTTTTTTTTATAATATATTGCTTACATTCCTAGACCTAAATATAAATTAAAAATAAATGCAAATACAACTCTTTAGTGGTTCTTTAACAATAAATAAATTACGAAATAACACTAACATATAGATTATAAGTACTTAAAACCTAAATATTTAACGTTTACAAATGGAGAAATGGTCATCTAATTATATTAAATTATTATTTTTAAAGAATTGTTTTATTTTTTATTAAATAAATTTAATTTTTCAAGAGCTATATTTAGTATTAGTAGTTTATATTTATGCTGCTCTTCTATACATATTTTCAAAATCAATTATCAAAAGCCTTTCAACATTTCCGGAAAAAATAAGTTAACGAAATCAAAATTAAATTTCTTCGATGAAATTGCTTCCCCTCATTCATTTTCGACCACTGTACATGCAGAAGAAGCGTAGCAAGCATCAGAAAACAGGTTCAATATGAGGGGAATCAGACTCGTAGATGAAAGCAAAATACAGGCCGTCGTCGCCGTTGTCGTTAAGATTTGCTCAACTTTGCTCTCTCAAGAACATTTTCTTGGGCCGAAGACTACCCGAATGAGCACGAACGTTTTGACGGCCGACGGCCAACGGTGGCTATGGGACTGGGCCCTTACTCTGCATACTCTTGGGTTTGCTCGTTCTCCCCCAACCGGTGCCTTTCCGTATTCAATTGGGGGTTTGGATCTTCCCCCGATTCATATAATGATTGATTCTACGGTTCCGGTGTGCCATATTCTGATAGACGTTGTTATTATTTGAGAAATTGTTTCTTCTGTTGTACATATCGTTTCTGGTGTTTTCTAATCGACTCCTTTGATTCTGTTTTGTAACTGGGTATCCGTTACCTGTACTTTGGCGCTGATACCTTCTTTGCCAATCTCCTCTGTTACTGCCACTGAAATTATTATATCCTCTATTCTGGCCCCCATATGGCCTTGCTTGTCTGCTGTTAAAGTGTAGCACACAGTGGCGGATTAACCGGTACGCTTAGTACGCTTAAGCGTAGGGCCCCGAGGCCCACAGGGGCCCCCGATCGTTTCAATATTTTTTCAGGATGAAAATTCGGCCTGTAAGTGAAATAAAAAATTCCTTAATTTGCCCCCTCAAACTACTATATTTCATAAGTCACACGAAACGCAATTAAATGAAAACCAAAATTCAGCTGTTAGTTAAAAAATACCATCATACTTTCTCTAATTATTCCTGTCTGCCTGCAATAAATTCCTGCTATGGTGGCGTGGCGACCGTGCTCACAAAAAGGTCGTAATTCAATAAATTTGTCGGCATTCCTTTTGAACTCTATGTACAAATCACAGAGTGGATGTGGAGTCGGGATAGGGATGCAAAGTGCAAAGCACTTGTGTTGCAGTTCTAGAAATCGTATAGTTTTTTTGCCCCAAATCCTGATCTTCCGATATCGAGAGTAGCTTTTTCTAACGGGCCTATTCCCGTGGCAATCTGCGGGGCACCTGCCAAATTGGGCTTTAGTTCTACAAATTTGGCGCGTTCATTTCATAACCCAAAGAAATATTCAAATAGTGTTGATAGTGACGGACAAGTATAGTTTACTCTTCATTATATTTATACTTGCATTTTATGTGAGATATTATTGGCGAAAACTGAAAAGTGTTGGTGTAGTGTAATTGAAGTATTTCTATTTATGTTTGGACTTCTAATCCGAGTAATAAGATATTCTCATTAAACGATAAAAGGTAAGCTTTTGACCCGCTATACACTTCAGCTAAGCTAAGAAGCTAAGTTTCTCTCTCGGTTGTCAACATAAAGGATCTAAATGGATTATTGCACACCACACCTTAGCGAAGCTATGTAAGCGATGTTTTCCCTGCTCGAGCGATTTGCGCTAAGTTCGCGTGCATAGCATGAACACAGCGATGCAGGCGGGCTTCGCTTACAAATACATGTAACTCCAGGGTGTTTTATATGCAATCAAATTGTCTGTATTGAATGACAGTTGTTATGTTATTTTGTGGTTATGAACAAGTGAAAAGTTGAAAAATTAAGGAAAACTAAAAAAAAATTGGAAGTGAAATCAATAAGTGGAAAAAAATCAATAATTCCTTCTTCGCTATAGTGTGCAGCATACCGAAGCTAAGCGAGCTAAGCGATAAAACTAACAAAATTTACCGCGCATAGCTCAGCTAAAGTGTATAGCGGGCCTTATCTTTATAGTTTTTTTTACAGTTGACACCATGTCCGACAGACGTTATCTGAGCGGCTACCAAAAACGAAAGCTTAAGGAAATGAAAGAGCAGAATAAAACTAAGCATGCAAAATTAACAGAATTTTTTGCTCCAGATAATTCTAAAGGGCTAATTGAAAAACAAAACAAAAATTGTTCTCAAACCATAGAAAATGTCGAGGAAATATGTGAACCTAATACTTCACAACGACCTGATAACGAAAATAATAGGGATGGGTTACAGGAACGAAATAACGAATCTATGAGTTTCCCTACTATAACTGTGAGAGAGAAAGCTATTGATAACATAAACCATTCTATCACTGAGACTGAGACGGAGGTTGCAAAAAATTCAGAATATAGCGGCGAAGTATTTACGCAATTAGAATTTGATAACACTTGCGATAGGTATCAGGATTTAGCATTTTGGCCAAAATCTATTGCCATTAATAAAAACGATGTGTTGAGATTGTGTCTCCACAAAGATTTTTCGTATTTTCAAAATTGTGACCTTAATAACAGTTATCCTCGATCCGAAACAGTATTCGGGAAGCAAAAAAGATGTTTCAATAATTCCTATTTCATTAAGACACTCAAAAACGGACAAAAGATAAATAGGAAGTGGCTATGTTACTCACCAAGTAGTGGAATGGTTTATTGCATTGCTTGTAAATTGTTCTCCTCAGTAGAATCAAAGTTTAAAACCGGAATAAATGATTGGTCCAATATTACACGATTATTGGATATGCACAATGAAAGTACGAATCACAAGCAGTCGATGTTGACATGGTTCGCTAGGAAGGAAAATAAGAACACCATTGACAAAGAAATAGAGCAGCAAACCAAACAAGAAGTAGTCTACTTTTACAAAGTATTGCAAAGAGTGGTAGCAGTTTTAAAATTTTTGTGTCAGAGAGGCTTAGCATTAAGAGGGCATGAAGAAAAATGGGGCTCACCCAACAATGGCAATTTTATGGGAATTATTGAGTTAATTTCAGAATTTGATCCGTTTCTTCAATTACATTTGAAAAAATGCCAATCTGAATCAAAAAAATTGATTTCTTATTTGTCTAAAACTACATATGAAGAAATAGTTGCCATAATGGGAAAGCAAGTATTAAAAACAATTATCAATCAAATAAATGAAGACGATGTTCAGTATTATTCCATAATTGTTGATTCTATGCCAGACTTGGCACACATTGATCAACTAGCTATAGTCTTGAGATACTGCTACCAAGGATCAGCTTATGAAAGGTTCTTAACATTCCTTCCAATTGAGAGACATTCCTCAGAATATTTGTTTGAACAAATATCAACTTTTTTGAGTCAAACTGGTCTTCCCTTAGAAAACATCCGAGGGCAATCTTACGACAACGCAGCCAATATGAGTGGCCAATATACTGGTGTGCAAGCTCGGTTTAAGTCTATCAACAAATTTGCAAATTTCATCCCTTGTTCCGCACATTTATTGAACCTTGTGGGAGCAGAAGTTGTTACGTTGATTCCAGAAGTCGTGGATTATTTCGGTATCCTGCAGTCTTTGTATGTTTTTTTCTCTGCATCGCCGCATAGAAGGAATATAATATCAAATATTTCCAAATCTAAATATACCTTAAAATCTTTGAGCGCTACCAGATGGTGTGCTCATCATGAAGCTGTTAAAGCACTGAAGTTTGGGTATAATGATATCTTAAAGGCTTTGAAGCACATTTATTTGGATGAAACAGAGAAGAGAGATTGTAGAAATGAAGCCAAAAATTTATACAAAAAACTTATCAAATTAGAATACGCTATGCTAACAGTTATTTGGGAAACAATTCTAGAACGCTTTGATAAAGTTTCTTCCAAACTTCAAACACCTAATTTGGATCTACAAGTTGGATACCATTTATTGGACTCTTTAAAGTCATTTTTACAAGAAATTCGGACAAAAACTGAATCACAAACAGATCAGATAGAAGCACAAGCTAGAGGACTAAGTGAAGATATTGAACAAGAATACTCCCAGGGCGGGTTCAATAAACGTATAAGAAAAATATTACTCGCGAATAGGGAAATTGAAATGCCAAGATTTTTTGGAAAAGGTAAATTTAGGGTGGAAATATTAACTAGACTGTTGGATTTCTTGATTGGCGACTTAGACCGTCGAAGTTCTGTGTATCGAGATATAACTAACAAATTCAAATGTATATTCGATATAGGAGATCTTTCGCAAAACATTGATAGGGACAGTTTCAAAACACTCTTAGAGTTTTATGAGAACGATCTTGAGGAGGGAATTATTCGCGAAGCATCTCAATTCAAAGAATATCTTAAAGTCTTAAAACCTGAAAAAAATACGTGTTGTTCAGAAATGTTGAAGATAATTTACGAAAAGGGAATGATAGAAACTTTTTGTAATTTATATATCGCTTTAAGGTTGTTTTTAACGTTACCCATAACGAGTTGCGAAGCAGAGCGCTCATTTTCTAAATTGTCATTAATAAAAAACAAATATAGAACTTTAATGAAGGAAAACAGACTGCAGTATTTAGGAATACTTTCGATTGAAAGTCATATCACAAATAGTCTAAATTATGATGCGACGATAAGAGAATTTGCCGATATGAAAATAAGAAAAAAAGTTTAAACTTTTGATATTAGTTTTTATATTTTTATTTAATTTTTTCAATAATTTTATGTTAATGTTGTTTTTTGTAAAAAAAATTTTATTTTGTATTTTGTACCTGATTTACTCTTGTTAAAATAGTATCCTCTTTTGTTATTGATTATTATTCATTTCTTATATTTTGTTTTAATATACACTATATTTTATTAATGAACTGTAAATTTTATTTTGAAAAACCGAGTTTCCATTGAAAAATTGTTTTGAAAGAAATTGAAAAAGTTGGGGAAGGGGCCCCAAAAGTTTTCAAGCGTAGGGCCCCGGAAATCGTAAATCCGCCACTGAGCACACTTGACTGTGGCCTATCCACTGTTATGGCCTTTGCTGATATCTGTGATAATGTGGTCATACTGCTTGCTGCTTGATGTCTCTGGATTTGCTAGGTTTTCAGTGAAGGCTTGCACAGAAAATTTTTCAGCCAATTTCTCTGCTGCTTCACCAGATGCAACGTTTTCTGTTATAAATGCTTTTGTTAATTGCCTAGATAAATCTTCTATTTGTCCTGCAAAGTCCGCAATTTTCCTACTACCTTGTTTGCATGACCTTAACTGGGCCAGTAGCGCGTCAAATGACAGTTTCGTCGTAAATTTTTCTTTTATTTTCTCTGATATTGTAGCAATTGTATTTAATTCGTTTGTAATGACATACTTTGCTTTGCCTGTTATTCTTGTTTTTATGAATTTTATCATCGTGGCCTTATTTTCCGCTTCTGTTAATTCATCTAGTAGCGCAATCGATTCCAAGAACACATCAGTGTCGTCATGATTACCATTGTAGTGTTGGACGAGAGCCGTCGCAGTTTTGATATCGAAAACCATTTTTGTTTTAAATATTTCTATTAAAATATTTCCTAACTTTTTTATCGCAATATACTGCACTCGCAAATTAAAAGATGTTTGCAAATCCGTTATGGCTCCTGCAATTTCTTTGGCTTCATCTAGAAGCCTGCTAACCAATTCTAATTTTTCTTGCCTTGTTTTCGTTGTGTAGGGCCTGTTTGCGCTTTTCTTGTAGTTGCTGTAAATTCTATCTAATTCTTCTTTAATATCGCCCAATGTCTCCATCAATTTACACGTTTAGTTGTACGGGTGTATTGAGGTACTTCTTCCTCAGACCTCGCCTGTGATTTTTGTAAACCGAATACGCAATTCGCACCAATTTCAGCATCACTATACTTGCAAGCAGAATTATAATTTCTTGATTCTCTACCTTAACCGTATCTTCAATGATAAGATTATTGACTACTTGACCATTGTTGTCAGAACTTTTGTTTTGGGTTTTACCATTTTAAAAATTTTTCAATCCCTGCTTATGAAAAGATTACTGGACTCGCTAAACTGCTGGATTTGAGACCCAAAATAAACAATTGTGAGAAAAAATACAAGCCTAATACCTCATTTGTGAATTTAAGAAAAGAAACAAACGAATTTTGATCCCTAACTATTGCTTTTTATTTTTGATTTTCATCTTATTAATAATCTTCTTGATTTCCGCAGCCCTAGTTTTGTATTCCTCCGCGTCTTCGGTAGTTGCGGCCACCTTGGCCAACGATGAGCATAATTTGAATTTTCTTAAAAGTTGTTTTCTCTGTCCTCCTCGTTTGTTCCTCTTAGTTTTCGGCGTACTATTCTTCCTTTGGAGTGACCGGTTCCTAAATTCCTCGATGGTCAGCCTCTTTGGTCCTTGACCCTCAGTTGGTGGTGTTGCTTCGGATAAACTTCTTGGGGCGTTTATTGGTACCCACCGCGTTACGGCTGGATATAATGTGAGCTGTCGTATATCGGCCTCTGGTCTCCTAGCTTTTTCTGCTGTCCTAATTAGTCGTTGAAATGTTTCCTCGATCCCCTGATCTGGAGTCACGGTCGCCATATAGTAATCCAGCCTCAGCAGCACTCCCTGAGCTTGGTTAGTCGGTTCTGGTGGTCTGGGCAAGATGCCCAAGGGTTTTTCTAGGGTGGAGCTGCTAAAAAGCAGTGGCTCCTCTTAGAGCAGCTATTACTAGCTGTCGCTCTGGGAAAGGTTGAGAGGTAGTGTGGAGCAGCGAAAATCAGCTGTAGCTCCGTACTCAAAAAGTATCTTCACTATTCTCTGATTCTTTATTAATTTCATAGCTTATTTATACCTAATTCTGAATTCTTAATTTTACATAAAAGTAGAGGGGGTAAATCGAGCCTTCCCAATAGCTTATTGATTAGTACCCTTAGTCAGCGAATTGTACCTGACCTCGAGTCACCGGGTGCCGAAATCTACATTCAGCATAATGCGCTGGAATGCATTTCGTAAGCACTCTGCACATATCGTGTCGATCACCCCGCTGAGCTGAGTAGGCAGCATGGGCAATGTGCCGTGGGTCAGTGTTCTAAAATATGTAAACAAAATAATTGCACAATCGACCAAGTCATATGTGCATCATTGCCTTGGGGTCACGTTTCCTTAGCGTGATTGTTTTCGGGATTTTGGGTGTACTATCACAACTTGAATAGGAATAGAGAAAAAGGGAAATATAGCCCATCGATTTTTATTAAAAACCCGAACGTTAGAGATTTGCAGAATATATTAATTAATAGATATAAGACATATGAGTTTAAAATACTAAATAATAGAAATAATATTTGTAAGTTAGTGGTGAAAGATAACAAGATGCAAAAGCAGATTTTCAACGATATGAAGGAAGAAAAATTAAATGTGTATACATTTACGGCAAGAGAGGATAAGCCTGTGACTCTTATTTTAAAGGGTATCTCAAGGGAATATGATACCGGTGAGGTTAGGATGGAGTTGGAAAATAAAGCGCCTAAAAGGAACTATTGGAACGAAAGAATATTAAGGTGCAGGAAGCAAAAGCAAGAAGGGAGCAGAATAGGAATTACGTGATGAAGGTAACTAATAATTAATTATAAGGAAGAAGGAGTAACGTACATGCGGCCAGGGTCAAGGAAGCGAGAGATGTTGACAGGAAAAATATAATAAACTCAGTGGGAGATCTGATGCAAGAATCAGTGAGGCTATTTGGACTAACGTTTGAGGAGTACCTGAAGAAATTAAGGAATTTTATTGGTTACTAGAACACACTAGAAACGGATGAAGAAAGAAGGGATAGCTATAATGCGTTCTTGTGAAAACTAAACAGTAATGGGAGTTATTAAAATAGCAACGCTAAATGCTAATTCACTGCTGACAAAAAAACGACAATTGGCGCTGCAGGAATTATTGGAAGAAAACGCACCAGACATAATGTTAATTAACGAAACACATGTTAAAGGTGACGACAAAACTAAAATTATAACATAGCAAGAAATGATCATAAGCAGGGTACGGCAATCTTAATTAGAAAAGGAATTAAATACAAAACAATTAGAAGAAGAAATACAAATATAACTGAAACAAATATTATAATAGAAATAAAAACGCAGGACAACAATAGTATGAGAATTTTAATGACTTCGGCGTATTGGCATTTAGTGGAAACGGAAGCAGGAGATATTATAAAATTCTGTAAAGAAAAGAACCAAGAAATGAGAACTAGTTGCGATGCAGTAATTGTAGCAGGAGACATTAATACAAAACATTTGGATTGGGCAAACAACAAGGAAAATAGGAACGGGAAAGTATTGAAGGAATGATTTCAAAATAATAATTACAACAATGAACTAAGAATAGTGCATCCAAATGCACCTACATTCCCGAAAAGCGCGAGCTGCATAGACTTTTTTATGGTATCAAACAACCTAATAAGTGACATTAATAAAAACTATAATGTGAAACAAGCATCTCGTTTTCAGATCATTATGAGGTGGATTTGGAAATTGAAATGGAAAGCTATAGTATGAGATGGCAATACCAAATGAGTACCATTCATTTAAGGAAACGGATTGGAAAAAATTTGAGAAGGGAATGGATGAGGAATTCAAAAAAATAAGTATAAGTTCTACAAGGAACCTAGACAACGGGGAAATAGTTAACTATATAAAGGAATTCAATAAAATAATCGTAAAAACAGTTGAAAACAATTCTAAATTAGTGACGGATAAACATAGAAATTACAACTGGCCCTTGGAAATACAGAAATTACAAAAAGTTAGGAGGAGTTGGAGGAAAAAAATGAAAATAATTTTTGAAAAATACCTAAATACGGACAATAGGGAGTATAAACAGTGGAAAAGTAGAATTAATTTGCTAACAATTATTTTGGAAGATAAAATAAGGATGTATATAAATCAGAAATTTCAGGAGAAACTGAAAAGAATTAAGCCAGGCCCGGAAGTGTATAAGGAGATGAAAAACATAGTAGGGAAAAATAAAAATAAAGTAGTCAAAAAGGTTGAGATGGAAGGAGAAACAGCTGTGGACACGGAAGGAAAGCTTAGAATATTTAAAAACTACTATGGAGAGTTATATAAGAGAAAGGAGCCAGCACGGAACAGTGAAAACACGCAGCTAATTAAAAATACTGTAAAGGAATTTATAGAAAGAAACTTAAACGAGGAAGGTAATTTTAAACCAGCAGTCAAGTTTGACAATAATAATCAAGCAAACGCAACAAACATAGAAAGACCAATGGCAAAAGAATGGGAGATTTGGGATATAGTGAAGTCACTTAATAATAAAAAATCTACGGGATTAGATAAGTTATCAAACTACTTGTTAAAAAAGATATCGCCAGAAGCAATAAAATTTTTATTAATAATAATAAACAACTGTATAAATAATGCTTACTTCCCAAGGGAATGGCAAGTAGCAAAAATAATACCGATTCAGAAAAAATACAGTACGTTTTGATCAGTTGAAAGCGAAATACGGAAATTGATTACATTAAAAATGCCTCGACCAAAAATTAGGGTATTGCACGATCTGTTTGAGACCAGTGATTTGAATCAAATATTGTGCAATGTGCATCAAACGAAATTATAATAGAAAAGTTTTGAAGAAACACAGTGGAAATTTAGAAAGGCACCTTAAAAAAATCCGGAGTTATACACAAATTACATAAAAAATAAATTGGGCTTACAATCTAAAAATAATATACAGAAAGCAAGACTATCTCAGAAAATGAATAAGAATAACGCAGAACTAGCTATAGTAGACCTTTTTACGAAAAATGGACTACCTTTGTGCATGATTGAAGATCGTGCATTTAAAACTTTAGTGCAACCTGTATTTGATGTGTCAAATATAAGTGTCAAAGAACACAATTTATATAAGTGATCGCATAATTGCATTTTTTGAAAAATTAAAAACAGAAACAATTGATGTTTTAAAAGGAAAATTAATGTTGTTAAAAATAGATGCCGCAACTATACTAGATTTGAGTATGTACGGAATAAGTGTGTACTATATTAAAAATAAATGTATAAAGATAAAAATTCTAGCAATAAAAGAATTGAAATCAAGTCATACAAGTGAATCCATAATACTGCAAGTTTTAGAAGATTACTCCGTAGACATAAACCAAATTTTAACGATAACTACGGACAATATAGAGCAAATATGTTAAAGGGAGTAAATAATTTGAACACGGACTTAGAAGACTTGTTAAAAGACGAATGCTATGAAAATGATTTAACCTAATTGTGAATCTTTAAGAACAAAATTTTCATTGAACAGTATAAATAGTGTTCGTTGTGCTGCAGCTGCACAATGCACATACCCTACAACTTTGTGTTAATGATGCATTAAAATCCTGTCAAATTAAAGCTACGATAGACAAATGCAGATATGTTGCGGAAAAGTTACGAACACCAACTTTTTTAAATATATTAAAAAACTATCCGGTGTCTCCCCGGTTTCACCCAGCAGGGCGGTAATTGGCTCTAGTTTTTTTGTTCTACTCGAAAATAGTATTAAAATAATTTTTATTACTGTAAAACAAAAATTAAGGTGCTTTTTAATTTAAACGTGGGGGGTCTTGCGAAATACATATTTTTTTTGGGTTGGTACTACTGTGCTTGACCTATTTGCCAAATTTCATATCATACCACTTATTAGTTGTTGGTATAAGCTTAGTTTTATGCGACGTAAACAGTTCATTTTTACAAGGTTTTATTTAACTTCGTTTTCGGTTTCTCTGTTTCAGTGTTCGGAACAAATATTGCAGTTATTAACCAATTTCTACCACATAAATTTTCATGAATTTTTTTTCCATAGCACAGATTTCAGGAAGAGATGTTTTAAAAAAAAAAAAATAATATGTTTATTGTCAAAATCATTGCAATTAGAGCATAATTGTTAATCAAGTATTACTGAAATTGCATACGCATTTTAGTCAATTTCAAGGCAAAATTAACATTTGCGAAGAAGAAGACTGCTTACTGCCTGCGCACATTTTTATGTCGCTGAGCAGCGCTGGTTTATTGCCGAAAACAAGTTTCCTGCTTCGAAACACGCACGCATATCTTCTCCTTGCTCTCAACGAGGGGGCGATTTTTGTGTGCTGGCGAGATCTGAATTAGGATAAAGGAGTATGGGCGTTTTTGGGCTATCGGCGGCCACCTACAAAATTAGTATCAAATGAAAGTTCTCTCTATTAGTAACAACTTTTGGCATGGGCGTTACATTGTATTTCATTTAGGAAAAAAAATATTTAAATGTAAAGATTGCATTGAGTAAAAGTTAGCCTTATATGGAAACACCAAGAAGGTGTTGCCCGATTTTGCTCATCTTCGAATCTGACCTTACAATTTTAACGAAACATTGATGTACCGAATTTCAACCCTCTAACTATAAGCGTTCTCAAGTTATCGACCGTTCAGACAGACAGACAAACAGACAGACATACTATACTGTAAATATCAAAATTCAACTCAGCATGTCGAAAAACCCACGGAACACCCATTTCGTTCCATTCTAACCACATTAGAGATTTTGGCTAGTGATATGAACGGAGAAATGGACGGCGGAAATTGGCGAGAGTCGTGTGATCCGTACGCGCAATTCTGTGGTCACCTTTGTCTCATTGTGCATTTCGGGCATTGCTCACGCATAACGAATTTACTTGGCTTTCGTTTTTGGACTTTGATTATACGTGTGAATTGGATTTTATTAACTATGGCAGAAGATCGAGTAGTCTGTGTTTTGTGCAATCGATCAGTGGTTAATAGAAGAAGATTCGAGATAACCCAAGATCTTTTTGAGGGAAATACCGCAAATGCTCAATATATTATTGAAGCTATTGCTCCACGACAAGTAAGTATTTTTAGGTACCTATTCTATTTACTTTACCAACAAGTCAATATGATTTTTGAAGATTGAATATAACGGTCTGGAATACGTTTGCCGACCATGCTGGCAGCGAGCTCAACGTGCTGTACAACCGAATACAAATCCTGCCTCGCACGAATGTGTACTGCAGGTTGAAGAGTACTCTCGGGTGGCCAACACTGCAACCAACTGTATGTTTGAGAGATGTAGAAGAGCTACACGTCATCGGATTCCTGAAAATATACGGGTATCACTTTTGGTAGATTTCAATTTATATATACCAGAAGAAGCCAGAGTGTGTGAAACACATTTAAGATCCAATGATTGGGATGAAATCGTTGATAGTCCAAATCTAAGACATGATTTTAATAGTACTCATTTCGTACAAATTATGGGTCTTATGAAAACAGCTGTCTCAAATAGCTGTATTTTGAATTTTGAAAACATTGACAACATGAGCCCTAATGAAATACATATTCGATTGGGTCTTAGCCGAGCACAATTCTCTGAGGTCTTAGAACAGACACCTTCTTTGTCTGGTTCATATTCAAAAACTGCTCTAGCCATTTATTTAATGAAGTTGCGGAGTGGCGAATGTGACGAAAGATTAGCAACTCTCTTTCAAATGAGTAGAAGAACATTAGAGAGAAACTTAAAAAGAGCCAGGGATTGTTTGAGTGCCGAGTTCATGCCTAGGCATCTGGGTTTCGATCACATAGGTCTTGATCAGAATAACAGAAGAATACTCGTTGAACGCAACCTTTACGTACCCAACGCTTTGTTTGGAAATCCTAATTCACCATTAGAAGACAGAAAAGCAATAGTTATAATGGACGGAACATACGTTTACATTCAGAAGAGCACCAATTATTCCTTCCAAAGAGAAACATATAGTTTACATAAGTTTTCAAATCTATTAAAACCATTTATTGTTGTAAGCTGTGATGGTTATATATTAGATGTCTGTGGACCATATGCGGCTACTGACTCAGATGCAACTATTTTGAAAAGAATGATATATGACGAAAACGGTACATTTCATTGGTTCTTTCGTCGCGGCGATATTTTTATTCTAGATCGTGGGTTTAGAGACGTTCTTCCTGATTTGACACAGTTAAATTACTCGGCTTATATGCCTGAAACTAAGGACGGTGGTGCAAGCCAGCTCACAACCGACCAAGCAAACAGATCTAGATTGGTCACCTTATGCCGCTGGGTGGTTGAAGTAATAAATGGTAGATTCAAGCGAGACTTCAAGTTGTTCCGACAGGATTACTTCAATCGGGCTTTAAGCCACATGTTCGATGATTTCAAAATAGCAGCGTCACTTATTAACGCTTTCCAGGACCCTATACGTGATAATGAGCATGCACTCACTTTTGTTGACATTATATATGATCGCTTGAATCAACCGAATCACCTAGCGGACTATGTTGTGCGTTATAATATTAATAGACAAAGAGCAACATTCCAAAGCATCACCGACGATCAGACTATTTCCGATGATTTTCCAAATCTCTCAGAAGACGATCTTATTCTGTTTGCTCTTGGTACATACCATATTAAGGTAGCCCGCAGTTATTATGCTGAGCATCTAGAACAGGGCTTGTATAATATTGAAGTGTACCGAGAGCAACAAATAATTGGGCTTAACGAATATATTGAAGAGCGAGATGTTTGGATGTTACGTGTCCGTATACAGTCCAGGCATGTAAGGTCCAGGACTTATTATTCTTATATAGTAATTGACCGACAAAAAAATGGAAGACAAGCTATCGCTCACTACTATTGTTCATGTCTGTGTGGAAAGCGCACAGTCGGATGTTGTGCACATATTATGTGCGTCATATGGTATTTAGGGTGGGCAAAAAACCAACCAAGGGAAATTCGATTACCAGCAAATGAATTAAATCTAATTATAGAACATTATTAGGCATTAAAAATATTTGTAATACATAGGTTATAATATAGTTTGTAATAACTTACATAATTTGTAATATAGCTTTAATACATTGTATGGTAATTAAATATTTTTAATAAATACAATATATCATTATATCTAGATTATTTTTTCACTTTTCTTGCTACTTAAGTTTTGAGATATGCAACATTAGTCTAGATACATCAAATCTGACATTAGTGTGTTAAAGTATGGCGTTTTCAATGTTATATGTGCTCTGAACATTTTGTCATACGTCGAAATTCACGTCAAAATTCATAAAAAGTCCTCGCACGAAAATGTTCACGATTTAATTCAATTTTTGAACCGAAATTAATTTTTCAAGTCACTTTAGTCAGTACAAATAGCACTCGTATTACAAAGCGTTCTGAGCACATATATCCTTAAAAACGTTATATTTTAGGATGCTGACGTCAGATTTTATATATCTAGATTAGTGTTGCCATATCACAAAACTTAAGTAGCAAACCCTCGCAGTAAAGCTATTTAAAACAATAATGTATTTTATCCGCTTTAGAAGTGCGTGGCGGCGATAAAACTTCTGCACAGTAATAGTAGGACCAAACCATATTAAAAAATATCAAAATGAAGGGTGGCCGCGAATAGCCCACGCTCCATACAATTTTGCCCATTCTCCTTTGCGCCTATTTGGTCGATGCACATTTTTGTTATGATTCTTTTTTAGCTGAGGGGAGGGTAAAGCAGGACGCACACTAGTGAACCATTGCACCAGCACCAGAGTGCCTCTGGTTGCAAGAACCACGGTGTACGTTTTGCTTAACATGAAAACATATGGAGAGCCGCACACTACACACCTCATGGTGCTTGCACCGTGCACCATTGTGATTGCACCATGTTTGGTGTGCTCGAAAAAGCAAACCGTGGTGCATGGTTTATGAGAATGCATGATGAGGAAACATTTTTATGAAAAATAAAAAACAACTGCGGAGCAAAATTCTCTCGGAGGGTTCTGTAGTGTGCGGCAGACAACATTCGAGCATGGTTTGCATGGTACAAGAGTTCGCCATGGTGCTGGTGCAATGGTTCACTAGTGTGCTTCCTGCTTAATTCTATTCTTCATATTTTTTAAAAGAAATGTTTTCTATTTCTCAAATGAGTAACACCGCAAGAAGTATGGAGTGGGAGCTTTTCTAATATGATTTTATAATCATTTACTAAAGCTGAAAGCACCATTAATTGCATATTATTATATACCTATATATATCTATGTAATATTTGTATTACATATTATATATATTATAATAATAAATAAATACTATATGAATATATTCAGTTGGATATGTTTTCTGGTAAACACCTGGACAATGTATGCCCATTGCGCATATAAGTATATATTTATTGGTAACACCGTGCTCTCGGCTCACACGTTAAAAGGTAAGGTCCGCCGTAGGAATCAGAAATAAAATTTTACTTAAAAAATTAGATTACAAAATTTTATTTTAAAAAGCACTAAAAACTAAGAAAATAAAAAATTAATAAATTAAAAAAATTAAATAACAATGTTTTATTTTAAAAAGCACTAAAAACTAATAAATAAACTTTCTACTTATACCGCAGTATTTTGGTTACATCTAGTTTAAAATAAAAACTTGGGGTGCATCTTAGAGTATAAAAAAGGAAGCGCTATAAATGTGTAAGCCTATTTGTGTCGCTCCATAGCGCCTTAGACCTAGTAGCGTGGAAACAAAATATTTCCACAATGAATAATATATTATATTAACCCCATAAGTTTATCCAAAAAATTTCGCCGCCTTCGTGAAATGCTTCACTATTATGCGTCTCATAATCAGCCGAAGGAGTGCATCTGCGTATAGTTAGATAAAATTTAATATTTTGTATATGTTTCGTTTCAATGATAAGTAAAAGCAATCACTAACTGTTCATAACTAACTAACTAACTGTTTCCAATTGATAATTTTAAATTTAAGTTATAGGTAAAATTATATTAGAAGTGTGTGTATGTGCTATTTGTATCATCAGCGCCCCAAGTTTTTATTTTAAACTAGATGTAACCAAAATACTGCGGTATAAGTAGAAAGTTTATTTATTAGTTTTTAGTGCTTTTTAAAATAAAACATTGTTATTTAATTTTTTTAATTTATTAATTTTTTTTTGATTTTTATGATGACCGATTATTGGACGATATTCTCTCGATTGGTCTCTCGATTTGGTCTTAAGCATTGATCCAAGTCTCATCTCCCGTGAGGATTCGTTTCATTACCATTTGACAGTTTGTTGGACCGTTTGAACAAATGGAGTGTTTTTGGAGGTTTGCATTTGATGCGTCCGAAGCACAAAACATCTAAATGGTATTCACTGAACCTTTGGAAATTTCAACAGTATCAGAAAGGTTTCCAATTGTTAATCGATGATTTCCAAGCCCCAAACCTTTAATGTTTTTTGACGTATAAGTATAGGGTGTAGTTCATCAGTTGATGTGCATACTGCATAGTTTTCCAACCGCTCTTCGCCTTCAAGGTGTTCTCTTCCGTTTTGGAACGATTTATACAACTTTTAAAACTTTTTCATTACATCGGTAAAGGCCGTCTGCACAAGATTTAACGAATCTGCGGTAGAAAATTCAGAGGAAAGTAAATTATTCATACGCACTCTGTCATCGCATATATTCCTACTGGAATATTATGTCTGTCCAAGTGTTTTTCAAATAATCGCTAAATTTCTGGATAATTGTCGCAGAATTAGTGTTCAACTGTCTTTAAATATGTATATCCTGCGTTCTCATTTGTATTTCCGTCCTGATAACCTTGGTGGGACAAGCCATGAGCAATGAGAATGGATACATCAGATTTAATGACCATCAAAAGAAATTATAACGGATCTTGAAACGAAGGCATGTTGAGCTAGTACTTTTGGATGTTATATTATGGCGTGAAACGAACCGCCAGGAATAAAAACGACTTACTTCTACAGCACGTAGAAGTAATTTAGAGCTTCTTTTTTTTAAATAATAGTAGAAAAGTGGCGAAAATCCAAAAAAAGTAGTATGATTTGTAATAACTTCCTTCTTGGGTGGATAATTTAGGAATTCGAAGAGGGGTGTAGAGCAGCCCGAAGGCAAAACTCAAGGTTGGAGCAGCTGTTGAGCACAACTCCTAGAGACTGGTTTAGGGAGCAGCTAATTAGCACGACTCCCGAGTGAAACAAATTTCGTGTTCACAATGTCTGCTTTATTCTAGGTGCTCTTTATTTTTATACAATTTTGTTCTTAACTAGTTCATCCCTACTCCCTAATCAATAGCTAAAAATATGCCTATTCACAAATATTGCCTATTTCTCAATAATCGCTTATTTGCGATGACCCTAATAATTATATCAAGTGCAGCAATCTGACCCAGCACTATTACCCCATGCTGGTGACCGCTCGTAAGTCACGTTTCCCTATTCACGTGTGCGGGCGCAACTTGCTTCGCGCATGGTTGTTGTTTATTTTCTGGAAGTGTGCTGCATTTTGCGTAACCATGTTTTGTGACCAAATTAATTGTCACTGACTGCACTTGAGCTAGGGTCAAATTGCACCGCAATGTGTTTGCGATTAAATATTTCTTTTTAGGTCAGTGCAGCTGAGTAATTTAGTGGGCAGGCAGGCACTTGACTTATTTTTGGTGATATGCTATTACAGATTGTAATCTCGGAAACTAGAGCCAATAAAAAAATAGCCTGCAAATTCGAATTTAGCATTATCGAAATTATCTCAGAAATACCTTTCGGTTTCTCAGGTCAAAAACTTTGTAAACCAGTGTAATGAACTACATTATTTATGGCGGCTATATTTTTGGATGCAAGAATTAAAGTTTGTTTGAATACGGAGCAGATATCTAGAGCAAAGAAATGTATTACTTCTTTACATAGATGGATAACGGCTCTAAGAGATGAGTGATTTCATGAAATGCAAAAATATTTTATTCAGCTAGTGTATAGATTTTGAAACTATCACCAATTCCACTCCTCTGCCGTCGACGTGTTTTGGGGAAAATGCAGATGAGCCAACAAGTATTCGAATGATACTGTTGAATCTCGACAGATTTTGAAATGAAATTGCCATATCAAATTTTGGGTACTACTAATGAGCAGGTGGTGAGACATACGGTGTTGCAAGGGGCTGCACCTATGATGTCTACTAACCATGAGCTGTTTACAACCCATTCGGCGAAGAATCTTCTCAAATGGAAACATCGGTGGATACACTTCAAAAGGAAAACGCAGACTTGAAAAAAAGGGTGAAACATTTGGAAAGTAGGGATTTCCGAAAAAGGTAAAAAATTCAAAAATGTGTTTTCACCTCTGGCAAGTCACTTATGTAACTTCAACTGCGATCCTCGAGGATTCCTATAGTCGGCAGAAGTGAAAAAATTCTGCTTGAGTATTTGGTTTATGTCACCCTCAACGTATTCGTTCCTTTGCAGATTTATTAAAGATTGGCCGTCTGGCCCGGGTATTCACGAAATTTTGTTTCATGCCCTCAAACTCAAAATACAGCATTTACCAGATATTGCACAAGATTGTCTGATTTGCATCGATGAAATATCTCTAAAAGGTCATTTGTATCATGATAAATCAACTAGAAATTCTAGGGCTGGAGGATGACCGTGAAAATAAGACGAGGTTACCTGCAAAGTATGACTTAGTTGTCCTGGTTAGAAGTATTACTCACCGTTACAACCACTTAGTAGGGTACTACTCGGTTCATACTCCTTGAAGGAAGTAAATATGAGACCACGGATCAGATCGTTGCAGACAACTCGTTGCGTGTGGACTGGAAATCTGCGACGATTTGAAGTCTGCGCAGTTGCAACGATATCTGAGCTAAAGAGCATAGATATCCGTGAATCTGTGCGGACTTCCATGAACTTTGAACACAGATCACACAAAACAGAGCAAAATACGCAGATATGTCGTTGCCGTGTGGACGCTCTAAAAATCGCAACGATTTCATTCGGTCATAAAGCTGCGCAGACAAATCGTTGTTCAAAACTGAGCGTCTGGACCGGGCTTAATAAAGCTTCTCGGGGTCTCCAAAGGTAGTCCATATTTCATTCTACATGAATTGAAAATATATTATATATTCGACACACCCCATCTTAAATCGCTTTGAAGAAATTTTATCAAATATGACACCGTTTTCGAAGATTCCAAACGACCTTCCTGGCGCGATATTTTGCATTTATACGACCATTCTAAAACTCAATATTTTAAATTAGCTCCAAAATGAAGAAACGAACATCTAAAAACCAATAGTTTTGAGAAGATGATGGTAAAATTTGCTGCACAAGCGATTAGCGCAACAGTTGCTGCACGTTTGTACACACTCGTTAAAATATTTTGTTCAGTTTTCAAAAACACTGAACAGTTTGAACTCACATTGTGGTCTTAAACATAGAATAAAAATTGAGTTTTCTTTCCTTATTGACACAAAAGAATATATTTAATAACAGCACAACAAATAAAACTAAATAAAACTTGTTATTATCGTCAGCTTTTATTAAAAATTACGGATTGCAATTTCGGGTGATGGCATTTCACCCATTATCAACGCTACACGCGACAAAACTGAAGCGAAAAAGAGAATTAACATGAGCAAGACCTAATAACTGAACAAGTCTCAATGCAACTATCGATGACAAAAATACAAATGTAAAATAACAGTAACAAAATCACATTCAATAAGCTCATTTAGCTAACTTAAATAAATTCGAATCAATAGGGGCAGCGTCAATATTAATTAAATTGTCAGTAATGGACATGTACAACGACTCATATGCATCTAATTTGTAAGGTAAATTTACATTTTTAATTAATTTATAATTAGCAGATATAGGATGAAAACAATGAGGTGCATTATTGTTTAAATCATATGTGTGGGCGGCGACTGCTTTGTGTACGTCCTTTTGCTTAATGTAACGTTCGTGCTCCTTGATACGGTATTTTACTGCTCTCCGGGTTTGACCGATGTATTCCTTATTACACACTGGACACGTTATTACATAAATACCACTCTTGTTTTCCATTTCCTTCTTATCTTTGGTTGAACCCAAAGATGTACGTAATTTGTTTGAGTTTGTGTGTGCTATGTCGTAACCTTCGCGCCTAAGAGGTTTGCTTAATTGATTTGAAACAAAAGGTATATCATGCCAAAGTAACGTATGGTAGATTGTATATATGTATGGTCTTGTGAAAAGAGTGTTGCGCAACCATCTCCTCTTTTCCGCTGTTATTGTTTGTATATGAGTCGGTCGATGAGTGACTTTTGAAAACCGTTAGTCTCAGCTATGGAGACGATGCGATTGTACTCCTTCATATAATTGTGAGCTGACAGCGGCGATTGAATCAACCCGTACACCATCGAGTTGAAAGCAGCCGTTTTGTGCTGATATGAGCAATACGAATCATGCGTGATATTATAACGATCCGTGGACGTTGGTTTTCGATGTACTTCGAAATCTAATCTTCGATCGATTCGTTTGATCTTCAAATCAAAAAACTCCAAAGAATGGTTGATGTTATATTCGATTTCGTGTGTAAACCTTATGCTTGGATACCTACCTGTTATTTAAGGCAGATAATAAGTCGTCAGCATCTCTGACTTTTACCACAGCAAAAATATCGTCGACGTATCGCCAGCAAATGCGTGGTAATAAACCATCTCTCTTCAACTCATGCTCCAATTTGCACATGAACGCTTCAGCAACAAGTGGTGAGAGACTATTGCCCATACTGCATCCAACTCGTGCAACATACTCGTTAGCCTTACTGCAGCCCCTGCAACAGCCATCCACACTGCGGAAATAAATGAAAAGTTCGACAAACTTTTGATCTTTTTAATTCTTCCCAATTCCGTGTGGTAAAAATGTATAGACGACCTTTACAAGCGAATCAATATCAGATAGAGTTTCTAGCTGAAATGAGAAATTTAGTAGAGGGTCTAAAGTTCTTCGATGGGGATAAAGAGGTAACGAAGTCAATGAAATTTCTTGATGGTTGGTTATAGAATATAAATGCACTGCAAAGCCTATTTTCTGATTTAAAATCAGACAAACTCACCTTTTTGCTGTTATGGTCTTCCCTAGCTTTGGATACGACGGATAAGTTTGTGTGCAGGAGAGAATCGGTAATCTATCAGACAGCGGAGAGATACACTAGGTTCTTGTACCTAGTGCGTTCGTTGAGCGCAAATCTGGTTCTTGTCCAGGATGCGAAAACAAAGGGTTGATGTGGAGGACACCTCTGGGTGAAAGCCCCGATGGTAATTATTCGTTGGGCCGCTGGGATAGCGGACTTGAGGGAGGAAACCCAGCCGTTTTTGCTGGCTTGGGTGTAGGTAATGCTGACCGCGGCAGAGCTGCGAGCCGTGGATAATTTTGGTTGGGCGGAGCAGCGACTAGCGCCTTAACTCCTGAGGAGGATTTGGAGCAGCGAGGATTCGCTTTAACTCCGAGGATCGGTTAGAGCAGCACGAATGCAGAGCTCCGGGGTAAAGGGTTGAAATTACCTCACTTCAATTCACAACTGCAATGGTTTCCTCAAAATAATCCGGTATTTATTTCACTTATTAAATTGTCGTTCAACTACTACTGACAATACCGTACAAAACTTGCTCTTGGCTCGAGTACTTTCTAAACTGAATAATTCGATACCCAATCGGGCAGAGTTTCCAGTAGCTCTTTTAACAATAAACTGAACAATTCGATACCCAATCGGGTAGAGTTTCCTCTAGCTCTTTTAACAATAAAACTGAACATTTATTCTAGGGTGACAATTACTTTTATACATTTTAATTTGTACAAAGCTCTCCCTACTCTTTTTCAATAATTGATTAATTGCTATTATTGGTAACGTACAATGTACTTTTTACCTAACCCCTGAAATAGCAATACATTCCCTAAGGAATGCTTACGCTTGCGCAATTCTGCTGACTTGCTTAATTGCAACGCAAAAGGCAATCACCTTCCAATAGTGCACGTACCATCAATAGGTTTTTTAATTTTATTTTACTTATTAATTGCAATTTGCTAAATTGCTTTTATTGTTTACCGCGATGGGGTCAATCCATACCCGATATATTGATATGGTTATTTATGCTGACTCCCATCATTTTGCGTTTATGACAATTTTCTTGACGGCCCAGTTACTTGCGCTTCTCGCATTCTTTTTTTTTTACTTCGAGCAACGTGACTCGTTACCGTGTTGTTTTCTTCTTTTTATGCGAGCGCTTATCGTAACTTGGCCCAAGCATATATTTAATTGTCATGGCTCGACCTTGTATTGCTATGTACAATTTTGTTTACATTTCTTGCCCTAGGTCGTTAGCAATTGCTTACGTTTTTTGCGGTGGTATGTATTAGGCGCTTGCACTTTTGGAGTTAATTGCTCTTTGTTTACAATTAATTTTT
>OY720105.1:28800126-28996772 GCA_963082835.1 Leptogaster cylindrica
GGAACAATTGCATGCGCAAAGGTATTTGTAAATTTTTATTGATTTTATTAAGGAACAATAATGCACGCACACCACAAAAATTTATATCAACTCTTTTGTGGATACAAGCAGCCCGTCAGTTTTAAACTCGCTCTGAGTTTTATTTTGCTAGTATCAGTATGTTTTTTGAAAGCAAACCATTATTATTAAGTAAATAATGTTTCCATAAATGTTGAAATAAAATAAATTTTAATAAAACGAAGAAGTTGCTATTCGTTCACGAAACCAATTGCATTTTTTGCTCTCTTTATTTTGGGTATCCAACCTTACCCTGCAAACATTTGAATGGTTTGAGAAACTGTAAAATTCGAACTGCTGATGCTAGGTTTAGGGGGACCATCAGCTAGGATTTTACAATTATTTTTCATAGTTTAGAATAGGTTCATGAAAACTATAGAAGAAAAGCCTTCCTATTCACTTTCTATAATGTTTTGGACTCATCAAGGAATGCTGCGATTGAAATTTTTATTCGAACATTTTTCATTCTTTACAAAATTGTTGAAAAACTCACTTTTCCCGGTTCGCGATATTATTCGGATGCCATTTTCTCCGGAACTAGAGTTTTCCCAGAATTCACATGATAAGCCATCGACGCGTTTGGTTGTCAGCTACAAACGACTAGTTTTTTAATAAAATTGCTTGGTTCAATTTTGAGTAATAGCCTTCAAATCGGAAATTTGGCAGTGTCACTTTTTAGTTTTTTAAATATTTTTCTTGAACTAGATGTCTGATTAAGATCGTCTGGCCACCATTTGAAAACTTAGTTCAATACTGATCGACTGATTCATATACGAACGCCTTTGATTGGATTTTAGTGGAGATATTATTTTTTTAAAAAAGTGCATCTGGCTCTATTCAAAAGTCTATATCTCGATCAAATTCAAAGGAATGTTCAAAATGTTAACGGATTCTGGAAGCCCCACTTATCCCCGAAAAATAGAGGTATAAATGACAGAAATCGGTTCAACTTTTGTACAAACAAACTATTTGAGGTATGTAGGTAATATTTCATGAATTTCATGGAATTAACCGACAATTTTGGAGGGCTATAACTTTTCAACGGATCGTTCGATTTTAATATGTAAGGTACCGTTGGAAAGGTCTTAATAAGTAGCCTCGGAAAACATTATAGCTGAATAGTTTTCGACACCCACCTTTGGGTTATATTGGAAAAACTAAAAATTTGGTCAAATTTTCAAGTGGCCATATCTCGGGTTGTCGTGGGGGGATTAGCAGTTTTAATATATTTTCCTAGTCTATGGCCCAACACCTTTCTAACGATACCCAACAGTCATGAATTGAAAGCTTGGTTCTCGATTTCGATTTATTCCTGTATATATAGTGGTGAATTTCAACAACAATCATCAGATCTTCAGATTTTTTGTTTTGCGCACCCCGCGGAGAACTACCGTTCTCCGTGATTCGCTTGTACGTCACCCTCCCCGTCATAAAAAACGTAAACTTACAATTCATTGAAAATACAAATGCCAATGAGAAATCGTTTTGCCCCTTTATCTACCCTCCCCGTTCCCAAATGTGTCAAGTGGCTAAATTGCCCGAACAAGAAAAAATGCGCAGAAGCAAAAATCCACTTTTCTCTACATTGCATCCCACCAGCCATCCTGAAATCTTTCACCGCCGCAGCGCAGCCTCGAAGTGCTTGTTTTTTTCATGTTCTACCTACGTCACTCGCTACGTCGCCGAAATTTCTCTCAGAGGAATCGTGTACATGAACGGCGGCACGCTCATATGATACACAAAGTGTTTGAGTGTGTTGTCAAGCAATTCTTGCTTAAAAAGTTCGAAATTTGCCTATCCTTAGGCGGTTTAGAGTAAATTCTCTGGATTTTACATTAAAATATTGCTAATATTATGCACTCTTTTATTGAAAAAAGTTACAAAAATTAAAGAAATGACACTTTTCTGTGTATGAATGCAAGAAAATCTGAAAAAATCCGTCCAAAAATAGGGGAAAAATGCATATAAAAAATTCATGAAACTACTCTCAGAAAAATGTCCTTTATGAAAGATCTAGGACCTTGTTTAAAAATTCCCCTATTTAAGTCCTATTCTAACCTTCAATCTATTAAATGATCTAGATTTCATTAAAATCCATGCAGAAATAAAGGAGTTATGAGGTATCAACTTTTACTAAATTTGGCAAAATCACTCACTTTAAACCTTTATAAAAAGGAATCTAGGACCTTGTTTAAAAATTCCCCTATTTAACTCCTATTCTAACCTTCAATCTATTAAATGAGATATATTTCATTAAAATCCATTCAGAAATAAAGGAGTTATGAGGTCTCAACTTTGGTCAATTTCGCGATTTAGGTGTATCCTCCTCTTAAGAGGAGGATACACCTAAATCGCGAAATTGACCAAAGTTGATACCAGATAACTCCTTTATTTCTCAATGGATTTCAATGAAAGATACATCATTTGATAGATTGAAGGTTCGCATTTGATGTGAATAGAGCGATTTTTAAACAAGGTCCTAGATTTTTCATAAAGGACATTTTTCTAAGAGTAGTTTCTTGAATTTTGTAAATGCAATTTTCCTCTATTTTTGGACGGATTTTTTCAGATTTTCTTTCATTCGTACACAAAGAAATGTCATTTCTTTTATTTTTTTAACATTTTTCAATAAAAGAGTGCATAATATTAGCAATATTTAGATTTAAAATTCAGAGAATTTAATCGTAACCGCCTAATAATAGGCAAAATTTCACACTTTTTGACCAACAATTTCTTGACAACATATACACTCAAACACTTTGTGTATCATATGAGCGGCACGTTCATGTACACGATTCCTCTGAGAGAAATTTCAGCGACGTAGCGAGCAAAGAATATCTACAATTGTAGATATTCTTTGATAGCCCAGTCAAATTAGATTTTCAGCTCGGAAAAATTCCCATTAAGCTGAATTTTGGTACACAGCTTTATAACGTCGTTATAAACAACGTGTGAAAAATCGGCCACGAGATCATGTTCGCTTTAAAGGTTATTCAAGGTCAAAGGTCACGAAAATGACCTTTTTGTAAATATCTCGCTTTTCGTTCATCCTACAGCAAAAAGTTGTGAGTAAATATTATAGAAGAGATAATTATCTACAAAAAAGGTCTTATAACATTTTACTGTAAAACTTACGGTTTTTGAGTTATAAAGCCCACAATGTACGAACTTTTCAAGAAATGTGAATTTTTTATTAAAAGCGAATCGCCTTTTCGTAAATATCTCACTTTATATTGCTTGTACAAAAAAAAGGTTCTAACAAAAATTATACAGGAGACAATTATCTATAACGTTATTGTTTTTTGTTTATGTACAAGTTATCGTTATTGCGGTATCCGAATTTTAACGTTCACCATACAAAATTACAAGTATAGAGCAATACTGAGAATGCATTCGTTTCCACACCACCATTGAGGTAGAACGTAAGGTGCGTTTTGTTCATGGTTTCTCCGGTAGGCCTAGTCCATGTAGTCGAAAATTTGTTATAATCCGGAGTAATTAAATATTATATTTTAATTATATTAAACAATAATAATAATACTTTCATCATGTAACCGCAAGTTTTCCATTTCTTCTTCCTCTTCCTGGTGTTTTTTTCAAGATCGTCTTCTCCAGACATATCCTGTATCCCAGCGGATACAGTAGAGTGGGTTCATGCTTTCATATTCGTAATGGTCATCTATATTCTTATCAAGAGTTTCGTCAGAATTTGAATTGAAGCATGATTGACCACGGCAATGTCCACAAATAATTGAACATTTGATTCCAATTTTTCTGCAGTCGCAGTTAGTACAATAGCCTTTTGTACATTTACAAAAAATCATATACAATCATTACAATTATGGTGTGTCTGGAATAAGCAAAATTGAAGTAGAAAATATATGTTACGACGTTTCAATAGAGTGTTTCCTTTCAACCGTTATTTCTGAAAGGTCGTGAAATAGTTGCAACTTCTGAACCTGGATCAGTACAGTCAAAAATTGTAATACGTCATGGAGGTTTTCATTTACTCATATCTTTTCTTGGATCGATAGGATACATAATGGCAGATAGTGGACTTAAGAAGCTCTAAGTGTAATTTATGCCCCAAATTCTGTGGATAAAATGTTAAATGGACATGCTTATTGCTTATGCAAGAGCAGTTAGAAATAGAGGTCCCATATTACTCTATTTAGCGTTATCGACCATTGTTGCTAAAGATATACAAATAGATGACCATACTGACGAATATCTGAGAGGTTATATTATAGAAATAATTAAACAAAATGTTTCATATGAAGGTGTAGATGGTGCTATAGCTCTATACTCAAACAGTCAAACCATATATAGAACAGTTTCATGATATTCTGGAAAAATACAAGATCGAGGACCCACGGCAAAATTATGGGTACAATATTTTTATAAGTTGTCTATAGTCAAAGACTTTATTAGATCTGAAAGGCTAGGAAATTGGGAAGGACACTCAAATGCTACAAAAGCAATGCTTCCTTTTTTCCTTTATGATTTTTTGTAAATGTACAAAAGGCTATTGTACTAACTGCAACTGCAGAAAAATTGGAATCAAATGTTCAATTATTTGTGGACATTGCCGTGGTCAATCATGCTTCAATTCAAATTCTGACAAAACTCTTGATAAGAATATAGATGACCATTACGAATATGAAAGCATGAACCCACTCTACTGTATCCGCTGGGATACAGGATATGTCTGGAGAAGACGATCTTGAAAAAAACACCAGGAAGAGGAAGAAGAAATGGAAAACTTGCGGTTACATGATGAAAGTATTATTATTATTGTTTAATATAATTAAAATATAATATTTAATTACTCCGGATTATAACAAATTTTCGACTACATGGACTAGGCCTACCGGAGAAACCATGAACAAAACGCACCTTACTTTCTACCTCAATGGTGGTGTGGAAACGAATGCATTCTCAGTATTGCTCTATACTTGTAATTTTGTATGGTGAACGTTAAAATTCGGATACCGCAATAACGATAACTTGTACATAAACAAAAAACAATAACGTTATAGATAATTGTCTCCTGTACAATTTTTGTTAGAACCTTTTTTTTGTACAAGCAATATAAAGTGAGATATTTACGAAAAGGCGATTCGCTTTTAATAAAAAATTCACATTTCTTGAAAAATTCGTACATTGTGGGCCTTATAACTCAAAAACCGTAAGTTTTACAGTAAAATGTTATAAGACCTTTTTTGTAGATAATTATCTCTTCTATAATATTTACTCACAACTTTTTGCTGTAGGATGAACGAAAAGCGAGATATTTACAAAAAGGTCATTTTCGTGACCTTTGACCTTGAATAACCTTTAAAGCGAACATGATCTCGTGGCCGATTTTTCACACGTTGTTTATAACGACGTTATAAAGGTGTGTACCAAAATTCAGCTTAATGGGAATTTTTCCGAGCTGAAAATCTAATTTGACTGGGCTATATATACCTTCAAGAATAACATACTAAAATTTCGATAGCGGATCTCAAATACTTTTTAAACTGCAGCCTACTAAAGAGTAGGCGATCGTCGCGCAGTGGTCGGAAAAGCAGGGAAATATCAAAACTTCACTTAATTGATATGAAATTTGGTAAACCTACTGCCAGCAGTAGACAGATTCGCTGCCGAACAATGTGCTTGTTCAAGGAGCCTTATGGTGTCCATACACTTACCGGCCTCCGACGCGACGCCGGTCGTCCGTGGACTGTCGTCCTGTCCTTCAGTCCACGACAACGGCCATGGCCGACATCGTCCACACACTACTCGGCCACGAAACGTCGCGTCGTCAAGAACTGACGGAGTGACCGCCAGAAATATCAAATCATTTTAAAAACTTGGCCTTCCACAGTTCGCAGTATATTTCAACCTCGTATAAAGCCGTCAGTCCAGGACGACAGTCCGCGGCCGGTATAAGTGTATGGGCACTATTAGGTTGCCGTTTTGAAATGCAAAATTCTTTGTGCTCTTGAAGACTTGTGCTATAAATGCTTTAAACAAATATTATATTCATTTCATTGTCTCAAAAAAAAAAAAAATGTTTTTTTCCATATTGGGCAGTTTTTCTGCTTTTTCGACCACTGTGCGTAGGTCAAAAACGTACGAAAACTTAGGAGTCGTCTGCCGCAACTGAGTTATTATTCGGTCTCTGTTTGCTATTATAAATATTGTACTAATATTTGGGAAATATTATAATAATATATCTGAGTCAAAATGAGTGGAAAACTTCGCTGTTCAAATCAAAAAGGTTTTCACGATCATCCTAGGCGTAGATCAACTTCGAAAAAACGAAAGTTTACGGGAAATCAACACACGTACGAACAGTCCAACACGTATAACAGTACTTCTGCTAAAACAAACTACTGCATACTAACGATGAAGAAATTGCTGTTGATCCAAATCATGGGTATTGCATTTTCCAGTTTGTTTCGGTTTTTTCTGCAATTAACAATTTAGTTATGTGCAAAACTTGTGAAAAAAATATCACTTTTCATCAAGCAAGTCCGCGGGGCTTGGGATTCAAAATTGCTGTTATATGTGAATGCGGTGTTACGTACATCAGCTCCGGACCTATGATTGGAAATGCATTCGAAATAAATAGACGTATAGTGGGTGTGATGCGACTCCTAGGTATTGGAATAAATGGAGTGAATCTTTTTTGTGGTTTGATGGATCTAATAAGAAAATTCCATACTCAAACTTTCACTGGATGTTTCGATAAATTATGGAAAGCAGCAGAATCGGTATATAAACTTAGTGTAAAAGGAGCCATAGGAGAAGAAAAGAAGCTTACATCTGAAAAAGAAAACTCAAGTACAAATTTGTCGGTTTCTGGAGATGGTACGTGGAAAAAACGTGGCCATACTTGACGTTTTGGCGTAACAACTCTTGCAGAAAGTATTGCAAAAAGATCCTCGATTCATGTGTAAAATCAACTTACTGCCAGAGTTGTCAATTCTGGGATAAAAAAAATTTACTGAACCTGAAAATTATGAAGATTGGCTCTTACAGCATGATGATTGCGACGTAAATCACGCTGGATCGGCTTCAAAAATGGAAGTCGATAGTATGAAAGAAATGTTTGATCGCTCGATTGATTATTACCAAGTGCAATATACGCGGTTTATTGGCAATGGTAATAGTGCCACATTTAAAGGATTATTGGATCTGAACCCATATGATGTTCCTGTAGAAAAACTGGAATGTTATTTACACGTAAGGAAAAGAATGGGAACACGATGCCGTACTGCGAAAAAACAAAATAAGGGCTTAGGAGGAAAAAGTAAGGATACAATGAAATTAACTGACAACTGGAAATTGATAAACTACAGAAATACTACGGCCTAGCGATCACGAGACACCAGGATAACGTAGATGGAATGTATAAAGAAATCTGGGCTACATTTTATCATTTGAGTTCGAGTGACAAAATTCCAAACCACGGAAACTGTCCAGAAGGCACAGAAAGCTGGTACGCTTATCGCCGCGCGGAGGCTGAAGGATTGGATTTGGCAAAGTTCAAGCACGATTACCACCCACTAGATCCAAAAGTCAGAGAAGTTCTGAGACCAATATATATGGACTTGACCAGGCGTGGGTTGCTAGACAGGTGTAAGTGAAATAATACCCAAAATAACAATGAAAGTTATAATCGCTTGCTTTGGCACTTTGCTCCGAAACTCCTCCACAATGCAATGGCTTGAAAACCATTGAATTGTCGAATTACCTTGCTGTTGGGATATTTAATGATGGATTTGCATTCATTCTGAAAATGTTTAGCTTCATGGGAGTGATAATTGGACCTGCAGGAAGGGATTATGCCGCCGACAGGGATCAAACAAGGCTGCGCGTAGCAGACCATCGGCATCAGGCTGCGTCGAAAGAGAGTGGTGCAGCTCGAACGAAAGCTCTAACCACCCAGCAAGTGCTTTTTGAAGAAGAAGAAGGTGAATTGTATGGGCCTGGAATAGCGGATTAGCTATTTATAATGTATATTTTACTAGCAGGTCTACCCGGTTACACTCGGGCGGTGAAAATTATAATATCTATAATGTGCATCAATGCATCTTATTTCATTAAAATTTACAACTACTCTCTAACGCGACGTATAATACATAAAACCGTTTCCGGTAGATCGGGCTGCAATAATAATTTGTTAGTTTTTTTCAGTCAAGGGTAGTTTTGGAGCGTTGAATTAGATTAGGATAGAGGTTAGCAGTTCTCATTGAGCTTTTTTTTTAACCAAAAGGCCAAATACAAATTTTTATGAATGTTTTTACTTCAAAAATGGTGGATTTTTATACAAACTCCGTTACATCGTTAAAGGAGAAATTTCAAAATATCCTGCCCTACATCATGTCTACATCACAAAAGCATCCTCTGCGCAAAACTTTAGATTTCTAGGTTCAAGGGCTTAGGCTGGGTGTTAATGAATCAGTCAGTCAATCCGGACTTCTTTTTTTTTTAACATTACAACACAACAGAGTGATTAAAAATTTTTCTAGAAAAAATGGAAAATTTGAGCTTCCAGGTGCAGCCCAACAGTAAATTTTAGTAAGAAAAAAACACTAAAATTGAAATGAAGTACAGATTTAAAAAACTTAAATGCACACCAACGGTATATTTCAACAATCATTTTCTGTTTTTATTTCGCTCTTGCCTTTTTTTTTTATTTCTGTTTTTCTATCGCAAGTAAACTTTGTCAGTACTCAAAACACGGTTGATCACGATTTTTGTTTTTTAACTATCTTCTTCCAGTTAGTTCCCATTCAATAAAAAACAAACGAGAAATAATGTCTCCGGCCCAACACTTCTCGTGAGGTTGGTTGTGTCACCTAGGATCTTTTAGCGATGTTCGGCTCTGCGACACACGCACGCGCTTCTCGATCATTCCTATGCATATATGCAAAAGAATGCCTTCCGGTGACTTCGCTCTTCGCTGTTTTGCCACTTTGATAAAACCGGAGCAAAAGACGATAGCAAAATTCACAAATTTTTAAGAAAATATTTTAGTGGCATATTTTTGTGACATCAAGTGTCACGATAAGCAAATGTCTACACTTTTCTATAGCGGGCGCGAAAATTATAAAATTTTGTGTCTCCGAGTCACACGATCTTCGTTTTTAAAAATTTCTAAGGTTGTGACTGAGCACTGAGAATGAACATTGAGCATGAGCAGCAACCTATGATATGTGTACACAAAGTTATGTGTCGTGTGACTCGGACAATGTGAAACTCTCCCGATTCCTTTGATTTGCTGAAAATTTTCCGAAATTTTCGGCACATTTTATAAGCGATATGCCACATTGCATATTGTCGCGTCACATGATAAAAAATTTTCAAAATTACTTATAAATGGAAGGTTTTTGCTATCGTCTGACTCCGGCTTAACACATAATTATGTAGATCGGTGAAAGCGAATCTACTCAAGTTATACACAATATTCAATTGATACTCAAGATTTTAAAAACGTGGTTATAAAATTGTGGGCACTCGTTTTGGAATCGTTTTTCTTGGGAGCTAAGTAGGACAGTGAATTCTTCTAAGTTACATAACTAAAACGTGTCAGCTATTTTATGCATCCACGATTTTTCACGCCCCTCTTCATCCCCTTAAAAGTTGAATTTTAAAAAATCGCTTTAGGGTGATAGCCTGTCAGGCAAGTTGAAGAGGTATTTCAAATTTTGTAGAAATCGGTTCAGGAAAAACTGTTTTCACCCCTTTTCACCCCCTTAAGGGTTAAATTTCAAGAAACCGTTTCTTAGTGAGTAAGTTGTATAAGTATTCGGAATTTCATTGAAATCGGTTCAGTGGTTCCGGAGATTCGCTGATAGTATATGAGTACGTGGTATTTCGCTTTTATATATATATAGATTATTGATTTATCGATGTGTAACAGTGAAATAAAAATTTTTTTTCTTCATACGCGTTTTTCTCAAAGGGTCATTCCACGGAAAATCGACCAATTTTCAGAAAATTTTTGGACTAACCTTCTTTAATTTTGGTAATATTTTGGTATCCGCAAGGGATAGTGAACTTATTAACGAAAATGAAATATTTTTCAAAAAAAATTTGTTGGTGCACATAACTCAACTAACTATATTCGCAGACAAAATTTTATTAAAATCTGACGATAGCGATCCAAGGCCGTTGGTCGATTTTCCGTGGAATGACCCCAAAACGACATTTTTCAAATTTGCTGCAGCTCTAACTCGAATGCAAAACATCCGATTGACTTGAATTTTTTTAATGTATTTGGTGTTTGTTTCTTCATACAATGACCCTCCAGTTTTTCGATTGAATAAAAACTGACAATTCGCCATGCGAAAAACCTTCAAATTTTTAAGAGAAATTCGGATTTTATTTTTCAAAATTCTGCCATTTTGTTGAATTTTAATATTTTTTCACAATCCTGCGTCATTGTACCTACAGGAAATACATTCTAATTTACCATACTTTGTTTATTTTTCGATTTTATCCACTGTGAAGCGAGTTATCACTGCAACAGTGGGCGAACTTCTTTTTTTTAGATTATATAGGTGAAAGTCGGATAAGTCGGTGAAAATATAATATTTTTATACAGAAAAATTTCTGAATATACATAATGTAGCATAGCATCCTAAATAAATCATAAACAAAGAGTGAAAGTCACACCAAGTCAATGGGTGACAATATTTTGTGCATCGCTGCAATTATCAGGCCGAACATATGTGAAACGCTATTGACCCAAAATATTCACGTGCGTTTACAAGCGTGCCCAAGTAATTACGACACTTGAGGCAAAGGCCAGCCCGTGACCAAATCAAAACGCAAGGGCAAGCACTTAAGTTCAATTGACAAGGTTGCCTGATAAATGCAGCGTATGCAACCCGATTCCCGATTCCCAAGAATTATGGGAAGTAGTTAAAACCGGCTGGAATTCCATACGAAAGGAAAGATGTAAGGATTTAGTAGAAAGTTTACCCCGAAGATGCGCCGCGGTAATAAAAAATAAAGGATATCCTACCAAATACTAAAAACAAATCGAAAATAGGTAAGTTCAATTATTTAAATGGAATATTTTTAATTAATAAGAAAATGTGCTAAATTCGTGTGCAAGCAATACTTTTATTATTTCTATATTTTTTCTTCCAAGTGTAACCCAAATTCAAAATTCATATTTCTACAGAATCTGATTTATAGATAAAATATAACAGAATGAAGAAATAAATATTTGTTTAACTTTGAATTAAACTACATGTTGTTATTTCCTCCTGCAAGACATGTGCTAAATTCGTGGCCACCACTGTATGTGGGCAATTGTGTAACATCAGTAGATTATCTGAATGAGTATTTGAGTTTTAAAGAAAAGACAATTAAAATTTTTGCTGATGCTCAAATGGATCTACGACTTTGGATGAGTAATCAAGATGAAGAAATAGATTCAACTTCAGAAGAGGTATCTGAGTCATTCCACGTCACTTCATCCAGGCCATGTCACCCACCACCTCCGATTTTGATGAAACTTTGTAATTTTTGTCTATATACATAGACATGAAGAAATACCAATTTTTTTTTTATCTCCATTAGTTTTTTTTTTATAGCCACTTTTAATGTGAGCAAATTCGACATTTTCGAAATTTCCGAGACCTTCTGGTAAACGTGTATAGTTCATGAAAAAAAATCGTATCTTTGCCATTTTTGAGGATAGCGCTATGAAAAAATTGATTATTATAAAGTAGACTGTGTTGATTTCAGAAAAAAATAAGTAAATACTACATGTTCACTTGCTTAGCTTACAAAAATATTTTTAATAATATTTTAAGAACTTTTTTTTGCACAAAAACATGTTTTACAAAAAAGTCTATACCTCTAAAAGGCACTGCAGGAATTTCGTCAAATTTTTTTTTAAACTGATCTACACAAAATTTGCTATCAGGTCGAGTAATAAAAGTTTTGCGTATTTGCCTGCTTTATATACTATAGCTGTCTGTTGTCTCTTGTCTGTCTGTTGTCTGTCCGCCAGACGATAACTCGAGAACGCTTATAGCTACATGATTGAAATTTAGTACAATAATACTTCGTTACAATTGCAAGGTCAGTTTTGAAAATGAGAAAAATCGGGCAACACCTTCTTAGTGTTGCCATGCAAGATACATTATCTTTATGAAAAAACTTGGATTTTTTTCTTAATTCATTCATGGAGAAAGCATCATTAAACATTTTGCAGCGCTACCTATTGGTCAACTTTCAGAAGCTGCGCAAGAATCCCGTAATAAGGATTACAAAAAATTTCGGCTAAATCATGCCAGGAAATGCTCTCGATCAGCTACAAATGAGGATGTGTTTCATACTCTTCTTTATACGTCAGATCCGTATGTTACTAACATTCGAAAAGCGTATAAGAAAAGTGTGAATCAACTTGATGAAGATACCCTAGATCTTTTGATGGAGAGCGAACTCATTGCAGATCCGGAACTTCCCGATCCCGAAGTGATATTAGTTCCTTAAAATATTATTAATTATACAATAATAAACAATTTTCGGACATATAATAAATTGTATTGTTAGTTAAAAAATAAAATAAAAGCCATTTTTGAAACTTTTAATTTTTAAAATATTTTTATATGTGTGTTTGACTAAAGCAAATCTTAAAAAGAATATCCCATTGCGAGCCCTATATAATATTCTATATTTGTACAAAATTTTGAACGTCTATCTTTAGAAATTAAAAAGTTATCGATTTATGATCAGAGACAGACCTCGATTTTCCACTGTGCGTCGCCGCGTCGGGGGACCGCTAATATAACGAATAATAATAATAAATAAATAAATAAAATTAAATTAAATTAAAATGTCACATGTAGATGCTCTTAGTAGATGCACAAATATTCTCATATTAGAAGATAACACGGTGGAGCAAAATCTAGCAATTGGCAAAATAGATGTGAGAATATACAAGCGAACAAAAAACAGTTAGAAGAAAATGAAAGTGAACGATATGAGATGAGAAATGGTTTAATTTATCGTAAAACTAAAAGTGGCATTCGTTTTTACGTACCTACTCACTACTGATATGGAAACGGAAATTATCCGGACATATCACGAGATGATCGGACATGCTGGTAGAGACAAGTGTTGGCAAGAGATAGCTCGCACTTATTGGTTTTCATTAGGACGGGAAAAACTAAATATATATCGTATCAACCCAAATCGGGTAAACAGGAATGGAAGTTACACCCTATTCCGAAGGGAAGTATTCCATTTGAAGTGCTCCATGTGGATCACTATGGACCTCTTCCAACTATACGAAATCAGAAAAAAAAAGTCCAATTGATAATAGACTGTTTTACCAAATTCACTAAACTATATACGCCGTAAGAAGCACAAGTACTAAAGAGGAAAAGCTATTTTAAAAATTATAGCTATCCGAGTAAATTAATCTCAGATAGGGGAACATGCTTTTGAGCAGAGAAGTTTTCCGAATTCATGAATGAATTCCAAATTAAACATATTAAAGTAGCGACAGGATCACCGCAGGCAAACGGTCAGATCGAGAGAATAAACAGAAGTGTAACTCCTATATTAGCGAAAATGACCTCAATAAATACAGAATGGGACCAAGTCTTGCCCCAAGTGGAATATGCCCTTAACAATTCGGTTAATCGATCAATTGGAAAGGCACCAACTCAATTATTATTTGGAGTCCTTCAAAAAGGGAAAGTTATTGAAAGAAATTGAAAGAAATTGTTCAAGACAAGGTACACCGAGATTTAGAAGCAATTAGGGAAAAAGCTAGCCAACAAATTGTAAAATCGCAGGAAGCCGCTAAAAAATATTATGATCAAAAACATAAATCGGCCAAATAGTATAATTTAGGCCATTATGTAGTAATTACGAACCATGCCAGTACGCCAGGTGTGAATAAGAAACTACTACCAAAATTCAAAGGTCCATATGTCGTGTCTAAAATATACCCTAATGGAAGGTATCTGGTCAAGAACGTAGAAGGCCATCAAGTTACTCAAATCACGGAGAACGGTAGTTCTCCGCGGGGTGCGCAAAACAAAAAATCTGAAGATCTGATGATTGTTGTTGAAATGCACCACTATATATACAGGAATAAATCGAAATCGAGAACCAAGCTTTCAATTCATGACTGTTGGGTATCGTTAGAAAGGTGTTGGGCCATAGACTAGGAAAATATATTAAAACTGGTAATCCACCCACTACAACCCGAGATATGGCCACTTGAAAATTTGACCAAATTTTTAGTTTTTCCAATATAACCCAAAGTGCAAATAATGCAATTGTTCCTTAATATAAAATCAATAAGAATTTACAAATACCTCAAAGAAACATCCATTTCCAAATATTGGAAACTTTTATACCACCAAATACAAGCAAATACCTCAAAGAAACAATTGCATGCGCAAAGGTATTTGTAAATTTTTATTGATTTTATTAAGGAACAATAATGCACGCACACCACAAAAATTTATATCAACTCTTTTGTGGATACATGTTAATGCGTTATTGGGCACCCCGTCAGTTTTAAACTCGCTAAGAGTTTTTTTTTTTGCTAGTACCTTATACAGGGGTAATAGAGGCTAAACACATGAAAATGTGGAAACAAATCAGGAAGAAAAATAACAAAATGTAAAAAATTCAGTAGAATTTGTAATATTAGTAGAACTTATTATATAAATATTCAATATATGAAACAAGTAGTCATAGGCTAAGCAGCGTACTTAAATTACTCATATATACAGGGTGTTTAAAAAAAACACGGCAATATTTCAGGGGGTGATTTCTGAGTTCATGTCATGAAAACAAGTTCATATAAACATAGGTCCGGAAATGCATGGTTTCCAAGATACAGGGTGTTAAACTTTTTATAAAATATCGGTTTTTTAACAATATCGGAAATATCTTTTGTCCGATTTTTTTGAAATTTCGCAGCATTGTTTGCAGTAATAAGGAGCCCATTTCACCTTAACTAGACTAAGGTTATTAAGTCCAGTGCCGTGCGTGGGGGCACCTTAAGCAATATTATTGACAAAAAATGTGTACGCCACTGACTTTTTTCTAATTACGATATAAAATAGTTAAAATTTGATTATGAGATGAAGAACTTGGCCACTTTCATATCACTACTTTCATTGGCCAAAGAACTTGGCTCCTTTTATTTCAGTAATTTGTTTGGCTAAAGAACTTGGCTCTTTTTATCTCAATACATAAGATGGCGAAACTTTTTGCAAGATCGATTGATTGAGGGGACTTGGCCACCTTTTTTACACGGAGTGTTTTAGTTGGGATCCAGTATTAGCGAATAAGGATCCACAGCAATTCTATAAAGCAGTTAGAATGCATAAAAATCAATATGATGTATTGTTTTCCTTTCTCCAAGTTGGATTAACAAAGCATTCCATAAGGGCGCCTATATCGGCCAATCAGCGGTTGTTCTTACCACTAGTGTAAGTTACAAAATATACTTACATTTGATATAAATATGTTAATATTTTTCATTTAGTTATTTGGCACACAGGGATACAAGACAATTACTGTCCACCATCTTCAAAATGGCGAAGAATACAGTAGGAAGAATTGTGAGCAATACATCCCAATTAATTTGGAACGTCTTGAATCCCCTATACATGGCATTCCCTAATTCCAACTAGTGGGATGAAATAGCAGATGGATTCTTAATCAATTGCGGTATGCCAAATTGTGTAGGAGCCATAGACGGGAAGCATATCGAAATAACCTCCGTGAACTTGGCTCGCAAGTTTGATATAAAAAATTTTTGGACAGTGGTATGAATTCTCCATCGTTTCTACCTGTTTGTACCGTTGTTCATTTTGTTTGTACCTCAAAGGGTTCGGAGATAAAGGGCGGGGGCATATGCCCTAGCCCGCGACTTGGACCGATTGGAATCATATACGGCTCATTCGACGGGGAATCGTTTGTACCTGTTTGTACCGTTGGAGTTTTTGTTTGTACCTCAAAGGGAGGGGCCCTACGGCCCAAAACAGCATTTTTTGACACCGTTTTTCGTTTGTACCTTAGCCAATCCGGAGTTATGATGAAATGAAACAAAAAGATGGAGAGAGAATAAATTACCGCTGAAGAAAATAGGAGGGAAGAAAATTGTAAAAGAAAAATGTATTCCGTTGAATGAGAGGTAATGAAATAAATTTTTGAGATATAGGAGAAATCATTCCTGACTGGAATTAGACATGATACTAATTATACGAAAGATCTTAATGAGAATATAAATGTAGGGAAATATCAGGAAAGGCATGTTAGAATTTGTGTATCTGAATGAAAATGCTGATTGCTTTTGGCAATCGTAACAGTGAGAAAGCACACTACCAATCCAAGTGTTTTATTTTAATACAATCTGGGCGTCTAAATGTAGTCAGTTCTTAAAAATTCAAAGGAGAAATGTACTGCCGCATTCCCTAAATTACTGATTTGTAAAAAAATTGAATAATTCTTCAATGATAATTCGAAAATCCTTACGTAATCAAGAGACGCGGTAGCGTCTCGAAGCCAAGTACGTGAAGAAATCGTCGAAACGCTCCGTGTATATTTACTGGAAAAAATGAAATTCTAACCTAAAATGCGATTTATAACTGAAATATCTCGGAAATGGCTCTAGAAATCGATATTTTAAGAGCACTTTCTTTAATATTATCGCATATAAGCTTTTAAATGAGATACATCTGAAATCAATCCATTCATCCTAATCTGAGATATCGTGATAGCATTTGTACATTAATTCCAATTTATCACAAAATTCATCATTACCAAATTTTTGTCAGACCAGAGAGAAGTGCGCAAGCGCTGCTTCTACGCACACACTCAACGGGGATGAGTCGTAAATCAAGAAGCCACCGCGACGACCGCGACGGCGACCGCGCATGGCAAGAAAGCTCTGCTCCAAAATCGATACACGAACACGAAGCATATTATCATATTATATTGTTTTCTGGATCAGTTTCCATTGGGAGGGGTAAGTGTATCTGAAAACAGAGCTCACCTTGTATTGGTATTGCTATCTCTGGTCTTGTTCGCGGAAATACGACTCATGATACAAAGAACATTAGGTCAAAGAATATGCAAAAAACGCGCATATATTTTTCTTGGAGAAATATTGATGCTATACTTATTAGATCTGTTATTATCACAGTTTAACGTGAACAAAAAGAAGTGAAATCTCAAAATAAAAAACTTTAAAAAAGTAAAAAAACGGAAGCCAAGCACATGAAAAAGTTAAAAACTACAAAATATAATTTTTGGAAAAACTCAGATAAAAGAATTTTATGAAAAAACCGTGTTTAGAGTCAAGCTCTCATCAACTTCAGTCATCATAATGATATTCTAACTTCAATTTAATTTAAATTCTAATATTGCTTGCCTACTTAATTTTGTAAGTCAATGTAATTTTGCTATCACAAGTTTTGCCAAATCATTTTACCGCTTTTAACCAATGGCTTGCATTCTAACGCTCAATACTCCAGAACTGTAAACAATAACTGTAAACTGTAAATTTTTGCTTGCTTAAAATTAAATTGTAAAAATCTCTGTAGCTTCTCTAATTAACTACTGGGCAGTGCGGACGTGCCGCTAAAATAAAACTTAAGATTTAGTTGTATAAAAGTGCGTTTACTTTACTTACTAACAGACTACTCTAACTAACAAACCGAATTCTATAAAATGAATCAAAAAACTAAACTTTAAACCAAAAAAATAAGTGAAATTCAAATAGCAGACCATGTACCCTTTGATCTACGAATCATAAGGTAACGACACTTGCTTCAGTATCATACCTAGTGAAAATACAACAGCTTTCATAACGTCTATGTTACAAGTAATGTACTGGTTAGTCCAAGAGTCTAATCAAATCTGATTTTTTCCACTGAAATACTTGGCGCAGTTTTAGGACAGATGAGCCAGGACCAAACTACAAAATAACTTCTTGAATTAATTAACTTACATCTTTTCATGAAATTTTCTCCATTCGAGATCTGTAAAACCAATCGTCTGTTCCATATAATATTTAGATAGAAAATCCGATGAGCTCTATCATTCTAGCATTCATATATATTTAAACATGGCGAGGACAGGCATAAAGATTCCGAATGAAAAATCAACCCTGATAACCTCAAGTGAAATCCTTAACTGCTCTCGCCATGTATTTCAGTGGAAAAAGTCAGATTTGATTGGCTCTTGGACTAACCAGTACATTACTGGTAACATAGACGGTATGAAAGCTGTTGTATTTTCACTGGGTATGATACTGAAGCAAATGTCGTTACTTTATAATTCGTAGATCAAAGGATACTTGGTCTGCTATTTGGATTTCACTTATTTTTTTGGTTTAAAGTTTAGTTTTTTGATTCATTTTATAGAACTCTTCGTTTCAGTTTTTTCATAAAATTCTTTTATCTGAGTTTTTCCAAAAATTATATTTTGTAGTTTTTAACTTTTTCATGTGCTTGGCTTCCGTTTTTTTTACTTTTTTTAAAGTTTTTTATTTTAAGATACAATCTAATAGAAATATCTTGAAATGTTTCCAAAGAATTGATAGTTTCAAGATCACAATCTAGAGATTAAAAAATTGCGTAATGGGTTTAATTGCTTCAACAAACAATTGAAGATATAATAAAAATAATATCTTTACCTATAAAACAGTAAGAACCGTGCGTGACTGAAAGACAACGCACAGGCCAAACCGCTGGACCTAAAGAGCTGAAAATTTTACAGTGCATTCCTTTAATGACTTAGATATCCGCTAAGAAAGGATTTTTCAAAATTCCGCCCCTAAAGGGTTGAATAACGGAAATTCCTTTAACATGACGTCACAGAAATTCTTTTCCACGTCTCTTCTTTGTGTGGATCTTTGTAGGCGAGAACGATCCCTCACTGAGAAGATGCGGCCAGCGGCATGCACACGGCTGACGGCGAACGGGCGAACATAACTGCGTGCATGGTGGAATGATATATCTGTGACTGTGGTGTCTGCCTAATAACTAGGGGTAAAGTGGGCGACAGCCGCGTATTTGGCATCCTTTGCGTGAGTGACTTGGTGCTAATCAGTAAGAAAATGTTTGAGGAAATTTTATTTGTTGACGGGGAATATGTCCCTCAAACTTTCGTTCCTGTCGTGCCACGTATTCCCTTAATACCTAATGACCACTCCTTTAATTTTAAGAGACTACAATTTCCCATCAAAGTTTGTTTCGCCTTGACGATTAACAAGTCTCAGGGTCAAACTTTAAAATATGCCGGCGTAGATTTAAGGGAAGATTGTTTCTCCCACAGTCAGTTTTATGTTGCTTGCTCACGAGTAAGTCCGCCCACGAGGCTGGTAATATTAGTGCCGCCCAATAAAAAAACAAAAAACATTGTTTATAAGGAAGTCCTCTGAATATTTATTCACTTTGGCATCGTGGGTGAAATTTGGTAGACCAATAATTAAATTAAATTATTACACAAAATAGAAAATTCAGGCTGTCTACTTATATCAACTAAGTTCTGTAAAAATGTGAAGTTAAATAATAAGTAACTAATTTGTTTTAAAAATTTTTCTTCGTATTACATTATACCTAATTACATTATACTTCATTATACTTCATATTGTTGTTATAATACGAAAGGTTTGTCCTGTTTTCATGCACAGAAGAAGCAATGAATATAGATAAAGAGGCGAACAACAATAAGAATGTAAAACGATGATGAATCAATGGCACGATAATTAATAACAATCATTCCACCAACCGACCGGGTGAAACCGGGTAGACCGGCTAGTATTAGTATATTCCAAAAATCATTAATCTCCCACAAACAAGACAAATATTCAAAAATTAAACAAGTACCCCAATCCAAGGTAACTTTGGCCCAAATTTTCAAAAATGTTTTTTGTGATTTTGAAAAATTTCTATAATTGTCAATTGTATTTAACAAAGGATTATGTTTGGTTAACCTCTTATACCACTTAAAATGCCAACAGTTTCATTTTAAAAACAACACCTGCTATTTTTTTCGACAAAAACCTGGAAAGTTGGGCCAATGCTACCCCAGTTGACCGTACCTATATGATTTTATTCTGAAATTTCCATCTGAATCGCTGAATGTTTATAGTTTGATAGGTATTTTTTTCGAAAAGAAATTATAAAATGACCGTTGTATCCGATTATATAAATCAATATCAAAGTGTTCATGTCTTGTGTTTGTGAAATTTGATGAATATGTCGTTTCACAAGAATTATTTGTTTCAAACGACCAAACCTATCGATTCATGTTTGGGGAACGATACGAGATCATTCTGAACACTTAAAGTATGAAATAACTGGGCCGTAGGGCCCCTCCTTTTGAGGTACAAACAAAATGAAAAACGGTACAAACAGGTACAAACGATTCCCCGTCGAATGAGCCGTATATGAACTGAATCGGTCGAGTTTAAGTTTGAACTCTCGTAGGGTCCTATTGACCCTTCGAGGTACAAACGACCAAACCTATCGATTCATGTTTGGGGAACGATACTAGAATATTCTGAACACTTAAAGTATCAAATAACTCCGGATTGGCTAAGGTACAAACGAAAAACGGTGTCAAAAAATGCTTTTTTGGGCCGTAGGGCCCCTCCCTTTGAGGTACAAACAAAAACTCCAACGGTACAAACAGGTACAAACGATTCCCCGTCGAATGAGCCGTATATGATTCCAATCGGTCCAAGTCGCGGGCTAGGGCATATGCCCCCGCCCTTTATCTCCGAACCCTTTGAGGTACAAACAAAATGAAAAACGGTACAAACAGGTAGAAACGATGGAGAATTCATACCACTGTCCAAAAAATTTTTATCTAAAACTTGCGAGCCAAGTTCACGGAGGTATCGAAATAATCTGTCCGCCGAATTCTGGATCCCTATATTATAATTATAATAAGCAATTCAGCATTGTGCTAATGGGAGTCTGTGACTCCAATTACATATTTACATATGTGAATATTGGGGCATATGGCTCCAAAGTGATGGCGGAATATTCGCCAATACATCACTAGCACAATGTTTAGCTAGTAGACAGATGAATATGCCGTCCCCAAGGGCATTACCAGGGCAAAATACTCAGGTGCCTTACTATTTTGTGGGAGATGCTGCCTTCTCATTAAAACCCTACCTAATGAAACCTTTTCCTGGAAGAGAGCTGCCGGATGACAAAAAAAAAATTAATAAAACTTTGTCAAAAGCTCGTGGAAGGATTGAAAATACCTTTGGAGTAAGTATAAAGTAACAATATCTATACAACAAGATGGAGGATACTTCTGAAACCATTACATATGGCACCGGAATCAGCAGATCATGTTGTAAAGGCTTGCACAGTCTTGCATAACTTCTGCATGCTGAATAATATGAATTCAGCGAATCCAATAAATTTGGAGCACCTTCTCGTAGGTATGTATATTGTAATAATATAATTATTTTAATTTATATTAATTTCACATTTCTTTAAGATTATTCGATAGAAGAAGATGAAGAAGGAATAGAAGATGAGAATGCTCCAGCTGCAGCATTTGCAATTAGAACTACTTTGTGTAATTATGTAAATAATCTTAGGTTATAATTTATTGTAATTTTTTTTAAATATTGTATAGGTACTTAAAAATTGTATCAAAACATAATTGTTATGTTTTTTTAATTTTAATTTTTTGATGTTATGCTGATTGTTTTTTTGTAACGAATATTGTTAATTATAAGGTCTTAATTTTTATACATAAATAATACTGTTTCTTAATAAAATAAAATTGCATATTTTAAAAATCTAAAGCCTTTGAAATTTTTCGGGGAAAAGTAAGTTAACGAAATCAAAATTAAATTTCTTCGATTAAATTGCTTCCCCTCATTTATATTTTGCCTGCGTCGTCGTCCACTGTACACGCAGAAGGGTAGCAAGCATCGGAAAACAGGTTTCATATGTGGGGAATCAGACTCGCAGATGAAAGCAAAATACAGGCCGTCGTCGCTGTCGTCATTAAGATTTGCTCAACTTTGCTCTCTCAAGAACATTTTCTTTTGCCGAAGACTACCCGAATGAGCACAAACGTTTCGACGGTGACATTCTGACGGTGGCATTGGGATCAGGCCCTCACCCCGTCGCCGTCGTTTTTGTGTGTTCGGACACGCTGTTATCCACAGTATATTAATTATTACTTAGTTATTGTTCAATGTGTTTTTGTGATTATTGATTTTAGTATACCACAAAGGCAAAAACGCAACCTAAGACAACTTAAAAATGACTCAAAATTTGCATTCAGCGAGTGGCGCCTACAAACGTAAGTTAAAAAAGGCTAAAGATGAAGCTCATTCAAAAACTTTAGAAAAAACTCTTAAGCTAGATAAATATTTGAAGTCTTCTAAACTACCTGAACTGCAAAGTGAGGTAATTACAGTTAGTACAAGCCTGAGATTGCAACAAATGATTTACCAGCACCTAGTTGTAGTTGTAGGAATTCGATCCTGGAAATACTTTTTTTAACTGATGACCATGATAAAGAGTCTACAAATACAAATACCATGAAAAACCCCCTCAGTTTTGATTTAACAATGTAATGCAGATATTCTTTGCTTTCTTGTTGCTGCATAGTGAGAATATTATCCAAAATACGCTGTTTCAATTTTACTCAGCAGTGTTTTATTTTTAGGAATTATTGATCGCGAAAGAGAAATTTTACTCAAACCTGCTTTGCAAATGCGCAATGCACCTGATTTGTCAGAAACTAGCGGTTCATTATCGGTTAACTTCTTGATCGGGTGTGTCTACGAGTTGTCTATCAGTTTTAGATACATTTGCGCAGAAGCTGCGTGCGCAGCGGAAGCGTTTACGTCGGAAGGAGAAGCGGAAGCTAGGGAAGTTGGGGGCTTCCGTGGGAGCGGAGGAAGGTCCGATGGAGGTTGAGCAATCGACCCCAAAGGAGCCGACCAACATGACCATCTCCATGACGCTGACGGGCTCACTGGAGCTTCCGACCTAGCGTCTGAGGGGCGAAGGCACCTCGGGTGATACGGTCAGTACTCCGGTGAGGACGGATGAGACCGAGCGGCCAGCGGAAAGTCGGCAGGAACTTGGCTGGCAAGGTTATTGGGAACCCCAACTTGGCTGGGGGGGCTCGTCCCACCTACTCTAAGGTGGCACAGGCGGACCTGGTCATGGGTATTGCGGATATCAGTAGGGAGGCTCCTCTTGACAAAAGTCATGTAGCGACTTTTAAGAAGGCGCTGCTAACTGTGATGGATGGTCTTCCGAACCATGCCGGCGATATCGGGGTAACCAAAGTAGACTTGGAGGATTGGTTAATTGTGCTAGGGTGCGTCAACCAGAAATCCAAGGAATGGTTGTGTGAAGCCGTCGGGAAATTGCCTGTCCTATGGAAGGGCATGTCCTTGAAGGTGGATCACCTGCAAGCTCTTTGGAATTTGCAGAGGATAATAATCTGAGTACCTGGACCACCGGTAAACAAGGATGTTATCCTGCCCAGGATCTGTCGCCAGAATGCCTGTGTGAGGGACATTTCTAAATGGAGAGCCTCTCGCGAAGGTAGATACAGCGACGGAAAAGAGGGGGGAACTATTCTCACTGTGTGGTGTCCGGAGGAGGACGCGGGCGCGATCAAGCTTGCAGGAGCCAGGCTCAACTGCGGGTTAGGGGTCGCCTACGTCAGGATCCCGGGGCGTGGAACCCACCGCTGGAAAGGCAGCTGAATGATGCCAGAAATGGTATCAGTGTCAGCTGGGAGGGAGGTGGGCCCGTTCCAGCAAATAAAATTTAGTCAATTAAACCTCCATCATTGCAAAGAGGCGACAGCACTGTTGCTTCGACACTTTGTGGAAGATAAGTTGGACATAGCCTTGTTGCAGGAGCCCTGGGTCTACAGTGGTAGAGTCAGGGGTGTGCCATCAAGTACAGGCACGCTCTTCTATCAAGAGGCGGCCGAAGGAACCAGAGTCAGGACTTATATATTGGTGAGGCACGGTGTGCGAGCTATCTTTTTGCCGCAGCTGTGTACACCAGATCTGACTGTGGTAGGGGTGCGGCTCGTTTCTGGCCGCATCGGTTTATCTGCCGTATGATTCGACGGATGCTCCCCTTCGAGGGAGATGGCGCATCTGGTGCGGTCGGCCGCGGTAAGAACCGACGACGGTGTGATTATGGGATGCGATGCTAACGCACACTATACTGTGTGGGGAAGCTCGGATGACAATTACAGAGGTATAACAATGCTAGACTTTGTAACTGGAAAAGATCTCTATGTTGTGAACAGGGGGACGGAGCCGACTTTCATCGATGCACGAAGGAAGGAGATGATTGATGTTACCCTGTGCAACACGAAGATGGTTGGGCGGCTTATGGGCTGGAGGGTCTTGGATCGTCTGACTATGTCGGACCACAGAGCCATTCAGTTCGAAGTCGTGTACGGATCTCGAAGAGAGATCAAACGACTCCAAAGGTTAGCTCAGAATACCAACGTGGTGAAATACACGGAAAGGTTGACGAGAATCCTACACTTTCTTGGTCTTGGTCGTGGTCTTGGTCGTGGCCTGGCTAGTGCGCGTTTACCCTTAAACTGGCCGCACGGTCTGGGTCTTGGCCGTGGTCTTGGTCGGGCTAGTGCGCGTTTACCCTTGGCTACGGTAACCGTAACGGGAACTAACGTTATTAATCTAACCAAAATTCAAGTGAAAGTTTTGTTGCCATGTTTATTTACATCAAAATTTTTACTGCGAGGAATTCTCAGTAAAGCCCGTACAATATTTTCTGCACCTTCCATATTTCTGCACGATACAACTTTTCCGATAGTAATTCCAATTAATGTTGACAGCAGCATTCGACAGCAGTTTTTTTTTTTGTGAATACAATCAATGCCAATGCCTCTATCAATGAATTTGTCAAACTGGTATACGAAGTACGTGAGAAAAAATTACACTAGCAACATATCGTAAAAGATCCGATATACTGTGCAAATATTTTGAAAAGCAAGGGCTTCCGAAAGTCAACTGTGTTCTGGTTGATTGTAAAACCAATATAGCGGTGATATGCCGAAAACTATTAACGAATCTTCCCTGCTTCAAAGAAACATCGGTTTGCAAGGCCGATTATTTACCATTATCGAAGCATTTTCCACTGCTCACCATCAGCTTACGATCATTGACAGCTTTTTCCCACAATAATGAAATAGAAACGGAAATTTTTGGTGACCAAAACAAGCAGTGTCGGTCTGAAGGTTGTGTCGGTGAACTACAAACTGATTAAAACAGAACAGGTGAGTTATTGTCATTAGTGTTTGTAAATCAGAGATTATTTTCATCTCTGCGTTACAGATGACTTCGTGATATTGGAGGTTATGGCGGGAGATGGCGGTATTCGCCATGATAAATTGCAGCAGAATCCGAACAAATTGAAATTATCGTTTATGGTCGACGAGTATCCGCTTAGGGGCATTGTCAATTCTCATGAACCACGGATCTTAAGAAATGTTGCTATAAGCGGGATTAAACCAATAGGGCACTACTCAACATTTTGTTTGCGAAACGGAAAATGGTTCCAATTCGAAAAAAAATTGAAGTCACGAACTGCAACTTGCAGTGAACCATCACAATTGGTGATGTACTCAAAATAGGTAATCTATACGTCACATTAAAATAAAATTCTCCTCCTGTAATCTATTTGCTGATTTCTTTGAGTCTGTGTTTGCTTCTTCAAATTTGGGTCTCAATTTTGAGAATCATGATTTCAATAATGCTCCTTTAGATATTGGTTTGATACAGTTTGATGTTTCTGATGTATTGGACAAGTTGAGGGTAACTGATGTTGCTGCTAGTCCTGGACCTGATGGAATCCATCCAATTGTCTTGAGAAATTGTGCCGAGTCCCTGGCACTCCCTTTGTGCATAATTTTGAATTCTTCCTTAAGGAGCGGAATCTTTATTGACTTATGGAAAATTTCTTATATCGTTCCTATTTTTAAGTCGGGTTATAGGTCGAATGTTTCTAATTATAGAGGAATCTCAAAATCGAATTCCATTTCTAAATTTTTTGAAGGGCTTGTTAATGATAAATTATTTTTTCTTGTTAGGGAACATATTTCGGAGGCTCAGCATGGGTTCTACAAGGGTAGATCTACCACAACTAATTTAGGTTTAGCTTCCCAATTTATCAGTTCGCATATGGAGGATAAGGGTCAAGTTGACGCTATTTATTTTGATTTTGCTAAGGCATTTGATAGGGTTAATCACAACCTTATTATTTTCAAACTTAAAAAGTTAGGCATTCATTCTGCTCTTCTTGACTGGATTGCTTCGTTTTTGGAGGGCAGACAGGTGTTTGTTAAAATTGGTGCGATGAATTCCAGATCGTTTCCTGTTATCTCGGGCGTTCCTCAGGGTAGTCATTTGGGCCCGCTTCTTTTTCTAATAGCTATTGATGATGTCATACGCTATTTTAAATTTGCTAAATCTCTTTTATATGCTGACGACTTCAAATTGTTAGCGCCTATTTCCTCTATTGAGGACTGTTATCTTTTGCAGCATGATATTGATAGTCTTCTCCACTGGTGTGGTCATAATGGCTTTCTACTCAATTCTAATAAATGTAAGTGCATCTCCTTTTCGCGTAAGTTTAATACAATCGATTTCCAATATGTAATTTCTGGTGAACACATTCAACGTGTTGATGAATTTAAAGATCTTGGCGTCGTCTTTGACTCTAAGCTTTCTTTTAATAACACTGTGCAACAGCCAAAACTCAAATTGAGCAAACTAAACGATTTTAAGATAAAATTGGGCCGCTGAGCTCGAATTTATCATCCGTTTTGCTGTAGGTCGTCAAAATTTTGAGATATTTACAGTTCAAGGTCAACTGGACTGCCTTTGAAATCGTTAGCTGTAATTCATTATTTTGAACTCCAATCAAATTTATGTCTTAAGCAAAGTTGTTCGTTATTTAATTCTACATATTTTTTATCACCACACCCCCACCCGCCCCCTACCCTTACCCATTTTTTTTGCAAATTTCTGAAAAAGACATGTCGGACAGAGTGAACCGTTAGGAAAAATAACAATGTTTTTTCGAAAGAAATATTCCTCATCTATTTTTAGGTGGGGTCTGGGAACATCAAAATTCTCTCAGACCTAACCCTAATGGCAAAACCCCCCTCCAAAGTGAAACATTCTGATTTTTTTTTTCACCTCTTTATGCCGTGAGGGGTAAGCGAATGCAGTTAAACTTCATGTATGTTAGGAAAAAATGTTCTTTTTTGAAAATAAGATAGGGTCTACGAACAAAAAAATACCCCTACTTTGACTTTTGTCTATATTAGTGAATTTGCAGGTTGAACTTAGGGGGTGAAAACCCAAAATTACTGAAACCGGCTTTTTTGCAAGAACTGCCATCCCTACTTTGCTTATAAGTAATTTATATATAAATATTTCAAAATTTTCCATTAAATTTTATTGTATACATGCACATCAGTCTTCCTTAAACAAAGTGAAACGCGCATATGCTGGTAAATGAGTTACTGAACGCATTTGAGGAAATTGGAGTTCATATGTCCTCAAAAGTACATTTCCTTCATTTGAATTTCTTCCTACAACAATTGCGAACCGAATCGGAAGAACATAGAGAGCGTTTCCATCAAATCGCTGCTCCTTTGGAAAAGTGGTATGTCGGGCGAAGCTTGATATCATAACTTGCGGATTTGTGCTGAAACCTTTTCGAAGAAGAATTATAGCAAGCAAAATTTTTTTTAGTGTACAAGAATAATGATATGTAAAATTTTAAAGTTAAGTCATTAAGTTAAGGCAATAGGTTAAGATTTTTATTTTCATAAGTTAAATTTCTTATTTAAGTCAATAAGTTAAGTTATTGAATTAAGTTATTTTTTATGTGAAAAAGTTCAGTTTATTTACTTTGAAATTATTGCTTTCTATAAGGAATGAAAAAATTAAAGATTTTTGCACTTTTATTATTATGTTTTTTATAGTGATAGGTCTGGTGTTATTTTTTTGTTCGTAGACCCTATCTTATTTTCAAAAAGGAACAGTTTTTCCTAACATACATGAAGTTTAACTGCATTCGCTTACCCCTCACGGCACAAAGAGGTGAAAAAAAATCAGAATGTTTCACTTTGGAGGGGGGTTTTGCCATTAGGGTTAGGTCTGAGAGAATTTTGATGTTCCCAGACCCCACCTAAAAATAGATGAGGAATATTTCTTTCGAAAAAACATTGTTATTTTTCCTAACGGTTCACTCTGTACGGCATGTCTTTTTCAGAAATTTGCAACAAAAATGGGTAAGGGTAGGGGGCGGGTGGGGGGTGTGGTGATAAAAAATATGTAGAATTAAATAACGAACAACTTTGCTTAAGACATAAATTTGATTGGTGTTCAAAATAATGAATTACAGCTAACGATTTCAATGGCAGTCCAGTTGACCTTGAACTGTAAATATCTCAAAATTTTGACGACCTACAGCAAAACGGATGATAAATTCGAGCTCAGCGGCCCAATTTTATCTTAGAATCGTTTAGTTTGCTCAATTTGCGTAAAAATTTTTAAATTTTGTTGCACAGTGTAATCATCTTGATTATATTATTCCCAAAGCCTTCTCTCTTCTGGGCTTTATTAGGAGAAATAGTAAGGACTTTCAGGATCCCTATACCTTGAAATCTTTATTTTGTTCCCTCGTTAGGTCTATTCTAGAATATGCCTCCATTGTTTGGTTTCCAATATATGACTTTCATATAAACAGAATTGAATCTGTCCAGAGATCATTCACTCGGTTCGCCTTGGGAAAATTAAATTGGAATGGCCCTCTTCCATCTTATAATGCTCGCTGTCTTCTTATTGACTTAGAAAATCTATCTCAACGAAAGAAAGTTGCTGCTGCTATGTTTGCTCGTGACATATTGATGTTTAAAATTAACTGTCCCGAATTGCTATCGATGGTTAATATTTATGCTCCTATGAGGGCGATTCGTGCCAGGAACATGCTTTTCATATGTGGCCACCGTACTAACTACGGTGGACGTAATCCAATTGCGATTGCTTCCAATTTTTTTAATCGCGGCGGGGATGTTTCTGATTTTAGCGGTTCTAGGATTGCTTTTAGAAGAGAAGTATCACGCCATTTTTCATAATTGTCTTGATTTTTGGTTTTATTTTCTTTTCTTTTTTGCTAATTTGTATATGCTCTTTCTTTTGTATTTTGTTATTTTATAGTTTCTTTTTTTTTTCTATTTTTTTTTCTTTTTAATTTTCTAGTAGTCTGTTATGGTTTGTTAACCTGTAGACGGTAAATAAATAAATAAATAAAATTCTAATCATATTAACAGCGTTAATCATATGAACAGCAGCCAGAGGCTTTTACTTCATCACAAAGTGAAGTTTTGAATGCAGAAAGTATAACGTCGCACAGTGGAAAATCGAGGTATGTCTCAGATCATAAATCGATAACTTTTTAATTTCTAAAGATAGACTTTCAAAATTTTGTACAAATATAGAATATTATATAGGGCTCGCAATGGGATGTTCTTTTTAAGATTTGCTTTAGTAAAACACACATATAAAAATAATTTAAGAATTAAAAGTTTCAAAAATGGCTTTTATTTTATTTTTTAACTAACAATACAATTTATTATATGTCCGAAAATTGATTATTATTGTATAATTAATAATGTTTTAAGGAACTAATATCACTTCGGGATCGGGAAGTTCCGGATCTGAAATGAGTTCGCTCTCCATCAAAAGATCTAGGGTATCTTCATCAAGTTGATTCACACTTTTCTTATACGCTTTTCGAATGTTAGTAACGTACGGATCTGACGTATAAAGAAGAGTATGAAACACATCCTCATTTGTAGCTGATCGAGAGCATTTCCTGGCATGATCAAGCCGAAATTTTTTGTAATCCTTATTACGGGATTCTTGCGCAGCTTCTGAAAGTTGACCAAGAGGTAGCACTGCAAAATGTTTAATGATGCTTTCTCCATGAATTAAAATTTTGTGTACAGAAGATGGCATATAGTACCAATTATAATTTCTTACATAGATTCTTGCAGTTTCAATAGCATAACTACCAAATTTTTCAGCATTTGTCATTACACCTGATGAAAGAACTTGCAGAATTATGTAAAGTCGTTTTATCAAATTTTCATCCACTCCTGTAATTTCAGCAGAACAACTTGCATTGTAAAAAAATATTCTTGCAGTATTTCCATCATTGGTATTACCACTTCCTTGTCGTGGATGGTCGATGATCAGTCCTAGCTCTTCACGAAAACGATTTTGTACCAAGGTTTTCTTCTCTTGCTTCATTCGTTTTTTTTTTTTCCGCCTATGGCGGACCATGTTTGGAAAGAAAGGTTGTACGAAATATGTAATATCATTTCAAATCAAATCAAATGTTTTCTTGAGGCACTTGATTATTTTCAATTAAAAATGTTGATAGTGCCTCAACTGTTTTCTTTCCTTCAATGTACGAAAGGATTAACTCACGTTTTAAACACTTAAAGCAGGAAGCACACTAGTGAACCATTGCACCAGCACCATGGCGGACTATGCACCATGCAAACCATGCTCGAATGTTGTCTGCCGCACACTACAGAACCCTCCGAAAGAATTTTGCTCCGCAGTTGTTTTTTTATTTTTCATAAGAAGTGGTCGTTTGCTGCAATTGCTCTGCAACTTGAAATTAAATAGTGATTATTGTGTGATTTTCTAATAAAAATGGATATTTCTTCCGATGAAGAATTGGCGATTGTGGTTACGCTACTGGACGAAGAGGAAGAGGAAATAAGAAGAAATATGAGACGCAGATTCTGGGTTCATCAAATTTATATGAAACGGAAACAGTACGGTGAATACAACACACTTTTCCCGGATCTTTTGCGAGATCCTGAAAAATTTTTTAAATATTTTCGGATGAGCACCGAAAAGTTTTATGACTTATTGGCTATTCTACCACTAAGTAAACAAAACACGACCTTCAGGGATTCAGTCCCAGATGGAGAACGATTGGCAGTTACTTTGAAGTAAGTGCTCTAAATTTCATAGCATACATTTATTCAAATATAATGTTCCCTTCTTCTATTATATATTAATCATTCTTCCCTTATATCCTCTTTCACTTCTGTTGTTATTACGAAAGTAAATAAGTTTTTGTTTTTCTTTTCTTTTTTGAATAAATGAAATGGTTAACGATTAAACAATGAAAGAACAACGACTGTGATTAAATGGTATGGTAGTAAACGGGTAAAAATATTTAATATTCGACAAAGAAAACATGAAGAAAATTCACTCAAGACTTTATTAAGAAAAAAAACTTAAAAATATATCTAATTCCATTCTAAGTTTAATAGAAAGTTACGAAAAATTTTTAAAAAAAAAAACTAATAATAAGTTTGTACATGTACTTAAAATATTTCTCAAATAACTAAATATTTAGATATTATAGTAGGAACTATAGTATGCTTGAACGTTTTCTGCAAAATTTTGCTGATTGTCGTTATTCGATGCAGTAATAGTGCAATCTATGGCTTGTTCTTGAGAAGTTGAACTTTTAAACAAATCGGCAGCTGGTGAGGTTACAGACGTCGATGCTCTTCCTTGATATTCGTTTTCAATTGCGCATTGCATTTCGTAATCGGAAACAATAGTACTTATTTTTGCTTTTACCTGTACTTGAAGCGAAGGTTTAAAACCACGTACAGTTTCTTCTATGGCGTCAAAAAATTTGCCCAAACTGTCCCTGTTTGTAGCAGGCTCTGTCTTTGTTTTTTTGGAGTCTAAATACTCTTTTAAAACTTGTGACGTCGTTATTTCTGGAAAAGTATTCTTACGACGCCGTGTGGGCTGAGGACGACAATCTACTGATGTTACGGGCGACTTATTAATAGGAGAAATGGGGATATTTTTTGTCCCAGAAACAGTAGTTTCAGCAGGCGAAACAGTATCAATTGGTGGAGTTGCGTTCGCGTTGCCATCAATAGTTTCACCTATAATTTCTGGCAAATTAGATATTTGCGGCCTTTCGTGAATATGGTCCTTCAAAAATCCCATTACATCCTCATACTTCCACTTGTTGCTCTGCTCCGCTTTCAGTGCTTGCCCGCTTACTGTCTTTTTATTTTTGATGGCCCTTGCAAAATGCTGCCTTAGCAGACGCCATTTTTTCTTACAATCTGCGGCTGCAATTTAAAAAAAAGAAACATAAATGGTACTTCGTAAACTTTGTTAATATTGATAAATTTTACATTTGTATTGATTTTCTCCATTTATATTTTCCTCCCAGATTTCTTGGCTACGGAGATTCCATACAAAGTCTATCCTTCAGCTACAGGCTTGGAGAATCCACTGTCCGTCACATAATCCATGAGACATGTGAAATAATATGGAGGCACCTCTTACCCATTGTTATGCCACCACCCACGAAAGCAAAATGGGAACAGATTGCGGACAAATTTTGGCATTTGTTGCACTTCCCTAACTACTTAGGAGCAATCGATGGGAGGCACTGTGTTTTTGAGAAGCCGCCGAAATCGGGGTCTTTATATTTCAATTATAAGAAGGAGTTTAGTGTGGTTCTGTTAGCGTTAGCCGACGCTGAAGGAAAATTTGTGAGCGTCAATGTGGGAGCATATGGACGACAAAGCGACGGAGGAATTTTAAAGTCCTCAAGATTAGGAATTGCTCTTCAAAATGGGACTCTGAATATTCCTCCCCCTAAAAAATTGCCGGGAACAAATATTACAATTCCTCATGTGATTGTAGGCGACGAGGCTTTTCCTCTTACGAAAAATATCATGAGGCCCTTTCCAGGAAATTCTCTGGAGAATAACGATGCAAATAAAATATACAACTATCGGCATAGCAACACACGAAGAATTTCGGAAAATTCTTTTGGTATGTTGGCGAAAAAATTTCGCATTTACACCAAAAAATTCAGCATCGCTCCAGATCGAATGGACAATGTAATTCTCGCTACTACTGCGCTTCACAATTTTCTTAAAAATGACCATTGTGCGTGGCAACCAGGCGAATTGGAAAGAGCTACAGAGACAAAGGGACTACAAGGAGTCCCAAGAACAGGCGGCAATAACTCTCAAGAAGCAATAACCATAAGAGAGGAATTAAAAAACTTTTTTCTTTCTGATGAAGGAGCAGTCCCATGGCAGTGGAAAAAAGCGTTGGGAACTGGACGTCGATAAATGACATTCTACAATAAAATAGGCTATGGTGTATTTAGTTTACAAGTAACTACTTTTAAATATTTTTAGATATATTTTTTAAGACATTTAAATAATCTATTTTTATTAAAAACTTTAATTCAATAAATTTTTTTTAATGTTGTTTACTTATTGCATTCAATATCTTTATTCTTCTGCTAGTGGAAAAAATCAAAAACAATTTAAAAAACTTACCCGAGCAATTCAGTTTTTCTCCAATTTCCTCCCACGCGTTTCTGATCACCTTGTTATCGCTGTGTAATTTATCCTGGGGGTCATAAATGAATTTAGATTGGCGAACAGTTTCGATAAGACGCTCTTCACTTATATGTTCCATTTTGTTATAAAACTCAATACAAAGTTTTTAAACACAAGTACACTAAACACTGCAATATACGAGTAAGTACGAAATATGATATAATATTTATATCTAGTATAAGCAAGAAATCGAACTAATTTTCATTCCGAGGACGAAGAAACGGTTTGGTTGGTGTTGTAACCAGAGGGTGAATGCGAAAGACCGGTTTGGCAAAATGCACATGAAGCAATAAAATTTCCAATTTTAACAAATTACATCTGGGTTTTTTGGCTGTTTTTATTACTTAAACTGTACAAAACGTTCGAATGTGTTCCTTGATTAGTCATGAAAACGTTGTCCTCTGTTTGAAACAACCGCAACCTATAAGCAATTATTGTTGTATAGGTAATCCTAAAAGAATGCTCGGTTCCTTGAGGAAATAAAACGTCCCTAGACTTGTCGCCTCAATGTTAGGTACAGAGACGGAACAAGGAGACACTTTAAATAACACAAACATACAGGAATTTCCGATAAAATAAACATTTGGGCAAAACAAATTCACTCCTGGTGACAATTGTGAAATTAATTGAAAAAAGAAAAGAACGCTTTTATTTTTGCATTATTGCATCCGTTTCTTCTGTGATAATGCAATAAATTTTCGATGGAATGCATTGCCATCGACAACGAGCCAATCTGTCAAGTTTTAGCTCGTTTGGATAACGGGTAGTGTGTTAATAGGCAGCCGCAAGATTTGCTTTAACGGCACAAATACATACCCAAGAAAGTTTTCATTAAATTAATATAAATGAACTAAAAATCCAAAAAAAAATTATAAATTTTCAAATAATCCCATAATAACGAAGTTTGTAATTACTTAAATTTGTATATCAAAATCACATTGCAGTAAAAAATGATTCGTCATCATGCATCCTCATAAACCATGCACCACGGATTGCTTTTTCGAGCGCACCAAACATGGTGCAATCACAATGGTGCACGGTGCAAGCACCATGGGTTGTGTAGTGTGCGGCTCTCCATATGTTTTCATGTTAAGCAAAACGTACACCATGGTTCTTGCAACCAGAGGCACTCTGGTGCTGGTGCAATGGTTCACTAGTGTGCGTCCTGCTTAAAACTTCACATTATTAAAGTAATATTTTTACGCGACAACCGTATTTAGTTATTACTATGAATTAGAAATAAAGGTGTCAGCTCTTTATATACTATTTTAAACATGAGGATAGTGTGGATTTTTTTGATAACTTTTTCCCACGTAAATGATTATAAACAATATGATAAATTCCTTAATATCAATTTAAACATATGGAAGAAATGACAAAACATTAGCGCGAATTATTGATAGAAATAATCTAAGTTTCAAGCCACCATAGATAAGCGATTTGAGGTTTTCGACTTTTATCAAGTTTTTCCCCATATCTTCAAAAGTTGCAAAAAGTCGCAGCTGATTTTTATAAATGTTTTTTAGGAATATCTAAACTACCAATTAGTATTAAATGTAAAGCGTGGGCAAACGTGGGTAATAGTCAAAACCTTCGATGAACTTAAAGAAGTTAATTTTTTCCACTTGTTCTACTTTTTAATTTTTTTATACACAATTACAGCCATATAATGAAAAATGGATCATTCTTATAAAATATTTGTATGAGGGTGTGGATTTTTTTAGGGGAATTTTGTTATGAGAATAGGGATCCAAGGGTCAGCTGAGAACAAACGAAAACACCTTCGACTCCTGTTGTTCACCGATAAACTGTATTGACTAATTTCTTAATAAAAGACTCAATTGAATTTCTATAATAATTACAAATGTTGAAACTACGTCGAGCTTCGTCCACAGATAACTTCCAAGTGAAATGCAAGTACGGTAGAACTGTATTATTTTGGACGGGCCTCAAGAAATACCGTTTTGAATCGCTCACTCTCTTTTACGTCCAGCTGAACTTCTGTAGTTGTACCAGAATTCCGAATATTCTCCCCGCCTTGAGATTCGTAGAATGTCAATTATTGTCAATAGGTCATCTGCAAACTCAGCTGATTGAATTCAGAAGTTAGATTAATTCATCAAAGGAGACAAGGAGCTATGGAACAGGCATTTCCTCCTGCTCAATTCGTGGTTATTTTGAAAGGCGCCACAACTCGCCTTCAGGAATGTGGCAAGGTTGGGAATAGAGGAAAATTATGAAATTATGTAGCAATCGCATGTGTAATTCTTAAACAACTATACCTTGGAGAGTGTCTCCTGTTGGGTTTCCATATTACAGCACTCTGAGTTATCGCAAGGTAGAGGGCATATTTTTGTAATGGGGCGTTTAAAAATGCGATCCTTACATTTCAATGTGACAACTCTTACAAGATTGTCGGTTCCAGCATGAGTTTCCAAGATCCTGGCTAGAGACCACCGGGATGGTGGTAAGTTATCTTCAATGATTAACACTAGTTGGCCAACGATTACGTTTGGGGTTTGCTTCATCCATTTAGGTCGCTGTTGGAGTCGAAACAAATATTCTCGGCTCCACCTTTTCCAAAAGTCTTGGTCATTTGCTGCAAAAGAAGCCACCGGTTTCTGTAGTTTGTTCTACTATCAAGCGGGTAATTCTCTGAACATGTTAATAATGCGTTTCCCACCAAAAAATGTTCTGGCGTGAGGGTTGAACTGTCATCGGGGCTGTCTGTAAGAGGGCAAAGTGGGCGGCTGTTCAGGCAGGCTTCAATTTGCGACAGAACTGTGCAAAGTTCTTCGAACGTTAATTTAGTATCCTTAGTGACACGGCGGAGGTGGTGTTTCATGGATTTGATCCCCGCTTCCCAAAGGCCTCCGAAGTGGGGTGAGGAGGGTGGTATGAAATTCCAATTAATTTTTTGAAGAGCAAGTGCTGCTTCTATTTCTGGCACCAGATTCTTAATGGCGGCGTGATAGTCCTCGGAAATTTTGCGACTCGCACCTGTGAAGTTCGTCCCACAGTCGCTGTAAAGTTCCTGACATAATCCTCTGCGGCTAGTGAATCGGCGGAACGCTGCGAGGAAGGCTTGTAACGAGGCAAAATTTCGCCTCGTAACATGTAAACATTCCCCGCCGCTAAAAATCTGTCAACAGCAGAAAGGACCCCGCACATTTTGTATGGAAAAGTGCGTACAGTCAAATCGACTGAAAATTTAGTATGTTGTACTTCAGGACATCCTGATCAAAAGTTCCCATGGGCGCAACTTCAAAAAATGGCCAGTTTTAGAGATACAGGGTGTTTCATTTTAATAGACGTACTCACATATCTCGAAAACTATGCATCCTAGGAAAAAATGTTTCGGACAAAAGTTATAGAGTACCACAAGGGTTAACTAGCGGTGACCTTGCCTTTGACCTTGAAGTCAAGGATCAAGGTCATTTCAAGGTCAAATCAATTTTTACATAGTGATCCCTACTTCTGACCCCGGAAAAGGAAAAAGCGCAACATTTTGCATGGACATGAACAATGAGTATATGTATGTCGCTAATATGTTTAGTTTCTTTAATTATTTCGACTACCAGCGTCTCTTATATTATCAAGTAAAGTGACGCTTGGATATTTGATATGAGGCTGGTGTCGCGCATACCCTAAGAACCATAACACACTTGCAGCATGTGCACAGCAACCTAATGTTCTCGAACCTGATACACAAGTACAGTAATAACCTCTTATAGGCTCATTATTCTGATCCTCATGAGGTCTATAAGTTATCCATAACTGATACCTTGTCGAATTTCGGAAGCGGGAGTACAGCCGTACCCTGAGGAAACCATTTTCATACCGGTGCTCATCAAATTCAAAAAATTCGGATCCATCGCGTAATAGTTTATCCTGAATATAAGCAGGTGCTAAATTAATCTGATAAATACCGACAGTTAGCTCTTTCAGATATTCGATATCTAATCTTGGAAATTCAAGAATGTGGTTCTCGTTTAACCGATTCCACATTGCATTTCTCCTTGATAGATGTTCTTGTTCTACCCGAAGCCTTACTGTGTTTTCAATGCCCGCTCTTTCACGCATTTGTTGAGCAAGTTCCGGTGTAGCTCCTGCCATTCGTATAATTTCTCGGTACCTGTTGATTATAGCACCTGCAATTAAATAAAACTCTCGCAGATGAATTGCATGATCAACCGAAATAGTGTTCTTAAAAAACTTGAAGATCGATTGGATATGGCCATTGCGTGCTTCTATGATCCATCTAGATTTTGTGATCAATCTTGAATCATTAGCCTCTGCAGTTTCGAGCTACCCTTGTCCTTGCTGAAGAAATGGAGGCATTTTATAATCAATCCCAAGGTTTTCTAATAGAGGTGAAACATCTCTGTAGCCGCGATCAACGATAAGTATCGCATCCTCGCCTAGCCATTCTCTTAGTGCACCTGCATCTGTTTAGAGCTCGCTTTGAAGCATTGCAGCATCGTTGTTCTTGGAATCGGCAAAATAAGGACCATGAATGTCTAGAATATACCCATCAGGAGCAACTATCAAGGCTGGCTTGATCAAATGACGCCCCTTATGAAGACTATATGATTGCCTGAGGGACTGAAAATTGCTAGGCTTTTCAATGTAAAAATACGTTCCATCTATACATGCGATGACTGTAGGATTAGCAACATTTGGATTATATAGCGTATTAGCGAATTCGGTCACATGGGCATTGATGTAGTCCTGCCGTGTAATTCCAGTAAGTCCAATATTTTGAGGTACAAAACGTAACATTAAGGATTGCCTCACTGTGCTTATGGCCAAGCTAACAGCTTGCCTACTATTATAATTAAATATAACTTTTAAGAAGTCATCACAAAGACTTTGCTTAAGCTTACAAAGAAAAGCCAATAAACCTTTTTCCTGCACATATCGATGACTGTGTGGTATGGCTACAGGATCACAGTAATCTAGCATTTCCCGAAAGTTTTGTTTCGTCACAGACGTACATAACTTGAAGTCATCATCAGATGGGGTATTTTGGCTTATAATAGCAAACTTATTTGCTTTTGAAACTTCACCCAAGTTGCTAAGGAAACTTTGCAATTGACTGCCAATTAGTCTGTAAAACTTATTTAAATACTGCACACCTGGTAGAAGTGCCTGTAAAAGGTCACCATTTTCAGTCAAATGATGTAAGCAACAGCGAGTTGTTTCAGGGATAAATATATTGACATTCAAAAATACCTTAGCTCTAGCAGATGGCGTTAGTGTATGAACGTTATCATTTGCATTGCATATAAGACAACTTTTACCATCACTTTGTTTAAGGACATTGAGTCGTATGCATGTAGGATCGTTTCGAATATCTATTTCAGATTGAATAAGTCTGAAACAAGTAATACATAAACGGGATTCGCTTCTTATTTCTTCAAAAGACCTACGAAGATCTTGACGAAACCGAACAGCTATCTGTCGCTGATTTTCATTGTCAACTCCGTCAAGTTTTTTCATCACTCTTGGTGAACCAGCAAGGTCACAAACAAAACAGTGAATTTTATTTCGAAATGCCATTTTTGAAAATATGTCAGATACTTCCAAAAGCAACAAAATACAAAATCGCCAAAATTAATGAGTCCGCAAGTTGAAAAGATCCAAAGACAAAAGTGGAGAACCGGAATGACTAAAATCCAACAATTCCCAACAAGTCCGTAGGTTGAAAAGATCCAAAGACAAAAGTGGAGAACCGGAATGACTAAAATCCAACAATTCCCGACTCCCTATACTTGTGTATCAGGTTCGAGAACATTAGGTTGCTGTGCACATGTCGCAAGTGTGTTATGGTTCTTAGGGTATGCGCGACACCAGCCTCATATCAAATATCCAAGCGTCACTTTCCTTGATAATATAAGAGACGCTGGTAGTCGAAATAATTAAAGAAACTAAACATATTAGCGACATACATATACTCATTGTTCATGTCCATGCAAAATGTTGCGGTTTTTCCATTTCCGCGGTCAGAAGTAGGGATCACTATGTAAAAATTGATTTGACCTTGAAATGACCTTGATCCTTGACTTCAAGGTCAAAGGTAAGGTCACCGCTAGTTAACCCTTGTGGTACTCTATAACTTTTGTCCGAAACATTTTTTCCTAGGATGCATAGTTTTCGAGATATGTGAGTACGTCTATTAAAATGAAACACCCTGCATCTCTAAAACTGGACAATTTTGAAGTTGCGCCCATGGGAACTTTTGATCAGGATGTCCTGAAGTACAACATACTAAATTTTCAGTCGATTTGACTGTACGCATTTTTCCATACCAAATGTGCGGGGTCCTTTCCGTTTTTGCCCTTATAATTCGCGATTGCCGCCTGAAGCGAATATATAAGAGCCCAGGCGGCGATCGATTCAAACGAGCTTGAAGCAGCGAGCTTACACGGTGGAAAGAGTACGCGTATTGAGCGGAAAATTTACCAAGACCATTTTTATTGCCCGGGTTGGAAGAGTACGCGAATTGAGCGGAAAACTGACCATACCGACCGAGTTAGGAGAGTACGCGCATTGAGCGGAAAACTAGCTATCCGATACCGACCGGGTTAGGAGAGTACGCGAACTGAGCGGAAAATTAACTATCCCGTAGTGTTGGGAGAGTACGCGAATTTAGCGGAAAACCAACCATCCTACCGTGTTAGAAGAGTACGCGAAATATATATTTTGTTGGACTTGGGTCAAAAAAAAAAAAAAAACACAATCTTTAGATTTACTGAATTTATTGAAAAACGAACGTCTCTTTACAAGAGGAATCTTAAGACTGACTTTAATTCTAAATTCCAGAGTTAATTACGCTTGTCTTTTCATTGCAATTTTGCTGATTACCGCTTTATTCGTGGGAAATCTAAATTTTGTAAGTTCTCAAACTGTGTATGAAATGAAATGTGATCCCGAATCACGTTTCATTTCTGGTGGGTTTTCATTTTTTGAGACTATGTCACGTTGAATTTTCGCTGACATAACTCCTCCCTCCTTAAAGTTAGGACTCTCCTGAGTCCTTACAATTTTCTTGATTATAATTTGTGATCTTTTAACTTTAAAGATATAAATTGCAATAATCAGAGAAGCGCTGACAGATATAATCGTTATTATCCCTCCATATATATAATGAGTTCTTTTTTCAAATTTAAGTTCCTTGATTTCTTTAATATTTTCAATTTGTTCTAGTGTTATGTCATCAAATATTAAGTTTTCGTTAGAATTCTTAATTTGGGTTAAATAATTTGGAATAGTGAAACTTTGTTTGAATTCTTTTTGTCTATTTTGTAAGATGTAATTTCCAATTTTTATCGAACAATTATTAAAATTAATTAGATAGTTTCCGTTCTATTCAAGAGTACGTTCGTCGCAAGTACTAGAAAAATTTACGCCAATTTGGTTCTTAACTAATGTTGTACCTTTTTCTAATTCTATAATTTCTGAAATGTTATGAAACCTTCTTTTACAATTTTTATTGATTATACAATTATTGCAAAGTTTTAGTTTATTAATGTCCTTATTTTCTACATAATTATAAATTTTATTGTCATACTTAATTATTTCCTGGGCATTAAAAGCTAACTCTATATTTTGTTTATCTGCTACCGGCATCAGCAGTGTTTTTTGTAAATTGATTACCTCTTTTGGAATTTTAATTATGAATGTAATGTTTTCTTTGTTGTCAATGAATGTTCCAAGTTTAATATTTTGTAGTTTTTCAAAATCGACTTTATATTCAACTATTTCCTCATTTGTTAATATATTGCTATGAATAATACCTAATCTTGCTGAAGCTACGTTATTTTGGATATGTTCTATATTATCTTGCAGTATTTTTAATTTCAGTACGAAGTCAATGTAAATTGCCTGTTTGTATAAAATGTTGTTGTGATCGTCAATTTCATTTAATTTTAGTGATAATTTTTCCCTGTCGTTTTCTATGATTTCCTTGAGTTTAGTGAAAGTTTTATTGAAATTTCTGTTAATTTTGACTTGAGAATTTAAGGTTTCGATTGCATTGTGACTGTTTACTTCAATAGTTTTGAGGTGTTCCTCGATATCTTGCCGGTCATCATCATCCATTGTTCCATAGAGCCATTTAAATGCAGTACCTGCAAAGTTGAATAACCCACGTCTTTCCCGATGTGGAATTAGTGTTTTGATTTTATTTCGGATCGTTTCAATTTGGTGTTCTAAGATTGGTGTTTCATTTTTCAGTGAAGACTGTCTAATATTTACTTCTAAACAATCTAAAATGCTTGTAATCTCTCTTGGGTCAATTAAATGCAGTATAGTATCGTATTTCTTTATAATGCTAACCTTATCTAGTTTGATCTCTGTGTATCCAAAATTAGTTTCGATTTTCTCAATTATCAGATGGGTTTGGACGGTCGTTGTCATCAACATTATTACCAATATTTTCAATATCCAGGTCACCTGCAAATTTTTTTCTTCTTTTAATATTTATTTTGTGTACATTGTTTAATTTAGATTTAACAAATTTAGGTACTTCTTTGTGTCTTACGCTTTTATAATTTTTAATGTAGCCTTCAGTTCTATCTTCCTCGTAATTTTCCCTTTTTTCATTTCTCTTATTAATATACCTTTCTTTTTCCTTTATTATGTTTTGAAATATTTTTATTTTAGAGCATCTACCTTCGTGTATATTGATTGGTTTTTCTTTAGTTGTGGAGTGGTAGCTTCTGTTGTACCATTCGATCGCCTTTGATATTTTTTCTTTAATACTTAGGTCCTTGGCTTCTATTCCTAAAGTTCTGATTCTTTCGCTCAGTGTGCTGTCAATGTCTGAGTTGCCAGTATGACTATTAGATTTTACCAAGTGAAGCTCGATATTCTCTTTTCGCAAATAATCTTTAATATTGATACTTTTAAATTCGTTATCCATTATTAATTTCTTAAAGTGTCCTCTTTGCGACTTAAATTCCCTGATTTTTTCAATAATCGTCCGGTTGTTACGATCTTCTAGATAGAAAGCGGTGGCTAGTTTTGAGAACCTGTCTATAAACGTAAGAAAGTTGCTTTTGGAATTTGTGTAAATGTCTGAATGCACAATTTGGTTTATATCAGTGGGTGTTTCGGTAAACTCGAATTTTTGTTTTATTGGTTTTCTGTCGTATTTAACACGGTTGCAGATATCACAATTATTAATATATTTTTGAATTAAGTCCTTGAGATTGGGGAAGTAGATTAGTTTTTTCAGACCTTCGTAGTTTTCGTTGATTCCGGTATGTCCTGTTTCATATTCGTGGTATTTCTTTATTTGAATATACGTTTCTTCTTCGCTATTCATATTTCTAGCGTAATGAGAACACCTAACAAATTTTATGCTTGGAATATTATCAAAAAGTTCTATAATCTTTTGTTGGAGTTTATTGTATTCACTATCTGTTAATTCAGTGTAAATGGCAGTTTTTCCTGGTTTGATATACCGCCGAAGTATATCTGAAAGATTATTTCTTAGGTCTTGTTCATTGATATATATTATTCTATTCTTATGTATTACTTCAAATTCCTTCGTCTTACGATTAGTTAATATTATTTGGGTCTTAAATCGATTAACAACTGTATCTTAAATGGGTATGTGGTTATGTAGATCCTCTTCTTGTTAATGGATTGTTTCTAGGCTCTCTGCATTGTTTTGCATTGAAAGTTGCGATAGATTTTCTAAATTCTCATCGCTTTCATTTGTTTCTTGTTGCGAATGGAGTGCCATGTTTATTTCGTTTGTATCGACATTTATTCGACTTAAAAAGTCAGCTACCTTATTTTCTTTTCCTTGGATGTATTCTATTGTGATATTATATTCGCCTAACTTTAGCATCCATCTGTAGAGTCTTGGGTTTACATCTTTTCCTTTTGTCTTTGTATAGAGCCATTTAAGTGGTTGATGGTCGGTTAAAAGATCGAATTTAACACCGTATAGGTAGGGTCTGAAATAATTCGTGGCCCATACAATTGCCAGAAGTTCTTTTTCTGTCGTCGAATAGTTACGTTCATGTTCATTTAAAGTTCTGCTGGCATAACTTACTGGGTGATTGTCCTGTTGGAGGATAGCTCCTATAGCAAAGGTGCTTGCATCCGTTATTAATTTAAATTTTTTGCTAAAATCGGGATATTTAAGGATAGGGGCTTCTGTGATTATTCTTTTTAATTTCTCAAAAGAGTTCACATAATTAGGGTCATTAATGTTAATTTTAGTATTCTTTTTCAAATATTTTGTCATCGGTTGGGCTACTTTTGCGTAGTCCCTGATGAATTTTCGGTAGTAACCGGTTATGCCAAGAAAGGATTTTATCTGCTTCTGTGTCTCAGGCAATTTTAGTTTAAGGATATCTTCAATTTTTCTTGGGTTCGGTTTGACTCCTTCAGGTGTCAAAATGTGACCCAGATACTCCGTTTCCTTCGCCAAGAACTTACACTTGTCAACCTGGATTTTTAAGTTTGCTTCTCTGAGTTTATCAAAAATTTTTCTTATATTGTTAACATGTTCCGTTAAGGAAGTGGAGAAGATCAATATATCGTCGAGATATACCACACATATTTTGTTAATGAAATCCTTTAGGACCGCATTCATTATTCGCTGGAATGTCGCTGGGGCATTTTTTAGCCCAAACGGCATTCTAACAAATTCATAATGGCCGTATGGTGTGGAAAACGCAGTTTTAGGTCGATCATTTTTGTCGACTAGAATCTGGTGAAAACCTTTTGCAAGGTCGATTGTTGTAAAATATTGGGCTCTACCCAATTTGTCCAGAATGTTATCGATATTTGGTATCGGGAACTTATCGTCGACCGTGAATTCGTTTAATTTGCGATAATCCACAACGATTCTCCATTTCGTTCTGCCGGAATTATCCAATTTTTTGGGTACAATCCAGAGTGAACTATTGTATGGAGAATTACTTTCTTGAATAATACCATTTTTGAGCATTTCATTTATTTGAGAAGTAATTTCCTTTTCATGGATTCTTGGATACCTGTAGTTTTTCGCATAAATGGGTTTATTTGTAGTGGTAACAATTTGATGTGTAATTTCCCTGGGTTAGATAGGGTTTCGCCTTCTTTATAGAATAGATCTCTATAAGATTTGAGTAACTTTTCAAGTATGGCAGACTCTTCAGAGTTTAAACCATTAAAAAGTTTTTCTTTTGTATTTTTGTCAAATTCCGAGGGTTCTAGCTGATAAATTTCTTCATTTTTATAAGGACATTTAGAAAGGAATTTTATTTCGTTGTTATTTATGGTTAGCGATTCTTTTTCCATATTAATAATGGCACCTAAAGGTTTCAGCAGATTTTGCCCAATTATTGCGTCGAAGCACTTGTTGTTAAATTCAGTAAGCTTCCAGATCATGAAAGCATCCTCGTTAAACTCAATCGGTAAATTGGTTTTAATTTCTCTATCTACTATGGTATTTGCATTAAGTGTACTAAACTTTACTGGTTTCTTTAAATATTGTCTTTTGTATTGTGTCAGTTTGTCTTGGTTTAATAGGGAGGTGGAAGAACCAGTGTCAATGAGACACTTAATTTTATTTTGGTCAATAGTTAATTCTACTATCGGTAAATATGTTTTCGATGGATTAATTGAAAATTTGCCTCTTCGACGTGGTCAACATCCATTGGCTCGGATTGGTTTTGTGCTGAGTTATGGGAATTATTGAAAGAATTGTAATTATTGCGTCTTGTTTGTCCTGAATAAGTCTGTCTTTGTCCGTTATTCTGTCTATATTGTTGGAAATGTCCCGAATGTGGTCTATTACTGTTACTGTTACTATATACGTTACTTCTATTTCCATAATTATTGCCGTTACTGCTAATATAGTTGCGATTATTATTATTTTGGTTGTGTCGATTATTGGCATTGTTATTATAAAAATTTCGGTTAGTTGCATATCTTTGGTTTTGGGTTGTGCTGTTATTTATTTTTATTTTATCTCTAATTAAACCTAAACTATCAAGCAAATCAAATGCTTCTCTTATCGTATTAATTTCCCTATTTAAAATTATCGAGGCTAAATTAGGATCTATGTTGTTAATAAATGTCTTTAAAATTATCGATTCATTTACTTTTGGGCTAAATTCTATGGGTTTGTTTAAATCGTACTCATACTTTTCGTTGAGTTTTGCTAGAATTTGTCGTAAATTGATAAAATAATCTCTTACTTGAAAATTTTTAAGGGATAATGCCTTCTGGTATAGTTGATGGTAGGTTTCCTTCACACAAAAATTACAGATTAGAGTTGCTTTAATATCCGTCCACGATGCATGTGTCCCTAGAGTGCGGACAACGTCCAGGGCTGGTCCTTGTATTTTATTGATGATAATTCGCTGGTACACATATTGTTTAATTTGGGGTTGTCCTGCCAGGTATTGGAAGATGGAGTCAACTTCTCGTAAAAATGATGTGAGTGCAATTTCGCCATTGCCTCTGCATTCGTGAATTCTTTGGGCGTCTTTTAATACGTCATTTACGGACAGTTCAAACTGAGGAGGCTGTGCTTGGCCTTGTTGCCCTAGTTGCGGAGGACGTAGTAAAGGTACACTGGGGTTTGGTTCCGCCATTTCACTAACTAGGCTTTCACTTTCACTTTCACTCAAATTTTCTTTCAGTGAATATTTTACTTTTTTCTTCAACTTTTTCACTTTTGGCAACAAATAACTGCTTTAGTGTTCAATAAAAACTTATTTAAAATATTTATTACTTATTCACTTATTGTACAATTTTTCTCACTCACACATTGATGAGACTGTTCACTATTCACATTAGAAAGTTAAATCTATGAAACGAAACGAACTGATAAAACAAGAAATCTCTTAACTTCGGTAGGTACGATTTTTATCTCAGGATATCGCTTCTTCGGAAGGATATCCTACCGGCTGCGCCAAATATATATTTTGTTGGACTTGGGTCAAAAAAAAAAAAAAAACACAATCTTTAGATTTACTGAATTTATTGAAAAACGAACGTCTCTTTACAAGAGGAATCTTAAGACTGACTTTAATTCTAAATTCCAGAGTTAATTACGCTTGTCTTTTCATTGCAATTTTGCTGATTACCGCTTTATTCGTGGGAAATCTAAATTTTGTAAGTTCTCAAACTGTGTATGAAATGAAATGTGATCCCGAATCACGTTTCATTTCTGGTGGGTTTTCATTTTTTGAGACTATGTCACGTTGAATTTTCGCTGACATAACTCGCGCACTGAGCGGAAAACTAACTATCCGATACCGACCGAGTTAGAAGAGTACGCGTACTGAGCAGAAAACTAACCGGAATCCGATTCCCGAGCTGCTAAAGTTAGAAGAGTACGCGTACTGAGCGGAAAACTAACCTCCCGATCAGAACCCCGAGTCAGAAGAGTACGCGCATTGAGCGGAAAACTGATTAAACCACGGTAGACAGAGTAGACCTTAGCTGAAATTGTATTAGATTAGAAGATAGGACTAGGTAAGAATTAGCGGATTATATCAGGAGAAGAAGATAGAATAAACACCTACAAGAGGACACCGCCTGTTTTCTTTCTCCACTGAAGTTACCCCGGCGAGACAGGCTTGTCTCAAATCTATTTTATACGGGGCGAAAGGAAAACCCCGCTACTGGCTTCCGTTGATAGATCAGAAACGGCTTCCAAGTGAATAGCCTTGATAGCTAAGCAAATGAAGATACAAGCATATCCCTTTGATATACGAATTCTTCCTTTACCAGTATGTGCTTTTATTTCAAATGGACCAGCAAAGTCCACGTCAGTATGACAGAATGGTCTGCTGGGTTGCACTCGGGGAGTTGGCAAATTTCCCATTAGCGGTGTTCTTGCCTTTGCCGTACACCTAAAGCAGGTGGTGAATTCATGAACTGTCTTCCTTACAAGAGATCTGAGTTTAAGAATCCAATACGTTTTCCTTAGTGTGATTAACATTAATGATATACCACCATGCAATGTCCGTTTATGGGTTTCTTGAACAAGAAGTTTTGTGAAATGGTTATTAGCCCTTAAAATCAGTGGATGTTTTTCACTGAATGACAGTGCAGATTTCTGCAATCTGCCGCCAACACGCAACAATCCTTGCTGGTCTATGAATGGGTGCAGTCCTGATAGAGCTTGTACTCTTTAATTGTAGTCCTTTTTTAATAGCCGTAGTCTCTGCATGGAAATCCTCCTCCTGGATCAACCTTAGTAGGCATAGTTCTGCTTCCCGAATTTCCCTTACTGTCAGATGCCCTAATGATCGCGTTTCAGCACTTACTCGAAGGTTGTTTATAAAACGTCTGATATAGGCACATGTGCGAATGAGCTTGGAGAATGACGAAAATCTAGATATGAAGGAGGGCTTAACCGAAACGACTATGTTGCACGACGAGCGTTTTGCTTCTAGCTCACCACTGTCTTGACGAAGGTCCTGATCAGAAATGTGATTTGGCCTGTGAATTCTTTCTTTAGCGAGCCATTCTGGTCCATTCCACCAGAGTTGATATGCCTGTAATTGTTCGGGATTTAATCCCCTAGAGATACAGTCTGCGGGATTTTCCTTGCCCGGTACATGACCCCATTTACTATCATGCAATGTCTCTTGAATTTCTGTGACCCTATTTGAAACGAATTGCTTTCATTGCTTTGGATGTCCTCTTATCCAACTAATGACGATTTTTGCGTCACTCCATGCATATACTCGTGCTGAGTCAATCTTCAGTGCCTGCGCAACGCGTTTAACTAGCCTTGTACCTAATACAGCGGCACAAAGTTCAAGTCTAGGCAGAGTAAGCTGTTTCAATGGTGCGACTCTGGTTTTTGCTGCTATCAAAGTGGTGTGAATGTTGTCGTTTTCAAGCAATACCCTGGCGTAAACACATGCTCCATAGGCAGATGTGGAAGCGTCGCAGAATACATGCAATTCGAATGCTTTGCATGACCTTGTATAATGTATCCACCGCGGTATTTTAAGTTCTTCAAGTCGTGGAAGCTTTGAACAGTATTGTTGCCACTGTGACTCCAGATGCTGTGGTAATTTGTCATCCCAATCAATCTTTTCTAACCATAAGCCTTGAAGTAAGATCTTTGCTGAAATAATAGCGGGCGAAAGCCAGCCCAAGGGATCGAAGATTTTGGATATCGTAGATAATAGAGTACGTTTTGTCGTTGGAGGATTGTAGTGTATTTGGTTAATCTTGTACGTAAATACATCTTCTATCGGGTTCCAGAAAATTCCTAGGGCCTTCACTGTGATCGTCCTTGTTAGATCAAATGGAACATTTAGTTCTCGTTCATCGTCTGATAGACACTCCAATACCTCCTGTTTATTACTTATCCATTTTCTTAGCTCAAAGCAGCCCATCCTGAGTAGACTCTTTAGGTCTGATTGTAGTCCTGTAACTTCTGCAATTGACTCACCGCCACTGAGTACGTCGTCGACGTAGAAATCATGTTTTAGAACATTAGCTGCCTCAGCCAGTGTTTCAACTTCATCACTAGCGAGTTGTTGTAGGCTACGAGTAGCTAAATAAGGTGCACTCGCTGTTCCATACGTGACTGTTAATAATTAATCGATACGCTGAAACTGGATCATCAGTGCTGTTTCTCAAGAGGATTCGTTGGTAGGCGACTTGATCCCTTTGAATTAAGATTTGCCTATACAGTAGCTGCCTTAATGCCATGCTCCTTGATTCGCCTAAATCTGGAATCATGTTTTCCGTATTAACAGGCAAGGAAACAATATGTATCTGCCATCATGTTGTCTCGCGACTGCCCTTTCATAGAGAGATTCACAATTTGCTTCTCCTTCACTGAGGTTGTTAACTGTCGTTGGTTCTTCAATCTCCCAGAACCGCTGTAGCAAACCATCTATGTCAGCCTTACAGTGAAAGGTTCTAATACATTTGACTCTTGAGCACCATTTTTGTGACAAGTCTACCTGTCCCGACAGAATCCAACCAAGAGACGTTTGCTGAGCGATCGGGGATCCCAAGGGACCCTTACGAAGTCCATCCTGTAGTACTAATGAATATACTCCAGCTCCGAAAATGGCGTCTATACGACACGGCCGATAGTAGAATGGATCTGCCAAGTGTAGTTCCTTAATGTGATCCCAGGTATTTTTAAGTGGCATGCGATCAGTGGGTAGCACATTTGTCAACTTGGGCAGTATATACGCCTCAATTGAAAAGTGCATCTCGGGATTTACCAAAGATTGAACGGAGAATTCAACTGACTTAGTTGCAGTCAAAACTTGGGTAGCGCCAACTCCTTTAACATGAACAGTGGTATTGCTCGTAGGTTGACCCAGTAATCTTGCAGCATGTTGTGAAATAAAATTGCCTTCAGAACCCTGATCCAGTAATACTCGTAGTGTTACACGGTGTTCTTTTCTATTTTGTGCATTTACCAACGCAGTTGCTAACAGCACTTTATCGTCGTGTTCCACACTGTTCATCGTATTGACAGATTTTGTCAGTGTGGTTATCTCAGGCTGTTTTTCGATGTTGTAAGAGCATGGCCTTGCCGACACTGGTGGGCCAGGATATTGATGAAGTAGCGTATGGTGTTTTCCACGGCAAACCCGACACGTAAACTTGCTGCGACATTTTGTGACACCATGACTTTTTTGCAAACAATTATAGCAATGTGCAAATTGTTGTACTGTAGCGCGACGACCGTCTAAATTTTGTTGTAGAAACTTTGTGCACTCCCTTAATGAGTGATCTTGACTGCAGAGTGGACAAAGTTCGCTGGTTGATGAGGCAGGTGAATCCTTCGACGGTGCTTGCCTATTGCTTTGAATGCTGAATGACGACTTATCCTTTCCAGTCTGCTTAGGTTTCACCATGCTTATGGCTTCCAATGTACGGAACCTTGTTTCGATAAATGTGAAAAATTCTTCGAGTGTAGGTATTTCGTCGGGTTCATCCCTCTCATTCAAGGACTGTTCCCATTGGGACAGGGTATCTACGCTGAGCTTTTGTGTAATGTTGAATAGCACCAGTGAATCCCAGTTAGAAATGTCTATGCGCAATCCTTTGATCGATTCAAGTGCCTTCCGAGTTGTGTCAAGCAGGAATTTCAAACCGTTAACAGATTCAGAAGAATGTGGGTGCAAAGAGACGACCGTTTTAAGATGCGAATTTAACAGTGCCCTTTTGTTATCATATCTTTTGTTTAGTAAGTCCCATGCTGGACTATAGTTTGCATCTGTGATTTGTAAATGCCTCAATAATTTCTCTGCCTCCCCTCCCAGACTGGCCTTTAAGTAATGAAGCTTCTGAGCCATTGACAATGCTTTGTTGTTGTGAATCAGAGAACTGAATAAGTCGCGGAAAGATGACCATGAAGTGTAGTCACCCATGAACCTTGGCAAACTGATTTTCGGTAGATTGACTTCAGATAAGGTTTGAACCCTTGTTTCCGTAACCTTGACACCTTTATTAGAAGTACCTTTTGAAGATCATCTACAAGATCCGAGATCCTTCCGGTGATATCGATCACCTTCTCTTCAACCGTTGACAAAAGATCATTCTTGAAATACGGCAGATCCTTATGGTCCTTTTCATTGTACAAACCTTCAACTACCTTGTGCGTAGCTTTGAACTTTTCCCACTCCCTGTCAATGTTTTCAATACGTCTCTTTAGCGATCCTACACTGGACCTTTGCTGCATGTTAGTCTTTCCAAAATTTGATATGTGCTTATCAATTTCCTTTTTCGTAGCAGTTTGTTGTGTTAATAAGTCTTCCATGTTTGTAACTTAGTGCAGCTTGACTGCCTTCCTTATGACTTGGACACGTTACACTGTGAGCCGGTGGCAACGATGGATCGAATTTGCAGCCTATCTTTATTTTATTTATTTAAATCAAGCTTACACACAAAAAAATGCCTATCAATTATGTCCCCTGAAAAAATGCGACAGACATCAAATGAAATAAAGCCAATGACACAAAATATCGAATTTCATTTATTAAAACTTCAAAGTATTACTCGTTTGTAACAGTAACCTTGCAATGATGCAACACATTTCCGTTCAATGATCCGCTCATCGACGTGCAGCGATAACTTGAGAATGCAAAATGTATCACACTATTCGAATTGGAGTAATTTGCACAAATAATTCCGAATTAAAATTAAGGGCTCTGCAAAATTACCGATGCTGATTTACACCACCTTTTACAACTTCTGCCGCACGTGCCGCTGCTTCTGTTGATTGCTGTTAACTTCTAAATAACTAACGTTGCACAATAGCAGAACTTACGCACTCACCATAATTACTCTACTATTATTGCCCTTTATTCTTTATTGCGAAATTACACATGCTAGATGCTACATAAATTTCAACGAATAACATGCCTTGTTCCTTTCGACCTTAAAAAAATGGCGAAATAAAAACAGGAAAAAAAAAACATGTATGAGGGTGTGGATTTTTTTAGGGGAATTTTGTTATGAGAATAGGGATCCAAGGGTCAGCTGAGAACAAACGAAAACACCTTCGACTCCTGTTTTTCACCGATAAACTGTATTGACTAATTTCTTAATAAAACACTTTCAATTGAATTTCTATAATAATTACAAATGTTGAAACTACGTCGAGCTTCGTCCACAGATAACTTCCAAGTGAAGTGCAAGTACGGTAGAACTGTATTATTTTGGACTGGCCTGAAGAAATACCGTTTTGAATCGCTCACTCTCTTTTACGTCCAGCTGAACTTCTGCAGTTGTACCAGAATTCCGAACAATATTCATAAGATTAGCTTTTGAGAAATTCGTAATACTTAATATCTATTCCTAGAAAGTTTAACAAGAAATTAACTTTAAAAGTGGTGATGTACACATACTTGACAGAGGCATCCATAAAAATAATGAACTTTGGAACACTGAAACAATTTTTTTTATATATAATTTATATAAAAAATCCACGGTTTATTAAAGTTTTACTATTAAACTATGAAAAAAAATTAAAATAGTATGTTATTAGAGACATTGTTAAAAATCATTTTTGATCTGCCTTTGTTCTACCATTTTCCACTGTGCGTCGGGACCACCAGAGGATGCAGATTGGCTGCGTTTGTGTGGAGCTGCAGTATGCGTGATCGATATTAGTATGAACGACGTCCACCGTCCAAGAATTCACCGGCCGAACGTCTTCAAAAAACGGAAGGACAATGCTCACAAATATATGGGAAAAAAACCCAGAGCGGACAGAAACGGGATATAGCTCAAAATGTTATTTATATAATCAGTGATGTAATTCTGTAAATATTTCACTATAAGATTTGATGGCTAAATTGCGATTTACTTTTTATTAGCCGTGATTATTAATAGCCGCAGATATTAATAGCAGTAGCAGTAAGTAAGTAAGTAGTATCTTTGTAAAGTAAATTTTTACGGTGAAATTATATAATTAATGTAATTTTTCTCTACCTATTGATTGAATTTAAATTAGTTTTAAATGTAGCAGAAAAACCCCTGAAGATAGTTAAAGTAACCAATTTTAATAATTATTGTTAATTTATAAGTGAAGAATTTTTGCAATTACTTTTTAATCAAGTTAAAATAATTTCAAATGTTGTCGCAGTTCTAGTTAACTACAAAAATAAAAAACATGTTCCATAAGGTCTTTATTAATAAATCAGTAAAAAAAAATTTCAAGAAGGTACTTAAAAAATCACACCAATTTAAAATGATCTGAATGAAGATCGTTTCTACTAGATTCCTCATTTCTACATTCTCAGTTCTTATTAGTTGTTATAACAGAATGTTTGTTTTTTAAATATTTCCTAAATGTAGAAAGCATAATAAATTATGGACCGTTGTATCGCTTACTAGAATATACTTTTTCTGAACATACTGATACTCATCGGATTTTGATAAGAGAGACAGAAAACTGAATTTTACCACTAATTGTTGTGGGAAATCATCCATTGTCACTTAATTTTTCAATAATTTCACTTTTCTATTTGAAATTTATTGCAATTCAAATGTTTCGTCGTTTAAAAATTTTGACAATAAAGGAGCCTTCAAAAACATAACTTGTAAAAAAAACCAAGTCTCGCAACTCAATTCTTCTACCGTAAAAAGTTGTGAGATCCATTTAATACCAAGTCCATTAATTTATTCAGTCCCTACTTAAGGGACCTTCTGTATTAAGTTATTACGTAATTAGCTAACCCAACAAAATCTTATAGTGACCATATCAATATTAAAAATCGTTTATATTTTAAATAAAAATAGATTGACTTGGCCATCGCATAAAAACACAATATATCTTACAAGTAATATCTTATGTCCAAAATTGAACCGGACTGGTCAAATAAAACAAAAATGGTTAATTATTCTTCAATATTTATTTTATCCCCTTCAAAGTAATCGCCATCGGAGGCGATACACATTTCCCAACGTTTTTTCCAATCTTCAAAGCTACTACTATATTAAATTAGATTGTTTAGTGCGATTGCCAAGTCAATCATTTTTATTTAAAACCAGATTAATATCTCTGATGGGACAAAGTACAAAAATCTGATTTTTGTACTTAATGTGTATTTATAGGTATGACATTAAACCAGAGATGGGCAGGCCTATGCCCGCGGGCTCTCAAGTCGAGAGCGCATCATTCGGCCGCCGGCCGTCATGCAAGCAGGACTATGTTTCTTTGCACTTTGCTTTCAGGTACACTGTAAATTTGAAGTCATTTTGCCATCTGGCTTCACTTTTACATGACAGGTGACGTCACCAAAATTAATAGTGTATAAAAAGCAGGAGAGAGCTTTAAAATGCTTTCACACAATCTCAATTTAAGAATGTGGTTGCATGCCCATCCCTGCATTAAACTATAGTTAAAATTTCAATATTGGTATTTGATCCTGAACCGAGTTATGATTTTTCATTTCAATCACAAGTTCATGCTTACGCAAAAATTAGATATCACTAAGTTTAACAAAGGCAATGTCGTATTAAACTTATTTTTCACTTAATGAAAGTGACAATCTTAGGGAAATAGATACGGCAGGTATTACGGAACTCATCCATGATTTTGTTCTGATAAAATATAGAAAAATACTAATGTAGTTAAGATAGTAGTACCAGGAGACCGAGCTATGCTCGGAGATTATGTTAATGTAACGCCTTGGGCTAGCGTTCAAATCTTTTGTTAAGCTCTAGTTTCTTACGAAAGAATATCTAACCTAGGACAAAGAATATCTATTAACTAAGAAGCGACACCTTTTTGGTTATGTGTGCAAGAACTTTCGCACAACTACAAATAACAAAAATGCCGAATTGCTTAAAGTAGTAAAGAACTATGTTTGCTTCAAATCCAATCGTCTTATGAAAATAATCATCAGAGTGAGTGGGCCAACAAGCAATTAGAAATTTCAGCATTTTATGTGAGCACAGCGGCTGAGCTTTTGTCAGCAATGTTTTTATACGGCGATCCTCGTGCGTGCAATCGATGAAAAGCTCTTCCCCTCATGCAATGCAAACTCACCAGGAAAGCAGAATTTGACACAAGAGGAAACGCTCTAATTTGTGCTTCGGTAAAAGCACACTTCGTGTACTGATTTAGGCACAGAGCTTTCTTCCATGCGTCTTGATAGCGATCCCCGCCGACTGTATGCGTGCAACCTGCGATCCCCGTCGCGTGTATTGAGTAAACAGTCAACAGATGATTCGAATCACCCGTAAAAATCGTAATCAGACAAAATTATTTGCTTGCTTGTAATATTCTCGCATGTAGACCACTTTCTTTGCTTGAAATCTTTTCCAAAAAAATGTTCACAGATTTGTAACCATTATATTTGTAAAATTCAACTTAAAGCAAACCTTTAATTACAAAAAAGAAAACACTAACAACCTGTCACATTAATAGAAATCTTTTTTTACAAAGTGCAAATTAAGTGAAAAATCTTTGATGAACAACGCCGGCAGAAACATCAAAATATTATACCCATGAAATAGAAATACCTAGTTAAATACCTAGCTATATCTACTATCTAGATATCATATATAAAAACTCAAAACAAACAATTACAAATACATAACTGCACAATATTTGTGTTGATATAGAGAAATAAACAATATGGGTATAAGGTTACACAGACACTAGAGAGTTATACCCGAAAAACGAGAATGAACATTTTTCAAGCGAAATCTTGATTCTCGAAATGTACCTTATAAATTGATATCACTATAACTTTTGACAGGTTGAAAACAAATTGGGACTTATATATATATTTTTTTGATGCAAATTCAATACTCTTTAACTTTGTTTAAGACGATGTATCTGTAAAATTAAAAAGTGAGGAGCTATAGCGGCAAGTTTGATGAAAAATGTTAGGCGAAACAACTTTTTTCAAAAATTATCCATTTTTGCTGGTAGTTATCTCGGAAACTATAACAGATAGGATCCTCTTGATTGATCTTGATTGATCCTCTTTCATTTTTACCTACACAAGTTTTCTTTCCGGGGCGTACTGTTTTTGAGTTATAAGCGAAAAACCAAAAAGTGTGACCTTTTAAACCCCCCCCCCCCCCCCCCCCCCCCACACACACCGAAGCAAGTGCCCCTGGTCCATCTAGCATTTTTTTTATTATTTTTCCCGTGATCAGCGACCCAAAATCCTTCGGATGTCAACAATTTAATTTGCTACAGTTATCGGTATCGCGCCTCGCTTTCCTAATACCTAATTTACAATTGACACTTCAATGCAATTTATAATCCAACAACCTAGCCGACCCCTTATTTCTGCAAGTTTACTCTAGACAGTTTTACTCTACAAACATTCAATATTGCAAATTTAATAAGTTACAAGTTTGTGTTTGGTTCCTGAGCAAAAAATATTTGTTCCTCTTGTATTTTTTTCTAGCGGCGTCCATGATTACAAGAACAACTGTTCTTTTTCTTCTTAAGAACTGATGTTATGAATTGTGTTTGTTATTACAAGGCTATTATTGTTACTGAGGTTATTACCTCATAATTGGTGAAACAGTATCCGGTGAGTGTTTTGCAGTAGTATTATAAAAATGGATATCTTTAACTAGTTATAGATGAATACTGACTCACCTTTGGTTGTCCTGTTTCTATTCTCCTGATTATAGTACTTACCAATTGTGCTGCACCACTGCACCAGCGCCAGAAAAGCAATTCAATCCAGAAGACTTGAACTGCATTTCGAATAAATGGGAGAAGCACTTCCACTCAATGAAAATATACTCGTACTACATTCTTGGCGGCATCGGCCAATTTCTTTTTATGTACAATTTACCACAGCAATCAAATATTACATACTTGCAAATCTGACACATCACTGCGAACACTTATTATTTTATTAATTTACACGGTACTCTGCTTCGCACTACCGGCATCCGAAGTTATTTGCAATTTGGTGCACGCACGTTCAATTGGCGCCAATATCAAAGCAAAGAAAACTGTTTCTCTCTGAAATCTGCTCATCAGCTGGCGTAATTTACTTGTTGCTCAGGCACTGCCAGTTGCCAGTCCATCAATAATTTTGTACATATCTTCCGAATCCTGGTTATAGCATGTTCACACAGCGTTTTAAATCTCTAATAGCAGGTTCATACCATAGACACATCGCACCCCTAATTATTCATTACCTAATTAATAATTAGCCCTAATGAACATTAGTGATGGTGCTTATGCACTGCCAGTTCTGCATTAGCAGAAAATCAGCTGACAGTTGTCAAATTTCTGTTAAAATGGATCAAAGGCATATATTTTTGAAATGGCAAAATTGCTTTTTAAACGTAAGGTTATACAAAATAAAAAGTTGTACTTTATGTGAATATATATTGTGGCTCAAACGCGTTGTGCGGACATTGCAAGCAATTGATTATTCTAATTATTTGAATAGTTTCAACGTAAACAAAAATGACAAGTGGCATTTGACAAGTGAATTTCAGTCGTGTACTGTGTCGTGTCGTTGTGCTGTCAAACAACCTCGATTCTAGTACTTTTTGCGTCACTACGGCTCTAATAATTATAATCAAGAAAACTTGTTCATTAGGGCAGTACGTAATTAGCAATATTGAGAACATTAGGCGGTCGTAACTATCTTTACTTCATGACATATCGCAGCGTAATTATTAATTAGCGCTAATGAATGATTACGGGGTGCGATCTATCTACGGTATTGATCTCCTTGTTTTCGAGGAGAATTACCATACAAAAACTGTCAAATGCTGATCTCGATTCTGGGCCTCGATTCTCGAGTTCGTTCGAATTCAATCGTACGATATTTACTACGTTTCCATGCAGAGTCGAAAGATCGAGTCGAAAACAGGTTTTGAACTCGAACCCGCGTTTTTGAGCACTCTGGGTTGAGGGATCGAGTCGAAATCGAGTCCAAACGTAGTCGAAGTGACAGCTTATTGCATTAACTTGATCTATTATATTAACAATTTTTTCAATTTTTTCGAGTTTCATTTATATTTTATAGACATTTTAAAGAATTTGATTTCGAATAAAATCTTATGTTTTGGCCAATTACTCAGAAAATATGAAAAAACTGTCGACTACTCAACCCGCGTTTACATGCATTTTAACTCGACTCCTCGACTCAACCCAGGTAGCAAAGTTGGGTCGAGTCGAGTTCAACCCGGTTTGGACTCGACTCGCGTTTACATGGAGTCGAACCTGGGTTCAACCCAGGTTCAACCCTGCATGTAAACGTAGTAATTGAAACCGCATGACTGTTAACGAACGATCTGCAAAACAGCGATTCTCGAATTCCGAACGCTGTCGTTCGTTAACTTTTTCACCACATTCGAATGATTTATTGTGGTGGATTTTTAAGCTGTCAAAAAACTGTTTGTTTACGTTAGTTTGTAATTACAATTGTTGTTACTTTGCGTAAAGAAATATTGTGAAGTTTTTAGAAGTTTTTAAAAGCGATTTTTTTTTTTTAAATGGAGGGATTGGAAGATTTATTCATGATACTGTCCGTAGCTGCTGTTGAGCAAGCAGAATTAATGGATGTTCCTCGGCGCACGATTTCGTGCAATACCGTCGAGTTTACCGAAAACAAATTTATAAAACTCTTTCGCTTGAAAAAATGTATGGTGGACGAATTAGTTCTTAAATTATCCCCATTTATGGAAACTGGATCACATTCGTCGGCACTTGACATTGAAACAAAAGTTGCAATTGTTGAATGTTGTTGCAATTTGTTGAAGGCGTAAACAAGGTCGTAAAACGCTTCCTGAATAATTGTTATCCATTTTATGACGAGCAATAGCTGTTCTAAGGTAAAATGAATGTTTATGCGAAAAACAATTTTTTTGATTTATTTGCAAAAAAATATATTTTTCTTATAATTTTGTATTTATTACTTTAAAAAAAAAACAACAACCAAAAGAAACATAAAAATTTCTCTTTTTTCCGCCAACAATAAATCAATTCGACCCGAAACCGCATGAAAATTTACAATTCCGCACGGAAATAACCAGTCGATTTGAATCCGAACGATTTTCATTCGAAACAGTCGCATGCGGAATTCGAGAATCGCAAATTTTGAGGATCGTTCGAAAATGGTGAGTTTCCGTATGCGGAATTCATTTCGAATGATTCGAGAATCGAGGCCCAGGAATCGTAACCGAAAAAACACCTGACAATTACAAGGTTTCTGTTATGGAAAAATCTAAGAAATACTGGAAGTGGCCAACACCATCTGACGAGATTTTCTACACAAAGGAAGAAGTACTCTACAGTATTCAACCACCCCGATTTTTAAAGAGGGGTATTTTTCATGTTCCTGGCATTAACTAAATATATCGAGTTTTGTTGAATATCATCTAATTCAACATCAACGAGATCTAGAATGTTTTTCATACCCTTACTTACGCTTACATCTGGGTCATATGTCCTTATTTCATGAGGCCCTATTATTGTTAATTTCATTCAAAATGTGTTTGAAATAAAATTTGTTTGGTAGTACTTGGTGAAATTTTCTTTTTCCTATGAATTTTGTATTGAAAACGCACATGTCACAAAGTCACCCCGCAACGTAGGATGAGTTTGTGATAAAGTTTTTATTGTTTTTTTAGGTAATGGCTAAATGAAAATTTTTTAAAGCCTGTTAATTTATTACTAAATAGTACTGGAATGGTTATCAGTTTGACTTTTCTGTTAAACGTTATGTTTTGTTGCTGGAATCACACATTATAACGAAAAGTTGTCACAAACTCACCCCGTTTTACGGTATATCTTAATTAAATCCTCTCGGCTGTTGTTTTTTTTACTAACAATAAGCCCCTCTGGCCCCTGACAAATAGGGAACTGACTATGCACTTTTACGTAGTTTAGTGACACATTATTACTACCAGCAACGATCCCCAAAATACATCACCATTCAGGCGCTCGGTGAAAATAAACCGCTAAAAACTCACAACCAATTTGCAGTCAGTAAAGGTGTAGACGCAGTATCAACCAAATTCACTAAAGCCAGTTACCTTAGAGACGGATCACGGCTGCTCCTGATGGATAACAACAAAATTGCAGATATATTTAGCCGGACAAATAAAATTGCTGGAATCCCTGTAAAAATAAAATTACACGAGACCCTGTACTCGGTACTCGCCTGACTTCCGTTCAATGACCCAAGCAAAAATATTAGAAGGACTGAGAGACCAAGTGGTAACCGAAGTTATTCAGGTCACCCGTCCAACCGAAAACCCGAATAAACGAACTTCTACAGGGCTTCTCATTTTAACTTTCAAAGCCTAGAAGATCCCATCACACATTCAGGGGGCCTGGATTCCTTTGCAAGTTAAGGAATATTTTCCCACCCAAATGAGGTGCAAGAATTGCCAGATGCTAGGTCACTCTGCTAAGTAGTGCAAAGAAACAGTTTCAACTTGTGAGACCTGTGACAAATAAAGCCCACACGGACAGGATGAATGCAACGGGAAGTACTGCGCCAACTGTCAAACAAATACACACACGTCCGGAAGCCGCGACTGCGCAGAAATCCTCAAAGTTAAAGAGATCCTAAAAATCAAAACACTGCGCAAATGTAGCCATTTCAACACTAAGAAGGAATTTTACGCCATATATAAACTCCATAACGGACCCTCCTAATCAGGAGCTGCTCAAGGCAGGAGTAATTTAAATCCTACAAAAAACGATGGGAACATACTCAAAAAAATCTATAACCAACAAACCCTCAAACCGACTAATGCTCCCAACAAAACAAGCAGCAACGATCCTACCAACATATCATATCATCAACAATATCCTCACTATCGAACGACGTCAAGACACACTTCAACAACAAATCAAAACCGAGCCCAAAGCATATACCCCCCGCCACCGCAACATACACACCCAGAACTAATAAACTTCAAAATTATAAAGTAAGTACTCCAACTCTACCACTAGAACATTCCACCTCCACAAGTATACCAAATAAAACCAGGGTACGTAAAAGCTCGAAAAAGAGCCGCGAGCGAGCGAGCCGCCTGGAGTGGCTCCTTATTAAGGCGCGTTCCCACGACGCGTTGCTCGGCTCGTATGATCATAAAAGTGTCACAGTGAACAATAGGATTCAACCCGTCTTTCCGGTAAAATGTCGGTAAATCCTCAAAACTTCAAAGGCGTGAAGGACCACGCCGAGCCGGACGACGCGTCGTGGGAACGCGCCTTTACATTTTGGGCTCCCGGCTCGGAGCCGGAGCCAGTTTTTTCAAGAGCCATCAAATGGCTCGAGCTCTCGAGCCGAAAGAAGCAGCTCGATTGAGGAGCCGCTCCTTTTGCGAGCCGGAGCTCGGGAGCCGGCTCGGGAGCTGGCTCTTGAGCTCCTGGCTCGAATGAGTCAGCAGAACAAGAAGAAATCGCACCGAGTCGCAATTCATGCCGCATGCCGTTGTTATGATGTGAAGTTGTATATTTGTGCCGTTGCGGGCAAATCTTTGGACAGCTAATTATCCACTTATTGAGCTTAAAATTTGCAGATATATTCATTGTCGATGACAATTAGTATTCTTCTCAAATTTGTCTCCCTTTATATATATTATAATATATTATAATTTAGCATTTTGTATTGTGTAATATAGGGAAAATGAAATTGTATATTTTATGTACCCTCCCGAAAGGGCCGGTTTCCATGGTTTCCGGAACCAATAGGTACAAAGAGCGTCACTCTAAGTATCACCCAATTATCTGTAAATATCTGTTTTACTAAGAATTTTTCAAGAAAGCTAGACTGGACATCCCACTGCAAACTTATTAGCAATAAACTACAGAAAATAAAAAACCTAGGAAAAGCCATTGCTGCCAGCAACAGAGGAGCCCCTATTTACGTAGCTAATCAAATCATCCAGACCCTAATAAGTGGAGCCATTAGCTAGACTCTTATATTATACTATACTCAAATACCAACAAAGCCAACCTACAAAAAATCCAGGTTGGCGTAAATAGAGCCACTATAACAGAGTGTGGAGCTTTACCAACAACACCTAACCTAGCCCTGAGAATAGCCCACGATAGACGAAATGATCCTGAAGGCCCAGATCAAACTAATATTAAAAAACTGGTATAACCCCTCCCAACCACACCATGCAACTCTGAGGGATATCTCGATGTCAACTAACCCTCCACGGACTGCCCCAGCTCTCAGAAAGGCCTTCCACACAGTAAAAAATTCGGGAGAAATTTTAAACTGCGGATTCGAATTTAATAACGCCCTTCCTTCTCAAACTATCCCCCATCCAGCCCTATTCACTATTACAATCCCTCTCATAAAAAAAAACAATACATCCAAAGAAGAATTTCGACAAGCACACTCAGCGGACTAAAGCAAGAACAAAACCAGATACCTCATCTATACGGCTGGATACAAACAAGAAGCACGTGTTGGAGTCGCCTACTTTGTCTACGATCAGAAAAGACCAGGATTGACCGAGATTCACAGCATAGTCCTTCATCCTAACACATCGACATACGAAGCAGAGATTATGGCCATCTATAAAGCGCTAATCTACTGCCTTCCACACAACCAGAGTGCAACGATATACTCGGACTCAAAGTCAGCACTATCAGCTCTGAAAAAAGTAGATCCAAAAGAACAGCTCATAAAGGATATGCAATACTTATTATTCAACCTATATTCTTATGTAGGAATTCCGGGTAACGAAGCTGCTAATCATGCTGCCAATGAAGCTTGCTCCTGGGAAACTAACGAACGGACGATCCCACCCATGAGTTCGTTCATCAGGAGATGTTGCCTAAGTTAAATCAATGTAAAAAAAAAGAAGACGGGACAAATTGTACAACCTCCCTCGCCCAGCACTGAGATACGATTGAAGCTCCCATATACAAGTATACAACCACAAACTGACTAGAGAACAGGGAGTCAAGCTTGTTTGTACGGGAACTGGACACACTCAACTAACACACAAACACATGCTGTTAAACGAACAACCTCCCATTTGTGATGAATGCAACCAAAGGATCACAATATACCATATTTTAACCTCCTGCAGAAAAACTAGAAGAATCCTCAATGGAAATACCCTCCCTCCTTTAAAGACCCTTCTGGACCCCACTAACCCAAGCCAAATACTCTCCCTCCTATCGAAGTTAGAAATATACAACAAACTGGTAAGAGTAAACTCTAGAACAGCGCCATATGGGCTCCTTCCCCGAGAGCGCTTAGGATAAGGTAGGTGATTTTTACATACCTGTAAGTATAACACCGTCCTTAAATAAATAAATAAATAAATATATCTATACTAATCTATACTAATATAATAAAGCTGAAAAGTTCGTTTGTTTGTTTTGCTTGAACGTGCTAACCTCTGGAATTACCAGTCAGATTTGAATAATTCTTTTTACATTTGATACCCCAATTTTTGAGGAAGGTTATAGGCTATTCAACATCACGCTACGACTATTAGGAGCCAAGCAAAAAGAAAAAGCTATAATAATCTATATCTACATATATATTGCATAATTTGGGATAATAAGTAAAACCATAGGCTTGTTTATAGTCGGGAAAACTATATAAAAAACCCGACTCTCTTTATTTCTACACTTATCTGTACATAAATCCTCCTGTACTTCTGTGTCTGACATGAATCAACTTCACCTTAACTTTTAACTTAACTGTACACAGCATAACTATACATAACATGTCACTTCTTTACTATGGACTTTCAGGGACTGGACTTGTTTTCTTGGATCTCTGAGCAGACGGCAATACAATCTTATTCTGTGATAATATTAATTAGAATCGATACATATATATAAAATCCAAAACCCACTGACTGATCACTGTTTCTCGGAAACCGCCGGACCGATTTCCATAAAATTTTGTATACTTCTACTACTTATCTCGTAGGTGCTCACTAAGAACCGGTTTTTTGAAATTCCACCCCTAAGCGGGTAAAATAGGGGATGAGAATTTGTATGGAAATCCGTCATTTTTCCAGTAAAAATTCATAAAAATTAATAAAGAAACACGTGCATCAGGGTTTTGTGAAATTCAATCCCTAAGAGGGTGAAATAGGGGATGGAAGTTTATGGAAATGCGCTATTTTTGAAGTTAAAAATTGGTAAAAATTGGTATTTCGCCTTTTGTTAGAAACAAAGAAACACGCGCTTCTGGACTTTTTTAAATTCCACCCCTAATTGGGTAAAATTGGGGATGATTTTTTTTTTTTAAATTTTTGTTTCTTATTTTTAATACATCGTTATATTACCAATTACGATTTACAAAAAATTCAATAATACATAAAATAATAAAAAAAAAAATTTGAATTCAGCAAATTTTCAACATATCTCTTACAGTTTTGGATTTTAAAGTTAGGCAATATAAGCACATAATAATATCAATTACTCCAGCACTATGAAATTCGCAAAATGAAATTTTAAACTGCTTCATTACTGAATAATGGAAATGTAAAAATTTCTTATTTTGGCTGGACTTCTGATTCTCTATTGTATATGATTTATTGAATAAGGATTTATAGAACTATACTAATGTTAAGTTAAATTTTTTCCATGTAAACTTAAGAATTGGGAAAATACATAATAATTTTGATGTGAGTAACTCATGAGATCAGAATACGAAGAAGAATACGAGAAAATAATGAGATAGTGTTAATTTTTTCACTTTTACGAATGAGCAAAATTTACCATGATCGAGAACTTGCCGCGCATTGAGGACTGAGGACAGTCAACACTTCTAGTAAATTTCAAATAAGGACACAATACAGAATAAATCAACACAGAATTTAAAAATCACTTAATATTGATAACAAAATCGAGGAAAATATGCAGCAAAGGCGCGAAATCATAAATCGCGCGACAAGAAAACGAGACACACCAGCATGCCAGCACCACTCGCAAACGATACGGAAAACGTCATATTTATAAGGAAATATTTTTGTGAGATTTTTGCCTACACGCATTTTTCTTGTTCAGGCCAGTTGACACATTTAGGGACGAGGAGGGTAGATAAAGGGCAAAACGATTTCTCATTGGTATTTGTATTGTTCAATGAAATTGTAAGTATACGTTTTTTTAGGACGGGGAGGGTGACGTACACAGCGAATACAATTCGTTAGAAAACTTTCATTCATGACTTTAGAATTTCCTAGTTCGAAAAAAGGAGTTTGCCTTGCTTTTATGAATTTCTACTTTCTAGTACCAATTTAATATGCAACTTGTCTTGTAAAAATGCAAGTTGCCTGTAATATTGTAATAATTTGGATAATTTTGTACGTAGGTAGATAAGATTGCAAAACAACTAAAGAAAAAATGATTTGAAATAAACATAGACATAGTAAATAATTACATTTAGCTAAGCATAAATCCGTATTCAGTTTTCAGTATTATAATATGCAACTTTTTTATGGTTTTGAGAAGGCGAAGTAGGGGACGGGGATGGGGTAGATCTAGCGTTCCTAGTTTTCGCCAAAACAGTGTATTGTAAACAATGTTTCTCCTCTAAAACACTCGTCAGGACCGAAGTAAAAATGTAAAATTTAGGGGGGAAAACTCTGATCAACGTCAAGAAACATATGAATCAGACTGGTTATGAGTTTTGGTTATGGGTGGCCATCTGTAAGTTGTAGTGAAATTTTGAATTATTGTCACAAATCTCGTACGCGACAAACGGCCTGAAGAAATGCCCCTGAAATAAACATCCTTCTTTACTGTGTCAAACAGTGCAAACACAAAAATCATGGTTCTAAAGTCAGTTTATTTTTCAAAGCTTATAAAAAAATGATTTGCTTTGCTGAGAACAGCAAACAAAACAAAAAGGCCATCGTTGAATTTTGGATCAATAGGCAAATCAATAAATTATTGAAATACCTACTGAGTAGGTTATGTGATCATGAGTTTATTTTTTACCGTTAATTGATAAACATTCTAGAGATAATATTACTCCAAAATTATTATTTTTATCTATAATAATCTAAAATTCTAAAGTATCTAAAAAATCAAACTAAAAGAAAACAAAGCAATGTAAACAAATTTTCTTATCGGGCAAGGGCACTCACAATCGAGAAATTCAAGAATTAAATTTACCCAAAACTGGGAACGAAAGACCTGCCCCGTCCCCTACGTCGCCCTTCCCAATCAAACGTTTTTTCCGCAAGCGCCAAGTACTAGCCGAAGTGATAGTGATGCACAAGCCAACCAGAAAGCGAAGCCCAAGGAAGAAAAATCGATATTTTTTGCGTTCCTCTGAAACCCAGAGAGCAGAGAGCAAAAATGCCGTCGATACACGAACAAACAAAAGGGACCTGCGATTATGTGGCGATCAGAATTTTGCCTTGTTTGTAGTAGGGTTCAACTCGTAAAAATTTTTAGGTGTATCCTCCTTTTAATCCTCTGAAGTGTTTGTATTATTTTGTGAGCTTCAGATTAGTGCTCTGAAGTTCGTATAGTTAGTTTTCAAATTAATACTTTGAAAACTTGTGTTGTAAAATTCAAATTAATCCTTTGAAATTTGATGTTAGAAGTTTGTGCGGATAGTTGAATTACAAGACTTTTTAACCTAACTAAGATTTATTACACGTTCGCAGTAATTTGTATTAGACGCCTAGACGGCAGCAAGTTCTAGAAGCTACTGATCACAATAGAGTTCTTGAAAGATAGGCAACAGTAATAACGATAGTTCTAATTGTTCACATTTAAAGTTTAAACTAGCTTTAAATGTGGAAACAAGAATTGAGTAATTAGAAAGTGGCTTACAAAAGAATAATAATAAAGTGACTTATAAAACTAAGCCTACGAGTTTAAATAACAATTAAATGAATGTAATTATTATGTTCTAAGCTTAAATATAGCAGTTGACTCTCAACATTTGATAATGTAATTTTAGATTTCTTTTCAAATTAATACTTTGAAAAAAAAAAATAGTGTTTGAAAATTCAAATTAATGCTTTGAAATTTCTTGTAATATGGATTCAGATTAATTCTCTGAAGTATTATTTCTGAATTCATGCTTCAGAATTGCTCAGATTAATGCTCTGAGGCTCTGGCTAGTAGATTAATCCTCCACTAGGGATCGTGATGATCTGGTCTACAAGTTTTGTAATTTGCGCCTTTAAGGCCTAAACACATAGAATTCGTTTCCGCACGGATCGCACGGCTGTCAAAATCCAAACCAAGCACTTGCCTTGGGCTGCCCACATAGACACGAATTGCTGTAGTCCGGCAGAGAGGTGTAAGAATTGCGCATTTGATGATAGAAGCATACAATTTGGGTAATACAGCATTGTCTTAACTATATAGCATACTGATGGATAATTATTTTATAAATTATATTCTACATAAGATACAATGGGTAATGATACGATTCAAAGTATAATATTACTGAGTACAAATATCACCACAAGCACAAGGTGCGGTACACTCTACGGCAGCTTCCTTGCACTGACACTGTCGTGTGCAACCTTTCTTGCAGCCATACCAAATGAGTTCCCTGCATGCTTGCGAAGCCTCTGGTAGGGTTCTCCAAGATATTTCCTATCCACCTTCAACTTTCTTCTTCCAACCCCAATCAACTGGTGAAGGAAGCACTGGGGTTGCGAACATCATTTGAGCCAAGCAGTAATTCCCCTAACCGTAATCAACCGGGATACAACAACCACTCCCCCTTTAGCCAAAACCAAAGCCCAAACAAACCGTTCATTGTTCAATTGGTCCCAAACTCCCAACAACCTCCACCACGCGTCGAGCCTATGTACGTAGATCGCTCCATCTGATCTAACAGTGAATTACCAGAACAAACCTCAAAGATCCCAGTCGGAATGAAAAGATCGCACTGGTCGTCGGTCGAACCAAGCGGTAAACTTAACAAATAACCAGGACCCCGAAGAAGACTTGTGGGAGTACAACGAAACTATTAACCTCGAAGACGAAAGCACGCTCATCAATTACATCGGGATAAACGACGACAACATCGTTACGAACCACCAGGAAGAGCCAGAACCGACATACAGAAGCACGGGATGTAGAATTGAGTCAAGAACTACAGGATGCCAATTTTTCAGACTAACGAGCTCTTCCCTGCCATACATTGAGTACAGGACGAAGTGGGGAAATGTACTGAAATTCCTAATAGACATCGGAAGCAACAAAAATTATATCCAGCCTAACTGTGTGAAAAATCCCGTAGCCAACGCGAACACTTTCTTTGCTAATTCAGTCGGAGGGAACGTGAGAGTCACCCATCACGTCATACTCAATCTATTCGTATCCCAAAATATCAACCTAAAATTCTTCATCCTCCCGACCCTTAAATCCTTCCATGGCATCATCGATAATGACAGCCTTTAGGAGCTCAATGCTGTAATCTTCACCGCCGAAAGTTACATTACCTTGCGCAACTCTATTAGAATCCCAATCAAACATCATCTCTCCCAGTCAGTCAACAGCATTAACGCAAGAACATTCCACCTAACCGAAGACCAGATGTCCAAATTATTCACCATACTGAAAAACAATCTCAATATGTTCTCCGACCCTAACGAAAAACTCACGTATTTTACGAGCGTAGAGGGGAAATCCGAACCATCAATAAGGATCCCGTCTACTCCAAGTCATATCCGTACCCAATGGCCCTTAAACCAACCGTCGAAAAGGAGATAGAAAAATTACTGAACGACGACCGTATAATCAGGTGAAAAACGGGACTGAAGACTGAAGAAATTATTCTGGCGTACCCCGAACTAGATAAGAACTTCGAATTAACGACCGACGAATTGAAATACGCGATCGGAGCCGTCCTGTCGCAAGGAAATAAGCAAAACCAAAGAAGCCTCTGCGACTAACGAGAACGAGATGCTCACAATCATATGGGCCCTGAATTGCCTATGATATTTTCTCTACGGATCTCAGAAAGTCAAAATATTCACCGACCATCAACCACTGACCTATGAGCTCAACAACAATGTAAAGGTGTAGAGGTGGAAGACTATATTGGAAGAATACAACCACGAAATAGTCTACAAACCAGGCAAATCCAACGTAGTAGCTGACGCGCTCTCCAGACCACCACAAGGAACAAGAATTAGCTCAGTGACGACAACCTAGCACAGCGACGATGGCTCATCCCACAACCATATCCCTTCCGTGGAGACACCAGTACACGCTTTCAAGAATCAACTCATCTTATACACTATACACTTATGTCTTATACACTTATACACTAATATAATCAATAGAAAACTACATATTAAATGATGTTTAGAGTTAAAAAAATAACGTAAGGAACTTTGTTGCTGACGGGGGTCTCCCGACCGCACAACTTTTTTTTCTTCTTTTATCATCTTCTGAAAACGAATTTTGGTATAAATATATAATTCTGGCATGCAGACATAATGACAATATAAATTAATATTAAATTAAATAATATACACAATTTAAATGAGCAAATAGCAATAAAACATTGGCGTATAAAAATTTAACGAAAGACGCCATTTTGAATGTCCGCCATTACTGTATAAGGCCAAATCAGAGATAGCCCCGTATCCAAATTTAAACCTTTATATATACCTACTAGTAGGTATCTACCCGGTTTCACCCGGGTCGGTGAAAATCATAATATATAAAAAATATTATTTTCTGAATTTATAACTACCGCCAAAGGGACTTATATAACTCGATCTATTTCCTGTATGTCGGATTACAATAATAATAATGTAATTGATTAGTTTTTTTCAGTTGAGGGTGGTTTAGGGCGTTGGAATTAGGATAGAGGGTGGCAGTTCTCATTGAGCTTTTGTTCTAACCAAAAAGGCCAAATAATATTTTTTATAATTTTTTTTGCTTTAAAAATGGCGGTTTTTCAAGCAAAATTTCCTCGTATTTTTTACCGCCTTAGGGGTGTAGTTTCCAAAAACTGGTTCTTTTTAAGCACCTATAAGGCAAGTATAAGAAGTGTTCGAATTTCATGAAAATCGGCTCAGTGGTTCTGGAGAAACCAATTTTCACCACTTTTCACCCCTTTAAGTGTAGAATATCAAAAGAGCACTTTTCGGCAAAAGCCTATGATAAGTTGAAGAAGTATACAGAATTTCGTGGAAATCGGTTCAACGGTTTCCGAGAAACCGTTTTCATCGCTTTTCACCCCCTTAAGGGTAGAATTTCAAAAAAACCACTCTTCGGAAAGAGCCTATGATGTAAGTACTAGAAGTATTCCAAATTGCATGGAAATCGATCAAGTGGCTCCGGAGAAACCGTTTCCACCCCTTTTCACCCCCTTCAGGGTAGAATTGAAAAAAAAACACTTTTCGAAAGAGCTTATGAAGTAAGTTCTAGAAGTATTCCAAATTTCATGGAAATCGGTCCAGGTTCCGGAGAAACCGTTTTCACCCCTTTTGACCCACTTAAGGGTAGAATTTCAAAAAAACCACTCTTCGGAAAGAGCCTATGAGGTAAGTTCTAGAAGTATTCCAAATTTCATGGAAATCGGTCCAGGTTCCGGAGAAACCGTTTTCACCCCTTTTGACCCACTTAAGGGTAGAATTTCAAAAAAACCACTCTTCGGAAAGAGCCTATGAGGTAAGTTCTAGAAGTATTCCAAATTTCATGGAAATCGGTCCAGTGGTTCCGGAGAAACCGTTTTCACCCCTTTTCACCCCCTTAAGGGTAGAATTTAAAAAAAAACACTCTTCGGAAAGAGCTTATGAGGTAAGTTCTAGAAGTATTCCAAATTTCATGGAAATCGGTCCAGGTTCCGGAGAAACCGTTTCCACCCCTTTTCACCCCCTTCAGGGTAGAATTTAAAAAAAAACCACTCTTCGGAAAGAGCTTATGAAGTAAGTTCTAGAAGTGTTCCAAATTTCATGGAAATCGGTCCAGGTTCCGGAGAAACCGTTTTCACCCCTTTTGACCCACTTAAGGGTAGAATTTCAAAAAAACCACTCTTCGGAAAGAGCCTATGAGGTAAGTTCTAGAAGTATTCCAAATTTCATGGAAATCGGTCCAGTGGTTCCGGAGAAACCGTTTTCACCCCTTTTCACCCCCTTAAGGGTAGAATTTAAAAAAAAACACTCTTCGGAAAGAGCTTATGAAGTAAGTTCTAGAAGTGTTCCAAATTTCATGGAAATCGGTCCAGGTTCCGGAGAAACCGTTTTCACCCCTTTTGACCCACTTAAGGGTAGAATTTCAAAAAACCACACTTCGGCAAGAATCTATGAGGTAAGTTCTAGAAGTAATTCAAATTTCATGGAAATCGGTCCACTGGTTCCGGAGAAACCGTTTTAACCCCTTTTCACCACCTTAAGGGTTGAAGGGTTGAAAAAAAGTAGCCTATGTTCTAAGTTGGAATAAGTATTTCCTTTGGACAAAAAATGAAAAATATCGAACTAAGGGTTTAGGCGTGATTGACGGACAAACATCCATACTTTCACATTTATAATATTACTTAGATAGTATATGTGGTCCAAATTGTATGCTTCTATCATCAAATGCGCAATTCTTACAATAATGTCACTAGTCTGCTGGACTACTGCCGTGAATTGGTTTCGAACTTTTGGAATTTTGTCGGAGAGAAAAAATTAGTTGTCATTTGGTGCTGTCAAATACTAATTGAAATTTGTGTAGTGGCAGACTTTTGTGCCAAGAATATTTCTATTATTAATTACGAATTTATAGAAACAATGATTAAATAAATAATCTCAGAAATGAGCAAACCTTTACCGTGATTCGGTAAATTTCAGACGTGAAAACTGACAGCTGAAGTACGTAAAAACGAATTCTATCTGTTCCACAGGAAAAACGAAATGAATGCTGAATGAAAGCGAATTGCAAACGAAGCGCAAACGAGTTTTATGTGTTTCCGGCTTTTATACTGTTTTGGAAGCGGTGTGAAGTTGTGTCTCGTTCTGACGGAATCAAACAATCAGCCGTTTAGTAAAATTTATTGATCAGCTGATTCGATCAAATTAGTACTTTTCGACAAATTTTGATTGACAGTTTGACTTGCGTCAGAAGTCACAACTGACAACACCTTGTATCATGCATGAAGTAAAGCATGAACACTAGTAAAATTTTGTGTTGGATCAGAGTCCCTTGACAGTTGATAGACATTTGACAGGCGGAGTTTACACTAAAAACATGTGAATGCGTGCTTACCGATATGCGAATTAAAGTAAAAGCACGCACTTTTACTTGACATTAGAGAATTAATTCATATAATAATGCATATGCGTGCTTATCGATATGCGAAAAAAATAGAATCACGCTCTTTTACTTGAAATGACACCTCGAATTACTGTTGACAGGCTTAGCAGTACCCGCTCCTAGGATTTTACCCTTTCTTCGTAGTTTACTAGAGTAAAGTTTTTGAACGCGTTCCTGGATATGAGGTATTTCTGGAATAGGCCTGTGTTACTAACTTTATGTTTACGAACTATAGACAGCTAAATTCAAATGTTTGTCCGAAAACAGTTGAGGGGTTTTATCGTGGATAGTATTGTTTTATAGTGTCATTGTATTAAAATTTCATAAATTAAATGGTAAAGTAGATTTCCATGAGTTTTCTATCATTTAATATTCTAATTGAATCTGCGTTTAATGTAAACAGTATCCGCAAGATATGTACAAAATTATAGATGGACTGGCAACTGGCAGTGCCTGAGAAACAAGTTAATTGCACACGTCATGTGGTGAGTAAATTTCAGAAAGAAACAGCTTATTTTTTGTTTTGATATTGACGCCAGTTGAACGTGCACCAAATTCCAATTAACTTCGGATGCCGGTAGTGCGAAGCAGAGTCCCGTGTAAATTAATAAAATAATAAGTGTTCGGAGTGATGTGTCAGATTTGCAAGTAGGTAATATTTGATTGCTGTGGTAAATTGTTCATAAAAAGAAATTGGAAAGAAAGTAGTACGAGTATATTTTCATTGAGGGGAAATGCTTCTCCCATTTATTCTAAATGCATTTCAAGTTTCTGGATGGTATCTGCCTTTCCGGTGCAGCACAATTAGTAAGGTAAGTACTAATACTATAATCAGGAGAATAGAAACAGGACGACCAAAGGGTGGTCAGTATTCATCTTACATCTTGTTAGTTAAATATATACATTTAATATGTTACTGAAAAACATTCACCGGATACTGTTTCAGCGATTTTGAGGTTACTAATTACAAACACAATTTATATCAACAGTTTTTAAGACAAAAAGAGAACAGTAATTGACTTGTTATTATGTGTGCCGCACAGTGGAGTATTTGACCAGAAATCCTGTATATATGCATATAAGATTTTATAAACAAACATTTTAAAAAATTTTCTCTATATATCAATCTTTATTCTATAATACCGTATACACTTTTTACATTAATATTTATCTTCCCTGAATCACTAGATGCTGCAGATTCTGGTAGCTGTATCGATCATCAGACTCGTGATGTGGTTTGGCGCTCTTCCAAAACTGCATGCTGGTTACTGTAGTGTTGTGCATAAGTACAGTGGCGTTGACTTATCTGAAACATCAAGTGACATCGAAGATTAACTTCTTCAGTCTGATTCTCCTGAACTCTTCTGATCTTCATCATCTCCTTCAGATTCAGATTCTTCACTCTCATCTTCGGTCTTAGAGAAGAACCACCATCAGGCCCTTTGGAAGAAGAAGTTGAAGGGTCTCACTACTTTAAGTCTTGCCCTTTTTCCTTGACTTTTTTCTAGAGCAACTCATGTAAAGGTGCGCATTCACTTGAGCACGAACGCGAACGAGGCAAGCCGAGGCCGAACGAATGTCGATTCGATCCTATCGGATGCCTTGCGATTTGCCGCGGTCCGAGGCGTCGCACAACAACAAATATACGTATGCTCTAATGAGCCTCGAGGCCTAATGGCCTCGGCTTGCCTCGTTCGCGTTCGTGCTCAAGTAAATACGCACCTTAAGAGGCAAATTTACCCAGAGCAGAAATCGTTTTCTTAGCATGGACAATTTACTGCAGTAGTGGAGACACTTTGCAAACAAGACAAAACAAAGGAGAAAATTCGGGCAGCGCGAGTGGAGTTATTCCAGCAGATCAGCGCATACGTGTTTAGAGGTTACGTCACAGAGCTGCTTTCATTCAATGGCAGTGGATCGATATTCGGTTTACACTTTACAAACATATTTTGCTACGCCGAAATTTTGCTGGTTTTCTGGGGTATCTTTTTTATTATTCTTTTGCCATCTCAGGCATCGTCGATGGAAGCAACTTTTGCGGGGTTTGCACTGCGGTGATGCAGATTCCGAATTGATGTTCTTTCTAATTATTTTGTGGCAAGAAATGAATTTCTTTTATGCGGCACATTTTTTTTCATTTTATATTCTGATTTGATTTTCTGACCAGGTAGCCGTCGCTGGTTTATTTTCTCTTTTATACTTTCTGGGCAAATTTTCTTATGAAAAACCAAGCTGTGTTCGTTCTTCCGGCCTTGAAAATTTTTTTGGATTTGTTTTTCATTTCAGGGTGACGAATTATTGAGGAAGGAGCGGGTTTTTCATTTCTAAAAAAATAGTCAATTTCAACGGTATTGTTGGGAATTATTGTTATTAAACTTTTTTCTAAAATATAGTTACCTAATAATTGAAAAAATAAGAGTGCTAAAGAGATAAAATGTGATATTTTTTCATAACTATGCATAGATAATAATTACAAAGTCTCATCAAAATCTGAGATGATGGTTGAGTGTGACAAATCATATTTTTATTTGATGCGCGGAACTATCATTCAAATCAATAATACTTGACATTGTTTGAAATTGCAATAAAATATTCATTACAAAATTTTTGTTGACATTGACTAATTATTTAGAACTGAAAAACTCACACCTTACTCAATAATACGTGCATCTTAAAAAACAAATCCAAAAAAAATTTTCAAGACCAGAAAAACGCTTGCTTTTTTATAAAAAAATGTTGACCAGAAAATGAAAAAGGGAAAATAATCCTGCGACGACTGCTCAGAAAATCAAATCTAAATATAGAATGAAAAAAGTGTGCCGTAGCATAAAAGAAATTCATTTTCTTGCTGGCACTGAAATAATCAGAAAGAACTACAATTCGGCATCCGCATCACCGCGCACACCCGCAAAAGTTCCTTTTACCTAAACTGGTTGTGGCGGCAAAAAAATAATAAATAACATCACCCCAGAAAACAAACAAAGATGCTAGTAAGATGTGTGTGTAAAAAATACCCACTTACTGCATCGAAAGCAGCTGACGTATTTTCTACCACGCATGCCAGCCTCCTCTAACTGTTGGAAAAAACTCAGGCGAAAAATCAATTTTGGATAATGGCCATCTACATTCAACTCGTTGAACAAAATTTGCGAGAAAGATGGAAATTTGGTTGTGGTCCCCGTTTTGCATGGGATAACTCAAGAAAATGAGGCAAAAAAAGCACTTTCAATTTGTTAAATTTTTCCAATATTTTCCATGAAACATAATCAGATTTTTTACGGAAACCGTTACCAATCCCTTAATCTTCATAACAATATGAAAAACATTAGGAAAATTTATCGAAAAATACGAAAAAAAAAATAAAAAACTAAAGAAAATTTTTTGGAAAAATCAAACTCATTCGGAAAATTCTCGGGCAATTTCTAGGTCGAAAATTGGAAAAGTGCTCCACTTAAAGGAGATAAAACGCTTTAAAGTATCTCTGAAAATACAACTTGCTATATTTGGTCAAATAGTTTTCGAGAAAATTGATCATTAAGTTGGTCAAAAAGTGGAGTTGGTCCTTTCTTTCAAGGATCATAGAAAAAAAACTGAATACTTTTTCACAAATGTGCACCACATAAATGATATAAAACCCTTTGTCTTATCATTTAAAAAAAGTTTGATATAGATTCAACTAATAATAACGGAGAAAATAGGTCATTAAGTGGACCAATTTTGCACGTTTTGGTAAATTTGCCTCTTAATGATCACTGCTTAAAAGAAGCCTCTTCAAGACATCTGTATTGCATACTTCTCTATTGCATTTTCTAGAGTATTTTTTCCGATAAAATCTGAAATGTTTGCTTCTAGCTTCTGCAGCTTCCTCTGATAGTTGGCCAATGGGTAGGCCTGTTCGGTGTTCAGATTTGGAAACAGGTTTTAACTGTTTGTGACAACTGGTTTATCAGTCAGTGTACCGGTGTTAACATCCACACCGACGTTATGGTTAAAACCGTTGTTTTTTGAAAACTGCTCTTGTTATTAATCGGCGTTTGGGTTTAAACAGGTTTTTTCTTATAAACTGGTGTTACCTTTTGATGTCTTCTTTCTTTAAAGAACAATGGGAAATTTTTTATGGACTTCATCCCCAGTAGTGTAGCACAATGGGTTATGTGTGAAAAAATAGATATTATTCTGAATAACAAATTGAATAACAAGAAAGTTCAACAATAATGCCGCATTATTTAAACATGAACAAAGATACTAATAATACTAATAAATGAGATAGACATATTGACTACACGAGTGCGCGTGAGCGAGACAAATACACAAGAACAATTTCATTTTCTCACTTTTTTTCATTCCCAACCCGAATTTTATTTTGTTTTTTTCGTGAGCGTAATTTTTCAACGAGAATTTTATTTTTTCATTCGCTCTCGGAGTGAAAAGTATTTTACCTGGGCGAAGAATATTGAGATCATTCGTGAATTTATCAGGAATGCAAAGGAACGATTTGAGTGGTTAGAGTCTGATACTTGGAAACTGGACGAGTTTTATGAAGGGTTTACTGGAAAAAAGTCGTAAAATACTCAAAAACACAAGCAAATCGGACTAACCGGCGCGGCGGCGAGTAAAATGCGGAATTACCCGAGCTGTCCTAGCAATAAGTTCCCTCATGCAAACGTTTGTACAGGATGCGATTCAAATACAAACTACTATATACCAAAACAATTCGGTTAAGAAATAAAGACAAATATATAACTTCATTCATAAAAAAAACTGTTCTTTTCTAATGATAATTAATATAATCTTTAATGACAGATAAAGAAGTGGCTTAATTTAATAACATTTCATTTCATCTGCGAATCATTCAAAAACGATATTTATCGCGAACGAAATCTATTTTCCATTCTTTTGAATTGCATTCTTTTTCCCGAATCTAAAATAAAATTCTTGAGAATGAAAAAATAAAATTCGCGCGAGAATGAAAAAGAACAATTTATTGTGTTTATTATTTTTAAGGATGAATAACTTTTGTCCCTTATTATTTACACATTTAATGCTATACAATGAAATTATATATTTTTTACACTCTTTCATTTTATATATGTAAAAAAGTGCTACAAGGGTGGGGACGCTTCTTCCCAATGTTCTTTGTTCTTCTTAAAAGACTGGTTTTAGAGATAAAGTGAAAGTGAGCGTCATCTAAACCCGCTGCAGCATTGGTTCGTCGTTATTTAAATGAAACTGACAAAATTCACCTCCGAGTCTTTACGAATTTTGTCGTGAAGAGAATACGGCTCTCGGCTTTCTTGTTGTTCCGGTGTGCTTCGCAAAAATCTCTGCTAGCCCCTTCTGCTTCTTACCGGAAGGTCCAGCCTGCCCCTGTTCTCCTCCAGTATCAGATGAACATGAAGTTGCCCTAGCTCCAGCTAAAACAGAAATAAAAGTAAATAACTATTCCTCGATTACGCCTAGGTATACGATATTCGTATTATGAAAACGCAAAGCGAAAAAGGAACGTATCCATTTGAAGAACATCTATCTCGTCCAGGAGTTGCTCTTGCCGACTGTACATCGTCATGCCTCAAGTGTCCCTTAAAGCCGGGATCTAGAAAGGAGCATTTCACCAGAAACGAGTGACATTTGGCTGCACTCTTTCTGTCAGTTGGGTGCAGGTGCAGATTGCCACAACCCTCCGGCCTCCGCCACATGTTATTAAGCAAATAGACCACTGGAAGAATTGCACTAGCAGTCACATTGGTTTCAGAAGACATCCCTTGAGTCAGTTCGTCTAGAGGGTTCAGTGTTGCAGTGTACGACTTCAAACAGTTCATTTCATTTTCGTTGAGGAGCAGTCCCATTTTGTTGCCATTTCCATGGAGAGTGAGAATTTCCCAGATGTGCACTTCCTGATCAATTATAGCATGAATAGCTCCACTAGCGAGTAGGACAAAGTCCAGGCAATACCTTGGCATTGACGTTGTGCCTTTCCTGCATAAATTTTTTATATGCACTGAATACTTTACTGGAAGAAAAGTAATGTTGTATACGGCGTGAGTTTTTTTGTCATAAGCCGAAGGTACACGATACGGAAAACGTCATATTTATAAGGAAATATCTTTGTGGGATATTTTTATGACATCGAGTCATACGATAAGCAAAAATGAGCTTGCAAGCTGAATTTTGTAATTCACAGACTACCGCGACGCCCGTAAGAGCAGCAATCTCAAAACTGTGTACATAAAATTTTGTGTGGTGTGACTCGGGAAATTTGAACCCCCTAAATTCCTTTGATGTGCTGAAAATATTCCGAAATTTTTGGGATATTTATAAGCGATACACCATATTGGTTATCGTCGAGTCACACGATATGAAATATGGCGTATCGCTTATAAATATGACGTTTTCCGTATCGTGTACCTCCGGCTATAGCCTTCAACTTCTCAAGCTTCTTGTCATCATACATTCCTGTTTGCATGTCTGTCTAAGGCACTGTATGTTAGGAGCATCTAGAACAGGGATGGTCAGGCCTATGCCCACGGGCACTCCAGCTGTTAGAGCTTTGAATATGTACACGAGCATGGTGCAAGGCGAGAGCGTTTCATTCGGCCGCCGGCCGTCATGCGAGCAGGACTATGTTTCTTTGCGCTTTGCTTTCAGGTACACTCTAACTTTGAAGTTGTAACCGGTTTTTCGGGATCTGACGAGCGCTCGACTCTAAGGCAAAGAATATCTACAATAAGAAGGGTCACTCTACTGCATATTTGTGTGGGTACAGTTTTGTCCAAAAAGAAAAAAATAAAACGCGTCATAAGCGGAAGCAGGTATATTCTATCATGCTGTCAAATGTGATTTAGAGAGAAAGAGTTCGAACTATCTCTTACTTGTTAAAATGTGGGGTGCTGTCTTCGATAGTGCTTTATTATATACAACCACCGCCTTATCCTATGCAAACGCAGCTCATGAACTTTCATTTTGTTTTTGTAATGTATGTAATTTTAAAGGCGAGCAGAACTTTAATCTGCGCGGGCTGAACTTAAAGCATCGCGAGCGGAACTTTAAAGTTTCGCGCGCAGAACTTAAAGTTCTGTGTTGTTTACGAGCACTCATTGGTTGAAACATGACGCCTACATTTCCTTTCCCTTTTCAAAAGTGTAATTCACTTGCCATCTATTTCTATGACGCTTGCTGTACACAACCACAACTCGAAACGTGTACAGACATTTGTGACCCTTCTTATTGTAGATATTCTTTGTCTAAGGCAAAGAATATCTACAATAAGAAGGGTCACTCTACTGCATATTTGTGTGGGTACATTTTTGTCCAAAAAGAAAAAATAAAACGCGTCATAAGCGGAAGCAGGTATATTCTATCATGCTCTCAAATGTTATTTAGAGAGAAAGAGTTCGAACTATCTCTTACTTGTTAAAATGTGGGGTGCTGTCTTCGATAGCGCTTTATTATATACAACCACCGCCTTATCCTATGCAAACGCAGCTCATGAGCTTTCATTTTGTTTTTGTAATGTATGTAATTTTAAAGGCGAGCGGAACTTTAATCTGCGCAGACTGAACTTAAAGCATCGCGAGCGGAACTTAAAGCGTCGCGAGCGGAACTTTAAAGTTTCGCGAGCAGAACTTAAAGTTCTGTGTTGTTTACGAGCACTCATTGGTTGAAACATGACGCCTACATTTCCTTTCCCTTTTCACAAAGTGTAATTCACTTGCCATCTATTTCTATGACGCTTGCTGTACACAATCGCAACTCGAAACGTGTACAGACATTTGTGACCCTTCTTATTGTAGATATTCTTTGTCTAAGGTACGGCCAGAGCAGAGCGGAACTACGATCGACAGTCTCGAACAGTCTTGGACAAGCCACAAGTCGTGTCTGTACATTGTTGCTAATAAAATTGTTCGCCTGCAAATCTGTTCTGTGTTTTTTTATTGCTCCCCTTTTGCGCAGTTTACAAAGTCATTTTGCTTTGGGCTCAATTTGTCCTTTATAGCTAAGTTGTAAACTTTTTTGCACTGTGCAAAAAGCGTGAGAAAGCTTTGAAAAAGCTTTCACACAATCTCAATTTGAGACTGGTTGCATGCCCATCCCTGATCTAGAAAGTCGACTTCTAGGCGCATATTGTCACCATTATCAGTGGTAATCGCGGCAATTTTGGCGCGATTTACGCCCCACTTCGCCAGGGTTTGAAGGAAACAGTCCTTGATATTGATGGATGTATGCTCAACGTCGAAAGCACGACAGTTGACCGCTTCTGAACGTAAAACCCACGATGCTGCGATAAAGTGAACAGTGAGGAAGATGAACGACTTCCCTAAATGCGACGTCCTGCACATATCGGACGTAAGAGCTAAATTCACAGTTTCCTTAAGAGGCAAATGTACCAAAATGTGCAAAATAGGTCCATTTGATGACTTGTTTTCTCCGTTATTATTTGTTGAATCTAAATCATACCTTTTTTTAAATGATAAAACAAAGGGTTTTATCAAAGACTATATAAACATTAAACATAAATATATATAAACATGTTTATATAGTCTTTGGTTTTATATTTTCTAAGTGGAGCACATTTTTGAAAAAGTATGTAGTTTTTTTTCTATGATCCTTGAAAGAAAGGACCAAATCCACTGTTTGACCAACTTAATGACCAATTTTCTGGAAAAGTATTTGACCAAATATAGCAAATTTTATTTCCAGAGATACGTTAAAGGGTTTTATCTCCTTTAAGTGGAGCACTTTTCCAATTTTCGACCTAGGAATTGCCCGAGAGTTTCCCGAATGATTTTGGTTTTTCCGAAAAATGTTCCTCAGTTTTTATTGTCTTTTTCGTATTTTTCGATAAATTTTCCTAATGTTTTTCATATTGTTATGAATATTAAGGGATTCGTAACGGTTTAAGAAAAAAAATCTGATTATGTTACATGGAAAATATTGAAAAAATTCAACAAATTAAAAATCCTTTTTTTGCCTAATTTTCTTGAGTTATCCTATGCAAAACGGGGACCACAACCAACTTTGCATTTTTCTCGAAAATTTGGTTCAACGAGTTGAATGTAGATGGCCAGAATTGATATTACGTAAGTGGCCTGAGTTTTTTCCAACAGCTAGAGAGGACTGGCATGCGTGTGAGAATTCGTCAGCTGCTTTGGATGCACAGTAAGTGGATATTCTTTACGCACACTACTACTCGCTTGCTTCACTTGCTAAATCAAGGATGGGCATGCAACCACAGTCTCAAAATGTGGTTGTGTGAAAGCTTTTCAAAGCTGTCTCACGCTTTTTGCACAGTGCAAGAAAGTTTACAACTTAGCTATCAAGGAGAAATTGAGCAACATGGCAAAATGACTTCAAATTTACAGTGTACCTGAAAGCAAAGCGTAAAGAAACACAGTCCTGCTCGCATGACGGCCGGCGGCCGAATGATGCGCTCTCGCCTTGCAAGCTGCTCGTGTACATATTCAAAGCTCTGAAAGCTGGAGTGCCCGTGGGCATAGGCCTGCCCATCCCTGTGCTAAATGCTATTGCTTTTGCGGGGTGTGCACTGCGATTTATGCGAATTGCGATTTCTGATTATTTCAGTGCCGGCAAGAATATGAATTTCTTTTATACTGCGGCACATTTTTATCTACAATAAAAAGGGTCACTAATGTCTGTACACGTTTCGAGTTGCGGTTGTGTACAGCAAACTTCATAGAAATAGATGGCAAGTGAATTGAATTACACTTTGTGAAAAGGGAAAGGAAATGTAGGCGTCACGTTTCAACCAATGAGTGCTCGTAAACAACACAGAACTTTAAGTTCTGCTCGCGAAACTTTAAAGTTCCGCTCGCGACGCTTTAAGTTCCGCTCGCGATGCTTTAAGTTCAGCCCGCACAGATTAAAGTTCCGCTCGCCTTTAAAATTACATACATTACAAAAACAAAATGAAAGTTCATGAGCTGCGTTTGCATTGGATAAGGCGGTGGTTGCATATAATAAAGCGCTATCGAAGACAGCACCCTACATTTTCGCATGCAAGAGTGAAGAGAGAGTTCGAACTCTTTCTTTCGAATGCCTCGTTTACATTCAGCCCTTCTAGTACAGGAAAGATAGTGTAATTTTAACCTAAACCCGGAAATTTATAATAACAAAACTTTTTCTTCGCCAATGTGTTCAGACACCCCTGGAGATGCCCTGAAAAAAAGTCCCACTCGTTCCCGGGTGGGGTAAGCGATATATCCTGGAATTCCTGGAATTTTCCAGGAATTTACTAAAACGGCAAAAAATGGAGCTTGGAGCGAAATTTTTTTTTTATCCGGCCCCAAATGAGTTCTTGATCAGGAATATGATGGCTATTTTCGTCATCTGTAACATTTCAGGACTTCCTGGAACAAACTGGAATTACCCTCGAACTTCAAAATTGGCCCTAGGAGTAGGGAATTCGTTTTGTTCGTATCCAATTAAGGATAGATCATGGCCATGCATGAGACGATTTATTGCATCAGTAAAAAATCGAATAATGATATTGGAAAAAAACCTCATTTTTCTTGTTAGGCTACTCCATATTTCAAATAAATTCAACTACTACATTTTTCAAATAATTCTACTTTACATAGTACACACTCTACTAAAATTTCCCTAGTTTGAATATCCTCCCACCTCCCAGTCTACAACTGCATTAATTTTAACAGTACATAATACTATAGCTAACTATGTATTTAAATGTATTTTTTCTTCGTATAAGCGATCGTCTTTCGTAAAGTTGAAACGTACATTTTTAGAAAACTCCATTTCTAAAGGAAATAATCTTTGAACAAGTCTCAGTAGAAATCCAGAAGAAGTCTTCAATTTTACTAGACGAGTAACACATTCACATCCGGGAATTAACTAAGTTACTCGGGCTAAGGGCCATTCGGTTCTTTTCATTCCTTCATGTTCTATAAACAACAGGTTGCCTTTTGATATATTTTTATTTGTGTAAAGTTTTAATCTCCCTAAATATTCTTCTTGAAATCTCTTTTTGAGTATTCCTTGAAGTTGAAGTCTATATGCAGCTCTTCTATTAATGTCGGTTTTATTCTGAATAATATCTAAATCAGTCACGCCAATTTCTGTTATTTCCTTCAAGAACAAATCCGGAGTTAAAGGTGTTAAATCTGTGGGATCCTCAGAAATATACGTAAGCGGTCGTGCGTTAATGACCGCTTCACAATCACTTAATACCGCTTGCATTTTATCAAAATCCAAAGATGTTTTTCCCAGAATTCTCTTTAATAATTGTTTGACCAAACCAATCAATCGTTCCCACCAACCTCCCCACCATGCGGCTGAAGGAGGATTAAATTTCCATTTAATTTTCTTTATAGTACTATACTTCTGCACCTCAATCCAATCTACACTTGCTATAGCATTCTCCGCATCAACAAAATTGGTTCCATTGTCAGCTTATATTACACTGGGACGACCTCTTCTACTTATAAATTTTCGTGGTCAAAGAAGATATCAATTCAAGATGAATAGCTCTGTACACAGCACATGTATAAAGACAAATCCACGCTCTTTCGCCGTTTTGTTTCGTCTTAATATGAGTACAATGGACCTGCTAGATCTATTCCTACAATCTGAAATATTTTCGCATATCGTACTCTGTCTACAGGTAATGGTGAAGATAGTACTTGTATTCTTTTCGAGTTATATCTTTTACATACAACGCATCTACTTACAACTGAGCGGATTGTCCTTCTTCCTCCCAATATCCAAAACCTCTCTCTTAATATCGTCATCAATATTTGGGTACCAGCATGAGCTGCGTCAACATGATAATCTAATATCAATCGTTGTATCACTGGATGATGATGATCAGGTAAAACAATAGGATACTAGAAGTCTTCGCTATAATCTCCAAAAGATATCTTCGTTTTTAATCGTATAAGTCCGTCTGTTCCATGGTTGTAGATTAGTTAATCTTTGATCATAGACGCCGTTGAATTAGAATTAATAATCTTAATTCAGCGTCTTTGTATTCTTCTACAGAAAGGCTACCCTTAATTCTAAACTCTATTGTCTTGCAACAATTCGCTCTGAATCTCAATAACCATCCAATTAAATTCACTATCTGCTTATATTTTGAAAAATATCGATAATGCCAAACACCATCATTCTCATCATTGCATATTATTGTAGTAGAAGATACTAAAGTTTTCCTTTTTTCTTTATTAATCTCCTCTTCGTCATACGATTTTTCGTAACCTGACCAATCATAATGATAACTCCTTAACCATTTCGGACCATTCCACCATTGACTTTCCAGTAACTTTTTTGCGTTACAGTCACGCGAAGGTAAATCGGATGGATTATATACACCAGGAACATATCGCCATTGACTGCTTGAAGTAAGTTGTTTTATTTCCTTTACTCTATTCCTTACCAGTTACAAACACATCCCACTGTTCGTCTCGTTCTATCAACAATCGTCTCATGCATGATCTACCCTTAATTGGATACGAACAAAACGAATTCCCTACTCCTAGGGCCAATTTTGAAGTTCGAGGGTAATTCCAGTTTGTTCCAGGAAGTCCTGAAATGTCACAGATGACGAAAATAGCCATCACATTCCTGATCAAGAACTCATTTGGGGCCGGATAAAAAAAAAATTTCGCTCCAAGCTCCATTTTTTGCCGTTTTAGTAAATTCCTGGAACATTCCAGGAATTCCAGAATATATCGCTTACCCCACCCGGGAACGAGTGGGACTTTTTTTCAGGGCATCTCCAGGGGTGTCTGAACACATTGGTGAAGAAAAAGGTTTGTTATTATAAATTTCCAGGTTAAAACCTATCTTTCCTGTACTATTCCCAATGCTCCTCGCGCTGCTGTATGCTAGCTTGTACCAAAGAATATCTACTCGATAAGAACAAACACTACTGTCTGTATAAGGCTTGATTGCTGATGTGTGTATCGTGCTGTGGAAAATTAGATAGCAGTAGAGTGACATTTGCTGAAGCGGGATACCAAATTTAGTCCTGCTCGTTATTTTGAAAAGTTTTACCTTGTTAACCCATTCGCTGCCACGGACGAGTATACTAGTCTTTGGCAGTGTGTCAACCATTAAATATGTTATATATAAATATGTCAAATATGTTAAATATGTTATAACATGCAGTCTTTTGAATTAGCAAATTTTTTGTGGCCACAAACATAAATATAGAAATGTAAAAAACTTAAAAAATACTACAAATAAATTTTTTTTACAAAAATTATACTTTATTTCTTATAGAAAATGATCTTTTGCAAATTCAAAGGAAAAATCAACTTCATCGTGTATTTATAACAAAATTTTATAACAACAAAATCACTTGTAATACTTTATCTTCATGATAGGATTTGTAACAAAGTCCAATACATAATGGAGGTTTATCAGGACAGCTCGGACAGTAATATCGAGTCGCCTTTCGAATGTTTTTCGTTGCACAAACTCAACATTTGCTGGTTGGGTTTTTCTTTTGTGGTGTAGGAGGAATAGCATCAAGATAATGAAGGGAATTTTGTTTCTGGGGTATGATTGTCGTAGATTGATGAGATTGAATGACTGCATCTTGGCTTCCTTTAAACAAATATTGTATAACTTCTTCTCTAAATTGAAGAGATGTTTTCTTTTTTACGTTCAGTTGCTGACAATAAAATATATGTTATGCATTATGCACAGCCATTTCTATGGTGTGTACAGCTATTTTTTTATACCACCGAAGAGTTTTTCTCATAGCACTATAGTAGGATAGCATTTGATCCGAACGGTCTACACCTGCCATACCTTTTGTGTAATCCCTTACGATAATGGGTTTGATGGAGAATTTTTTATTTCGGTTAGAAACTTCAATCCTTTCAGCTTTGTGCATATTTGATATGGTAAGTACGCCTCTTATCTCTCCACTTACAAATAACGACCGATTCGGATCGCTTCCAGGCTCCAGCTGTACTCACCCTTCTTTAGTTTTTGTGTGACCAATTCTTTCGGATTACCTTTACGATTGGATCGTAAAGTTCCACAAATATATGTCGAGCCCAATGTTAACTCTTTTGCCAGCGATACGGAGTTGTAAAAATTGTCCATATACAAAACATAACCAATATCTAGAAAACCGTCCATAAGGGAAAGCACAACCGAAGTACTGTGATTCCGCTCGTCTGACGGAATTTCAGATTTTCCACTATAAATTTGTTTTCGTAGTATCATACCCTGCGATTCACATAATTCATATAATTTTACGCCAAATTTTTTTTTTTTTTCTTTTTTTATATTGCCGGAAGTGAAGACGGCCACGCCATTTTACTAAAGACTCATCAATAACTAAATCTTTGCCAGGATTATATACAGAATTCATAAAAATGGCTTTTATTCCAATAATGTGTAATGGTAGGCAAATTTATGCATTCCATGTGAAGAATCAATGCCCAGAATTTTCGCATTTCTCCGCGATTAGTAGCTTCCCAATTATGAAACCTTGAGGATTTTCTCAATATCCTTTTCCCTATTATTTCTGCAGCGTACTCATTAGTTTCTTGAACCAACATATCAATAAATTCATCAGAAAGGAATATGTCAATTAGTTCGCCTGGAGTTCTTAATTTTGCCGGAAGATTCAAGCCTTGATGCTTTCAACGAAATTCAAAAACTGTAGGATCTCTAAATTCCACTTCTGTCCACATATTGCCACTTCTGGTATCTTCATTTATAGATTGCACATTGATAAAACTACTAGGAACTTCATCTTCACTTTCAGATTCTTCCGAATCATACATCACATTTATTCGTGATCTTTTTTTTGCAATAGGACATAGACTGACGTCTGATTCAGTCTCGGAATCACTATCATTTAAAAAATATTCTTCTTCTGAATCAAAATTACTGCCAGTTGATATATCGTCGTCCATTATAACTAAATTGAACTGTACAAGGGATAAAATAAATAACTATAAGCTATATAACCACTGAGAATTTTCACTTTGAAAGTATATGTACTTGATATGTACAACAATGTGTGATATCACTGAGCAAAATTTGTTCAAATTTTTATTTCACAACTAATCTCTGAACTGAACTCTGAACTCTACAAAACTATTGTGATTACTGTTAAGAGATGTTACAGTTACTCAGCTCGAAGTGAAATCAAAATACGCTATACGATAACGGGATAATATCTAGCTTTTGCCAATTTACAGAAAGTTGTATCTCGTTTTATTGCATTTTCATCATTTTATCCATCTGCGTGATTTGTAATTTGTTTTTCTACTAAAACGTACGCAAATACGAAAAAGGATGTCAAGTCCTGTTGCCTTCCCATTGCCAACGACGAGTATACTCGTCTTTGGTTTTATGCTTGTAAATGATTATGTATGATAATATACGTGCTCTTACCAAGAAATAACAGAGCTTTGGTAAACAATAACACTCAAAATATAAGTGGCAATGGGAATGACTTCATATAATTTACGCTTGGCAACGAATGGGTTAAAAAAAATATTCCACTGTTTGATTGTTTGATTTGAAAGTTTATTTAAGTGATATAAATACGTTCCACTTTTGTTTTGTAAACATGAGATATTCTAAATTGAGGAAGATTCTTTCAAAAGCTAATAAGCCCGTTTCCGGTCATCTCTAATCGAGCTAAAACTTTGCAGATGCATTCGTTGTCGATGACAATGCATTTTGTGGAATTTTTATCAAATTATCACAGAACGAATTGATGAAATCATTAATAGTAGTACAAAATTGACAGTGCTTTGCATTGTGCATAAAGAAAATTTTCATAATATAGAATCATCTTTGATTTTTTTTTATTTAACTTTTATTATAACTATTTTAAACATATTGAATTATAGCGACACACTTTGTTTTAATGGGTTGGGTTTTTTTATCTTCTACATAATAATATTAATATATACCGGTTATTCGGAAAAATTCTATATTACCTATGTACATTAATGCCAGGGTGTGGTTTGAATAAAACTCGATAGGTGATATTTTGACTATTGGAGATTGTTCAACGTCTGACCATACTCTTTGCTGATATTAATTATTAATCCAAAGTTCTAAAAAGAACTGTTGTTCAAAAGTGACCGAGTTGTACATGCTGATTTTAAAAAGGGTGCATATCCACCAGCCCTTCTCAAAATCAACATTCACCTTTTCGAGTTCCATGGCGCGATGAAGCTCTTTGCCCACACTTGGCGTCACGCTGAAAGCATAATTGTTATAGCATGCAAAGGCGGATTGTGCAGGGGTATACATCTAATTCAAGAAAAATGAAAACATGCACATTTAAATTACGACTTTATAATGACGAGATATCTACTTTCAGTTTCGCTTTGCACTCGATCGCAATCGGTTGGTTGTTTCTGAAAATTGTCGCCCACACTACAGATTGCCCTTGCGTGAAGCTGTGAATTGTTTTTGAACTTAGATTTCCAAGTGCAGTTAAACACTATAAAAATTTCGAATAAACGGGCGCTATCCATCTCCTCCGATAGCGGAGATGAAGAAATAAAAAAAATAAGAAATAAAATAAAACGACGTGCGTCGGAACTAGAAAAAATAAGTGCCATGAGCACAAATGAAAACCGTTTTGCTCTTCTTCAAAATCTGGAAGAGAATACGGAACAAACTAATAATAAAAAAAATTCGACATTAAACTCCACGGAAGGAACCGGTGTTGTTAAAAAATTTGCAGTGCCTCCAATAGTGCTACTAAACAAAACTGGTGAATTTGCTCGATCACTAATCAAAAACTTAGGAAATGCATCAAACTACAAGATAGGGCTTTCGTCAATTGGTGTCAAAATTTACGCCTCCTCCGAAGAGGAATCCCAAATTCTCAGAGAGCTTCTGTGCAAAAATAAGTGCGAATTTTTCACGTTTCTGAACAAGAACACTCGACCGTTAAAAATGGTGTTATCCGGACTGCACCAAATGCCTACTATAGAGCTCTACGATGAGCTGAGAAGCTTAGGTATTTACTGTGAAGATGTCAAGCCCATGCGACTGAAACATAAAAGATATGAGGAACAATCCAACTATCTACTCTACTTCAAAAAAGGATCTATAAAACTAAGTGAACTGCGTAAGACCAGAACAATCTTCGATACGCTAGTGAGATGGGAGTTCTATAGAAAACCCTCCAACAGTTACACACAATGTAGGAACTGTCAAATGTTCGGACATGGCCAAGACAACTGCAACGTGAATCCGAAATGCGCCTTCTGCTCCGGATCCCACCGAACCTCGGAATGTACAAAACCAGACACCAACAAATGCTCTAACTGTGGTGGCAATCACAAAGCATTCACACTAACATGCCCAAAACGAGAAGAGTACATCTCAATTCGTGAAAAGCTAAAACAAAAGAGCACCAACGCACCCAAATTTCGAGCCATGACTAAACATCACCAGCTAACAGCTCCAGCAATAAACGCATCCAATTTTCCGCCGCTAACTTCTAGGAGACAAGAAATGGTACCCAGCAATAACCCAGTGCTGAGGCTCAACCCAACTAACGCCTGGATCCCACCGCCTGCGAAATCACCGGCAACCAGCAGCACTGAATTATTTTCCCCAGATGAACTGATCAGCATTACAACGAAATTAATATCAAAACTCAGACTCTGCAAGACAAAAGAAGAGCAGCTGATGGCAATCACTTCTATCGCCGTTGAATATGTCTACAAATAATACGGTTGCAGACATTAATCTAGTTCTATGGAACGCCCAAAGTATTAAAAATAAATTATTAGAATTAGAAAATTACCTTAGTGTTAACAAGATAGATATAGCTTTAATTACCGAAACGTGGCTAAAACCCAATATTTCATTGTCAATCCCAAAGTACAAGATAGTTAGAGCAGATCGAACAAATGCCAGAGGAGGTGGAGTTGCGATAATAATCAATGAAAACATAAAGTATTCAGAAATTGCAGTAACTAATCTCAAAGTAATCGAATGCATAGGCATCAACATCCCCTCGGAAAAGGGTATCATTTCGATATTTGCAAGTTACTTTCCGGGGGGAAGATGTAGCGTAAACCAAAACAAGTCCTTTGTTACAGATTTAAAAAAAATATTAAGATATAACAGGAACAGTGTAATAGGCGGAGATTTCAACGCTCGACATCCCAGCTGGGGTTGTGTTCGCTCCAATATGTGGGGAAAATCCTTAAAGGCGCTTACTATCACTCATCCATTATCAATATTATACCCTTCTGAGTATACCTACCAACCCTCGAATAATTTGATAGCTCCATCTGTCTTGGACTTATACTTGACAAATGGCCCGATCAATCTTTCATCGCCCACTACGGACTGCGACTTGTCCTCAGATCATTTACCTGTGCGATTAACTATACATGCAAAAACTTCCAGCCCCCTCAAATCAAGAAAAGCTCTAAATACTAAGAGAACGAACTGGAGCATTTTTAAAAAATATATAAAACTAAAATTAAAACTGTCCAAACTGTCCCTAGCAGATATAAATACGGGACAAGACATAGACCATCTTATCGATGTACTACACTCCACCATAAACGACGCTCTTACCCGCGCAACCCCCAAAGCTCCTGCAATAAATTTCAAAAATACCAAAATTCCTAAACACATCCTGGAACAAATAAAAATTAAAAATATTATTCGAAAACAATGGCATTCACAAAGAACAACAGCCCTCAAACGACAGCTAAATAAATTAAACCATACCCTCAGACGGCAAATTTTCGAATTCCGGAATAAGGCTTGGTCTACCAAACTTTCCTCCCTCGAAAAAGGCTGCAAAACAATGTGGAACCTAACAAAACTAATGAAAAACAAATCACATCACCTACCTCCACTGTATTTCGATAACAAAATAGTTACTACCACACAAGGGAAAAACAATGCCTTGGCTACAAATTTTAGTCGGGCTCATGCAGCTACCTCAAACTATAGTGACCAAGAAACCATCATGGAAATAAATAAAACAATAACAGCTTTTGATCAGAATAAGATGCAATCGCGCAGCATAATCTATCTTACTCCGAGAAAAATAGCAGCGGTTATAAAATCACTTAAAAACAAAAAAGCTGGCGGTAATGATCTTATAAAAGCAGAGGTCTATAAACAACTACCGATCCAAGGCATAATTTACTTGACTTTTATTCTCAACGCGTGCATTAAAATCGCCTACTTTCCCAACAGGTGGAAAATTGCGAAAGTTATTCCGATTCTAAAACCCGGCAAAGATCCAAAAAACCCCAATAGTTATAGGCCTATCAGCCTGCTAAACACTGTATCCAAAATATTCGAAAAGTCAATCTGTGAAATGATTAACGCACATCTAGAAAATAATCAGATTATTCCCCCACAACAATTGGGTTTTCGACCTAAATACTCAACAACCCACCAGCTCAAAAGAATTACAAACCACATAAAAGAAAAAATGCAGTTGGGACAATCCACAGGAGTCGTTTTTCTAGACATAGAAAAAGCGTTTGATTCCGTCTGGCATAAGGGCTTAATATACAAAATGATAAAGCTCAACTTTCCAGAACATATTATTAATATTATTCAAAGCTTCTTATCGGACAGGTACTTCTATGTGGCCTGTGGAGAGACAGCCTCAGACACCGTCAAGATATCCGCAGGTGTTCCCCAAGGATCGGCACTCAGCCCAATATTATATAACATTTACACTTCCGATATTACAAAAAATGTAGATTGCCACATCAGCTTGTTTGCCGACGACACGGCCTTATACCATACGTCGCTAGAACCAGAAATAATCTTAAACAAATTAGAGAAAAACCTGTACTCCTTGCACGCCTATTTCTATAAGTGGAAGATAAAAATTAATACATCAAAAACAGCATGCACCTACTTCACTAGGAAGAGAAGCCAGAAACTTCTTCCAACTAGACCCTTGAACTTCAATAACCAAAATATACCCTGGTCCACAGAAGTAAAGTATCTAGGGGTCCATCTGGATAAAACTTTAACATATGGCCTTCATATAAACAGAACCATAGAAAAATCAAATAAATTAATAAGAACACTATATCCACTTATTAAACGGCACTCACCCCTAAACACCGCCAACAAGCTACTCATTTTTAAAATGATGTTTCAACCAGTTCTTACATATGCCTCTCCGGTATGGTCAAACTGTGCGAAAACCCATAAAAATAAACTGCAAGTTCAACAGAACAAAATATTGAAAATGATCACCAGCCTCCCCTGGCATTACTCGACCACATTACTTCACTACTATACCAACTCAAAGCAAATTGACGAAGTTTGCACCACAAATATGATCAGATTACTTAACTCTCAAGCATAGAAATAAGTCCCTACAACATAAGTAGATATCACTGTTAGTCTTAGTAATACTCTTTTAATTTTCCTTGTTTTTTCGTTTTTTCTTTTTTTTTTGTTTTCTTTTTCTTTCTTTTTTTTTTGACTGCAACAGGAGGTTTTTAAAATTTTCCCCCATAATATAAGTTATTTTGTACCCTGTACCACTAGGTCACTATATAAGGAATGAACTCATATTAGAGTGGTAAGAAATTTATTATATTTCACTCTCCCTCAAGCTAAGAAAACTAAACTTGCGACTACCAAACTCAATAAATGTAAATCGCTACAGTAATAAATAAAAAAAAAAAATAAAAAAAAAAAAAAAAAAAAAAGATATCTACTTTCCATGTACCGAAAATATTACATAATACCAAATCATGCATAAATATCAATTACACAAATATCATGCTTTACATAATATAAAATTTAACTAATGTTTACAGAAGGAGTATCTAACTTATAAAATTATATACCTACCTATTTTGTATAATATAACTTGTATTATTAAGTGTTACATTTGGGATGGAACGTTTGATTAAAACACTATCGCTGCACTTGGGGTTTCTCTATTCATGGTTAAAATGAGACTGAACTAAACCTAGCTGTTACAACTCTAATTGGTACCAAAGATGATGCTAACTGTTATTCTAACTGTGTTATCTCTATATAACTCTATCCATATACAACATCTCCCTTTTTCTTTTTTTTTGACTTAAAGCTCCTCATGGTGTGCGTGTTTTACATTTTCACGTTTATTATAATAAATCATACATATTTTAGCGATAATCATCAATGTTTACAATTTCATTAAATATTATACTGTATATACTTACTGTATCAAATATTAATGCTTCCAATTTTAAACCCTCCATGTGCAGCAATACTTCTTTTTTTTTTTTTTTTTTTTAAATATATAGGTATATATATATATATATGTCCGTCGTTTACTTACAAATTCTTAAATGAATACTATTTCTTCTCAATACTTTCCCGTTATTCTATTCAATCCAATAAGAACGCGGAGAAGAATCTTTCCGCAGGATTTTTGCTTCAACCCATTCTTTGCCGTTTTGATACCATACTTTATCGTTTACAAAAAATTCTCCCTTTTCCCGAGTTCCTCTCTTATAATATTTTGAACTTCTCATTTGTTTGAATTTCATATTTCCAATTAAATCCGGATATTCTTTAATTTTGAAATGCGAAGATTTGGTTGGAATACAAGTTCTTGTTTTTCTTCACATTATTAATTGATTTGGAGATAATTCTAAATCTTTAGTAGGCATATTACGATATTCCATTAAAACATACCATAATTCGTGTTTAGTTTCATCTGCTTTTCTTAATAAGCTTTTAGCTGTTTGCACTGTGCTTTCAGTCATCCCATTGGACCGAGCATAATAAGGGCTTGTCGTTGTAATTTGTATATCCCACTGTTTACAGAATTCTTTAAATTGAAATGACCCAAATGGCATGTTATCTGCTATAATTTCTCGAGGGAATCCGTGTATGGAAAATACTCCTTTAAGTTTTGCTATAATTGCTATGGCAGTTTTCTTATTCAACCTAATAATTTCCATATATTTAGAGAAATAATCCATTATAACCAAAAAATCTTTGCCTTTATACTCCAATATATCCATTCCTAGTTTACTAAATGGTAGGGGAAGTATTTCGTGTGATTTCAAAGGCTCCCTTCTTTCAGCACATCTAAATTTTTGACAAATTTTACAAGATGAGATTTTTTCTTCTATCTTGTTATTAATCCCAGGCCAAAATACAATTTCCCTAGCCCTAGCCTTTGTTTTTTCAATTCCTACGTGAAATTCATGTAACTTATCTAAAATTTCCTTTCGACATTTATTTGGCACTACAATTCTCTCATCTAAAAATATAATGTTATTCTCTAACATGAGGTTATTTCTAAATTTCCAATAGATCCTGATCTCTTCATCTAATTTCTGCTTATTCTCCGGCCATCCCTTTACCAAAATTTCTTTTAATTTGTTCAAGATCCTATCTTTTTCCGTTTCTTTCTGCAGTATCTTTAATTTCCCATCGCTAACATTTACCGTATGAATTGTTTCATTTAATTCTTCAATTTCGTTGCCTTTTTCTTCTTTATTATAATATCTGGATAACATATCCGCTATGTGCAGATATTTACCTGGTAAAAATTTTAATTCAAAGTCATATTTCATAAGCCTTAGGTATTCGCATTCTTTGTATTTTTGCAGAAGCGATTTTGTGAATCTCCTTCTTCATGATTCCCAATAAAGGCTTATGGTCTGATATTATTGTTATTTTCCTTCCATAAATCCAATTGTGAAATTTATTACAGGCATAACATATGGCAAGCATCTCTTTCTCTATTTGTGAATACCTACTCTTTACTTCCGTTAAACTTCTTGACGCAAACGCTACTGGCTTATCCTGTTGCATTAGACAACATCCTAACCCGTCTTTACTACTGTCGCACTGAAGTGTTATGGCTTTCTCAACATCTAACCACTTTAGTGTTGGCGCATTGATAATACTCTGTTTAATTGCTTCGAGGCATTGTGTGTGTGCTGGTAACCATTTAAAAACAATGTTTTTCTTTACTAAATTTCTTAAGGGACTTGAAATGTCGGCTACATTAGGTATGAATGACCTGAGGTATGAAATCATACCCAAAAGTTTCTGCACATCTACTTTTGACTTTGGTTCCCCAATTGCATTAATACCGTCCATACGCTGGGGATCCAGTTTCATGCCTTCCTCCGAAAATATATGCCCCAAAAATTTTACACTTGGCACCCTAAACTGAGTTTTCTCTTTGTTGAACTTAATATTTGCTATCTTAGCCCTCGTTAATACTTTTTGCAATATAATGTCATGCTTTTCAATTGTCTCTGCCGCAATAAGGATATAGTCGATATAAACTACTACCCCTTCAATATCCTGAAAATGCCTCTGCATATCCTTTGAAATGCTTCTGGTGCCGTTTTGATACCAAACGGTAATCTATGAAAACGATAGCACCCAAAAGGTGTATTAAACGTACATAATCTAGCAGACGCTTCACATAACTTAATTTGCCAGTACCCTTCCTTCAGGTCTAGAACTGTAAAATATTTTTTATTCGCAAGCTTGGATGCTATTTATTGTAATGTTGGAATTGGGTATTTTTTCCTACCGGCTGCGCCATGTTACATTTGGGATGGAACGTTTGATTAAAACACTATCGCTGCGCTTGGGGTTTCTCTATTCATGGTTAAAATGAGACTGAACTAAACCTAGCTGTTACAACTCTAATTGGTACCAAAGATGATGCTAACTGTTATTCTAACTGTGTTATCTCTATATAACTCTATCCATATACAACATTAAGTATGAAAATGGAAATACCTAATATATACTAGCCTGCCTACGTAACGCTTAACAATTTATTTCTTGTATCTGGCTTTCTAATTTTGTTATTAAAATCTTTAATAATATAATAAATTCGAACTCTGACAAAAAGTCTAATTAGATAATCCTTATCCTCTCTAATACAGCAGTTATAATTAAATTCTTCCCTAAGTATTGCTAGCAATTTGTATTCTACACTAATTCTATCAAAAATTTCTAAAAATTTTTCCTCTACCTTTTTCAAATTGTCCATAAACGATTGATTGGGTATAACTAAATTTGCATTTTCATAAAGTACTGAAACCTATGAATATCGTTGAGTCACATGGTTCTCCATCTAATGTTTGTGTGCACTCATGATATTCCCTATACTTTTTTAAAAGCCAACCGGCGAAATAAAGAAACGCGTTTTTGCCGCTTATGTCCATGGCTTTGTAATTGGAATCGATTTTAAAAATCTGTCTGCTAGTATTTTGAGAGGAACAAGTATCAAAATACATAAATTTAGTTCAATATTTGACAAATCTAAATTTTCGTGTGGCTCGCAATTACCATTTGATAAGGCTTGTTCCATGTAATTGGCTGAAAACTTTTCTTGAACGCGCTGCCAAATTGAGAAGGGGTAAGTGATGTTCCGTTACCCGCCCGTTTCCGCAAGATTCCAAATGTATTTTCTAACACGTCTTGATTTAAACTACGTGTTAGCAAAAAGGTGAGTTTGTCTGATTATAAATCAGAAAATAGGCTTTACAGTGCATTTATATTCTGTAACCAACCATCAAGAAATTTCATTGACTTCGTTACATCTTTATCCCCATCGAAGAACTTCAGGCCCTCTAATAAATTTTTCATTTCAAGCAGAAACTCTAGCTGATATTGATTCGCTTGAAATGGTCGTCTAAAAATTTTTGCCACGCGGAATTTGGAAGAATTAAAAAGATCAAAAAGTTTGTCGAACTTTTCACTTATTTCCGCAGTGTGGATGGCTGTTGCAGGGGCTGCGTTATGGCTAACGAGTGTGTACAAACTTGCAGCAACTGTTGTGCTAATTACTTGTGCAGCAAATTTTACCCTCATCTTTTCAAAACTGTTGGGTTTTACATGTTGTTCCTTAATTTTGGAACTAATTTAAAATGTTGAGTTCTAGAATGCTCGTATATATGCGCCAGGAAGCTCGTTTAGAATCTTCGAAAACAATGTCATATTTAAGGAGATGGGGTGTGTCGAACATATACATAATATATTTTCAATCCATGTAGACTGAAATATGGACTGCCTTTGGAGACCCCGAGAAGCTTTATTAGGCTCTGAAAATTTGTGCCTTGATCAGAAATGATTAACCGTGATCTCATATTTACTTCCTTTAAATGTCCGACACATTCGGTAATACTCTACTAAGGTAGTACTCTACTAAGTGGTTGTATCGGTGAGTAATACCTCTAACCATGACAACTAAGTTATACTTAGCAGGTAACCTCGTCTTATTTTCACCGTCATCCTCCAGCCCGATAATTTGTCCAGTCGATTTATTATAATACAAATGACTTTTTAGGGATATTTGATCGATGCAAATCAGACAATCTTGCGCAATATCTGGTAAAGTGGTAAATGCTGTATTTTGAGTTTGAGGGCATGAAACAAAACTTCATGAATACCCGGACCAGACGGCCAATCTTTGATAAACCTGCACAAAGACCTTTCGGACGGCAAAGTTATACTTTTTGAAAGAAATGAATACGTTGAGGGTGACATAAACCAAATACTCAACCAGAATTTTCACTTCTGTCGAGTATCGGAACCCTCGAGGATCGCAGTTGAAGTTACGTAGATGACTAATGACTTTCCAGCGATGCTTCACAAAGATCACGGCCCATCTAGTATGAAAATTTTACCCAAGGCATACAGAAATGAAATAGCGCAATAATTAAAGGTAAATATGTATACTTTACAATGATATATGTCGCATTAATGGGTAATGGGGTAATAATAGTAACTCATGTTCAGTTTATTTCGTGGATCCGCCTACTATGAAAACTATATGCAGGGAGTACAGAATTGAAATGGGGCGATAACGAAAGGTAAAATATATATACTTTTTTTTTAAATGTTTTATTCAACTTCATCAATATCTACGATTACGTCGTTCAAAAAGGCCGCAGGTGTGTCTATACTTTCTTCGTGTCTTGCCTAGGATAAATAGTAGACAATGCTGGCAATATGAGCACAACTTCCTATGGTGCGGCGGCCGTGTATACATAAACAGTAGTATCCGTCGATACTATCTCGCCCATGTCTCGTTGGATTCACCAGAATATATGTATAATATTGTTTACTTCAGACGTGTCGAGATTGTTTTCTCACTCTAATCAAAACCTTACTGTCAACCAAGTCGCGGTGTCTATATAATTCTAATGTGTACAGACCATTAGCTCGCATGTGTTCGTAACAGTAAGACCTAGCTATTCTCAAATGATACGTCCCTAATGTAAATAAAATCAAATCCTCATTAATTGACATATGATGTCAGTTGTGTGAAATCATTGAAAGATGGATCATGGATCATACCATTAATAGGCGCGAATGCTACTCTTAGCCTATTCAAGTTATTTTCTTGCACATATTGAGCCAATTGATTTTCTCTATTTATGTTTTCGTTTATAATATTTATAAATTGCCCGGTGTACATGCTATCCTCATATGGACGTCGAATGGCATTAATAAGTGCTGCAGTAATCCTAAAGTCCGTCATCATATTTGGTAGCGCGACATTAAAATATGTATGTCGATATATTTTAAAATCTTTTTTAAATCGCCCATGTATAGTCGCGACTACCCATCGAACCATTGTAATTAGCCTAGACTTGTTGGCCTCGGCGTCCCGAAAACCGCGGTCCAATATGACCATGACGTTTGAATTGAATTATAACGTTATTTGATGTGGAACTGCCAGACTTCAATAGAACTTAATAAACAGGAATACTTAACATATCAAAAGGCTAGTCTTACTCAATAAGACGATGAGAGCAATCAGCACCGAACTTGTTTCTTACTTTTTAGTTTATTTTATTTATCCCTAGTCGGGTTAAAGATTTTGGAACTTTTTCCTATAATTATATTTTTTCGTGCATGAGATTTTTTTTCTCTAGCTTCAAGAAATTGACAATGTCTGCTTAAAGCTTGTTCACACTGATCCCATGTTGGATATTCGGACTAATCAATTTTTTCATCCCATCGAGATTGCGAATCTGAATCCAATTTACTACATACTAAATAAATTATGATTGAGTTTAAAACATCTGTGTCGCTTCCGAGGGCTCGCAATGCACTTAGATGTACACTAAAGTTGTCGATTAAATGGCGTACTTGAACTGCAGTACCCTTTGCGACTTTTGTTAGTTCGAACATTTCTACAATATGTTCTTGAAAGATAAGACATTTGTTGTCAAACAGTTCTTTCAGCTTATTAAGGGCTTGATTATATGTGATATCCGATTTTCCCAAAGACTCTACAGAACGAAGTGCTGCACCAGACAAACAACTTAATAAATGACTATATTTTTCAGTGACAGATTCATCTGAATCTTCGTGAACTAGTTTGTTGAAAGTAGCGATGAAATTTGAATATTCTGACTATTTGCCAGAGAACTGTGGATGTTTTAATGGAGGCAATATGGGGTTTTTCGGCATGTAAGTGATAGAAGCAGATGACAAGGATGTATTAGCGTCTGGTAAATCTGACTGCTTGTTAGACATTGATGAAAGAATCTTCGACTTAACTTCGCAATATAAATCCTCAATCTCTCCTCGAACTACATTATTGTTTGAATCGTTTGGAGAAAGTTTTTTATGGCGCACTGATGTGAAAGAAAAGCCTTCCAATACGACTCCAAAATGCCCAACTTACACTCCAATTCTGTTGACGATAACGCATCTAATTTGTTGTTCATGTAAGTTTTAATGGGAGTGATGGAACCTTTAGTATTAGATCTTTGAAGCTTGAACTCTTCAAGCTGCTTATCAATATTATTTTGACTTTCTACAGTTGTCATTTTGCATGAGAAATGTTCCCCAGTAGATGATTAAACAAAGAAGTCTTATAAACGAAATGCGAGAATGAACGAGTTTCAATTAAATATAATTGAAGATGGCCTTTTATATTTTAGTTATTTGCAACAACTATTTATATTGTTGTAAAATTCCCCGGGCCGAGCGGTTTGTTGTCAGGGGAATTCTTAAGGCGTTATCCGCTAACAGGGTGGGGGGGGGGGGGGGGGGGAGTACAAAATAAAAGCTTGACGGGCACTTACCGGTTTTCCTGCAGCGGGCCGAAGTAAAACTAGAGCTGCCAAAGGTTAACCCAAGGGAACTTAGAAACTCGCGCGTTTTTTTTCTAGCTCGTCGCGTGTTAACAAAAACTGTCTTTCTTTGACCCGAACTCTCACTCAGAACACCAAATTCGGTTTTTTTTGGTTTTGTTACACCCGTAAGCCACGTCCGAACTCTGTGATCTCACAACGGCAACTACTGCAGTTGCATCTCCCGCAATCTGTTCTCGTCAAGAACAAATAATATCGTGTCGCAAATTTAAGCGAAATTTAACAAAATTAGGAGAACCAGCCGTCGCACAGTGGTTCCAAATCCCAAAAAGCTGGCCAAAACTAGAAGATATTGCATAATCCTTACGAAATTTGGTACACGGGGGTTTTCGAGGTCGCTGATTACGAATCTAAGGTCAAATCTGCAAATAATAAGGAAATCCAATTATAAAGATGAATAGTTGATGCAGCTAGCTTGATTCTTTCCTTTGATTTCCATACGGTGATTACCAATCTTCTTTATGGTCATTCCTAAAAAAATGTTCACTTTTTTTTATTTGTGTTCTGTCACGGTCGCCAAAATGAACAAATAAGAAATTTTACTTGTTTAATTAAAATAATTCGTATTTTTCTTTATAATGTATTTATTTGTAATTTTTGTACATAAACGTATGAATAATTTTACAATCATCATTTTTCCTAAACTTCTCTAGCTCCTAAGTTTTTAATCTATTTTTAGTTACATGGCACACTTTCAAACTACTATAAACTACACTCTACTACAGTTTTAACAGCGGCCACACGATCTTAATTTATTAGACATATAGTTCAAGAAAAATATAGGAAAAACTAAAAAGTGACAATGCCAAATTTTCAATTTGAAAGCTATTACTCAAAATTGAACCAGGCAATTTTGCTAAAAAAATTTCGTTTGTAGCTGACACCAAACGCGTCGATGGCTATTCTGGGATGTGTATTCTGGGAAAACTCTAGTTCCGGAGAAAATAATATCGTGAAACGGGAAAAGTGATTTTTCAACAATTTTGTAAAGAATGGAAAAAGTTCGAATAAAAATTTCAATCGCAGCATTCCTTGACGTGTCCAAAACACCTTAGAAAGTGAATAGACATTAGACAGGCTTTTGTTGTATAGTTTTCACACCCAGGGAAATAAAATAGTCAAAATCAACGATTTGGCGACTATTTTCGTGGTTCAAATCAACAGTACCATTAAAATGATTGATTTTAACTATTTTAAATGGTTAAATTATAAAAAAAAGTAGGAGCGGATTCCTAACTATTTCATAGTTAAGTTGGGATTAAAAATAGTTAAATATAACTATAAAATAATAGGTATAAATTTGACTATTTTTGTGGTAGTTTTGAACAATTCTAATGGTTCCAATTTACATTAACTATATACAGTAGTATATAACTATTTTATAGTTAATGTGGAAACTAAAATACTGAAAGTGTTGTCCGGGTGTTATTTGAATGTTGGGTTGTCAGGATTTTAACAAACACTTTTTTGTTCGTCACTATTGGCTTCTGTCCGGTTTCTTTTCTTTTTAAACCCTTTTCGGTTTATTATTTCATTCTTTCATTTTTTTGTTTTTCACAAATTCACTTAAAAAACTAGTTCCTCTAACCAAACAAATCTCTCCCTAATAATTTCTCTAAATTTTTGTATTATTCCTTGATTACGCTACGCTACATTTTTTCCGATCTCCTTTCTTTCATCGTTGGTTTTCAACTACTGACGTCTGCCTTTTCCAGCTGATCTCCTGTCACTCTTTCCACCTAACCTTACAATTGTTTGTTATTAGGCCCTACAAATGTTCGGCTCAGGGTTTTTATGACAACAAAAGATAACTATTATAATAGTCTATATAGAAGAAAACAAAAATATTATTCCAATATTTATTTACTAAAAAGAATAACATATTATTAAGAACATATTTTTAATATTAAAGTAATACATATTTTTAATACTTTCATTTTAAGGAGCTACAATGGCTTCATATATAAGTACATCTACATATATTATATATTATACCCAAATGTTTTTAAAAACATTTAACCAAGGGTCTAGAAATTGCGGTCTTATATTTACTTCTTAAAAGTATTTTTGCCTTATTAACTTTTTATTCGCAATGTTATGTAAATGAATGGGAGGACAATTAAAGTTAGGGAATCCTATAATTTTACAAAGTATATCTTGCCGTCCTACAAGATATGCTTCAAAATGTTCTTCGAAGCCGTCAATTTCATTTTCTTGACAAACAAAATATACGGTTTTTATTTCAAATAGTTTAATATTTTCTTCAATTAAGGTAACATAAAATCGATTTTTGTACGTCTCGTACCATTAATTTCTACTTCGTTCGATATGAAAATGTCAACCTCTAAAAGACTCATTGGAATATCTTGTTGTTACTAAAAAAATGATTCGTTTTGAAGTTTTAATGTTTTACACTACGAAATCAAAATTTTGTCTTGTTGGCCTTCATTTTGAAGGACCCTATAAGTATTAATATACTGAAATTTTGTCGCAATCGACCAACAAATATTTATTCGACTTGTAATATTATTTGTGTACAATTTTAGAGCACGATGTTTTGCTTCTAGCCGAAAACAACTAAGGTATTTTATTGGTCCGGAATTTTCAATTATTCTTGCATAGTGGAGGAGAAAGTGGTGTTTATGTTTGAAGTTTTGGTCAAATAAATGAACAAACATACAGTTCATATCAGAAACAGTTTGCCGCAACAAATCTATGGATTTTTCTGTGAAAAATGAACGAAAAATGATAAAAAAAAGCACCACATTTCCCTGGCTGACATATTCAAATGATTATTTTTTAGGTGTTCTAAAGTAATAGTTGGTCCTAGGTACCCGATTTCAGTTTCATCATAATGAAATAACCGATTTAGAGCGTTAAGAATTTCCAAAGAAACAATCTTTACTTCTTGTCTATAATTATAATACAATATAACTTGGCTTAAATTATAATGGCTTCATTAATGCCTGTAGCTCTGGACTCATCTTTCGAAAGATCATCCTGCTAATTTTGTTCGTTTCTTAAATAATTTTGATGTTCAACAATATCGGTACAAAGATAAGTTTTTGCTTGTTTACAAAAGCGACAGTAATAATTAAAATTAAAAGAAGTAAATCCTGAAATGCTGTTTAAACCTAAATTGTCACCAATTATAAGACCTACTAGGCTACTACAAAATAAACTGGAATTACTTTTCCAATATAATTCCATTTTCTGATAAATCCTTAATTTCAGATACTAAATTATAAAAACAAGAATCGTTCTCATATAATTTGACATCATTGGCCTTACAAAGCATAGCGATAAAGATATTATCTAATGTTGATATGTATTCTTTTGGTAAAACAGGAATAATGTAATAAACAGCTGTAATTTTATGTGTACCACGATGAGATCCCAACGGATTATTCGTTTCGAAATCATCCGTGTTCAAAAAATATGGAATTGCGATTTTATTCTGAGACCTAATTTTTCTTTCCAATGATTCCCATTAATAAAATTTACACTGTGATCTGAAGTAAGAATGGCTTCCATGTTTTCAATTGTTAGACGAAAAACATTGGGTAGCTCGAAAAATTGTTTCAAGTTAAATTTAATTGGAAAAATGACACCCTTAGCAATTTTAGAATCTAATACAGACTCATAGTTCTGAACTACATGACCTATTTCATTATGAATTTGGAATTGTTTTGGGTTCATAATTATTTCTTCATCTTCCAACAATTTTATTAGTTTGCATTCACTTTGAAAAGAACGGAAAGGATTTTGAATTACCTCTAAAAATTTATGAATATCACTTTGTAAAGTTAAAGAACTTGCAGAACAGTTCTCTAAACCTTTTGCAGTAACTGATGTTATGTATTCAATAACATCGGAAATTATTTCTGAAATCAATTTTTTTGATGTATTGTTCTTGCTATGCAGTTTGCAAATAAATGTAAGGGCAGATTGTTTTAAAGTTTTTTCGAAATTTGTCAAAGTAAAATCGATATTGTCTACAATAGGGCTTGTTTCTTGACGCACTAAAAGAATTTCATTAGTTTCCACAATAGCATAACTAACGGATGCTGAAATGTCATTGTAATCTTGGAAAATTTTCTTAGCGTGCATGTTTAGATGAGATTTAGAAGATTTAATATTAGTAAATGTTTGTGGGCAGTCATTTTCAAAGCAACAATATTTACTGGTTGGTGTTAACCTATGAAGAAATTTTAAGTGATTAATTAATGTATTTACAGTCGTAAATGGCTCTTTACATATGAAACACGCATACATATTGCAAGGAAGACTGTTAGTACAGAACTATAGAGCATAATATGAATTATATGTACATCGTTATCTTAGTTAATTCACCTACTCTAGTTCCCTTATAATATAGGATACTGTAGGCGATATTTTCGGTCTTTTTTGTTGGAAGAGCAAAGTTTATGAAAATGATTCTCTATGAAGGCCCATACAAGCTCATGTTTAAAATTTAAAATGGTAATAAAATGGTATCAACTTAATATAAAATATTTTCCATGATTATAAAAAAATTGTTTACTGAAAGTAAACTTTCTCCTACCGCAATTATGCATGGCTGGCACCCGATTTCCATTTCTTTGTACATTTTCGATCTCCTCTCCGATGTTGTTAAAACATCATTATCATTGAAAACATGAATCAGGAAACTGTCCTGACAATGAGAACAGGAAATGCTTGGCCTCCAAATGTCCCTTTTTGTCCCACTCTTCTTAACCGGTATTCGTACTTTTGGTTGTATGATGCTATGAAGTACTAGCAACAAAACAGCATCTCTTCCATCTAAGAAAATAAGGAAAGAAAGATAAATATAAACAAAGAAAATAAACAAGGTCAACAAAATATTACCATCGGGTGTATCGCTTACGAATAACTCATACAGAGTTTTATTTTTTTTGTCCTTAATTTCGGTACTAAAACTGGAAATTTTTGAACAAATTTTGGCCAGTTATTTAAGAGGTTTATCGAAACTTGGGGCCCGATTCTACGTAACAGAATTTTAATAGATCTCTTAATATCTTTTAAAGGTTTTTAAGAGATGATGGTATTCGAGGTAGCAGAAATATGGTGAATTTAAAAATTAAAAGTTAAGAGATTCACCACAACTGTCGAACAAATTTTTAATAAAGTGCACCTCACTATAAATCTTGAAAGGGTTTTTTGATAATCCTTCAAGTTTCGCATTACTGTACGATGGATTTGGCTTAAAAAAAAATTATTTAACAAAACATTTACTATTCGTTTTTCTTGCCTTACTTAATTTTGTTTCTCTCCTCGATTTCACGCACTCTCAATTATCCATGAAATTATGTCTGGCACAACACTTTCCATTTTTTGTTGACACTTGAAAGCGTTTTACAGCAGCGTCTGACTTTAGAGACGTTTAGAGAATATGAATTTGATCCTCTTAACTTAAGAGACGATTGAGGTTAGGTATTTCTATTAATTTTGTAAGCAGAATACCAAATCTGTTAATTAAAACTCACCACTCAAGTTTAGAGATCAGCTGATTCTTGACATCTCTTAACTGGCTACCTGGAATACCGTTTCTGTTAATTTTGCAATTAAGAGGTTAAGAGCTCTTAACTTTTACCTAGAATCGGGCCCTTGCTCTCCATAAAGGACTGTAAAATCTCTTGTTACTTATAAAAATAAATCGATTATATATCTATGTTAAAAATTTAATAATAATTCATTACAAGAGTGTAGCCCAGTAGATGACTTAAAATTGGCCAGTCTGATAAAATTTGTTTTAATGTATATTGTGTATTACTTTCTAAGTAATGTTTTCAATATTTGAATAATTTGTCCCATTTTTCAATGCAGGTTATCCAATCATCTTTGTTATATTTCAAATAATTTATATCTTTCTGCTAGTACAACATAAATAGCGGAATAAATTATATAAATTGTGTTATTTACCATCAAATTCATTTTGAGATGCAGCACTGCTTTCTGTATTGGAAGATTTCCGATTCTTTTTAAATGTGGATTCCGGATATAACTCTTTTTTTCTCAAACGTTTAAGTCGATTATTATACTTATCGAAGAGTTTTCCTCTGGGAGGGCAACAGCTATGACGAGGAGAAAAATAAATAGACTGAAAAGAATATATCATTCAAGTAAAAGCACAATTTAAATTACAGCTGCGCTTACCTTAATTCCAGTTGGAAATATTCTTACAATTTGATCAGCTATTTCGCTGATATCGGATGATTGCAATTGAATTTTATTCTTAATAATACTGTCAGTAATTAAGTTTATTAATTCAGAACGATTACTATCATTCAATTTTCCGCTTATTTTGTAAGAGTCTAATATATATTGATCTGTTTTACTTAGTATATCTTCTACTTTCTATATTAAACTTTAATTAATACTACAATATTACTACCTTTTATATTACAATTTTATACTGATTTCCAGATGAACAAATGCTTGAACAACTCGGACTATGTACCAAATCATCAATCCACGACGCGACTTTAGAAGGGGCCGATAAAGTGTCGATTTCCGAGATTCCATACGGCATCAATTCTTCATATCCCTTTTAATACGTATATTATTTAATAAAGCATACCAAATCTATATTTCATATGCTAAGTGCTAACATTATTTTTCCTCCAGAGTTTAAGATTTCCCTTAAGCTTAACTGCAATTCCATATGATGACTTATCGTTTCCAACTATTTTAAAAATGTTGTTTAAATCTAAGAACTTTAGGCAATCAAAATCTATTCCAAGTTCTGAAATTGAATTTATTATAAATTAATTTGTTAACAACTTTAAAAATACAGAAAAAATTTATTGTTATGTATATAACAATGTATATGAAAGGGGTTATACTAGAGATAATTTGCAAGAAAATAACCGTGATCAACTAGGGGTCGGAAACTAACGGTTTCCGAGATATGAGGTTTTTAAGTTATTTTCTAAATTTTCTGCCACGTCATCGAAATAAAATATTTACAAAAAGCTATTCATTTCTGGCCACACGATTGACATTTTTTTAAAAGCTGATAGACTAGCAAGGAATTTCAAATTAAAATCCGGTCCAAAATACTCATTATCTCAGAATTATTCGGTCTTAAGTTGCAAGATTATGAATTTTTTCAGTTCTTCTACGAAAAAAGCAATGAATTATTCGACAAAATCTACGACACATGGCGTACAAATTACTTAAATAATTACTGGGATTCAAGAGCTTTTCAAAAATGTACAAATTGTATTAACTCTTTCAAGGATTTAGCAAACATTTAGCACAAAGTACACTGTACGACTAACTTGTAATGTGGATTAAAATTTGAATGAGCTTTATAAAAGTATCGACGTAGAGTTATTATAAAAAAAAATTTGTAAAGTACTAAGGTTTAAGGAAATAAAAACAGGTAGCATACAAAAATCACGTAACTTATAAAAAAAATAATTACAAATTAATTAAAAATGACAAATTTTGCTCAAATTGTCGTCCATTGTTGCGTATGCAAGCACGTAGCCTACAACGCATTTCTGTAACTTGTTGACAGTCAAAAGCGTAGCCAATATTGATTGTCACAATAAGTATATTAATACAACTTCTGCTACTTAAAATTTTACAATAAGATATTTATTAGTCATTTCTTATATTATATATTCATTTTATGTTACTTCGTGTTTCTTAAAACAATGACATATCTATGTAGTTCATAGAAATAAAAGGATACTGATTCGTTATTCTGACTTATTAAATAATTTATGGTAACCCCTTTTCAATTAGCTTCACCGATGGCGTCCATTTTGCAAAAAAATACCACCAATAATTATTAAACATAATATAATAGGAATGTTTTCAATTACAAATGTTTAAAAGTTCTTGAAAATGCTTTTTTAATGTCTTTAACGTGTTCACCACCCTAAAAAACATTGAAAATAATACCTTACATGCCTATATGCATTGCGTTTATTGTTCTTCAAAAAGCATTAAAGATGGGGTCCATTTTCCAAAAAGGCCACCCTCACAGACTATCACCCAACTTGTTTTCGATCACTACACTATTACCAACAATATCCAACTGAGTGATTCTCTGGTAAATGAATGACATATAGAAGTATTGTGAGCGGTTGTTTTATGAATTAGTTTTTACTGGTAATTTTTAAGAAAAAATAGATGTTACGAAATTGTATTTAAATATTTTTCAGCTGGAAATGATCTCTGAATTGCAGCGTATATAGTGTACATCAAAATACTGGGCTGCCAACTCCAAATTACACCCACCAAAATAGAGTAGGGACTTTTGCAGTCCAACAGTTGGTAGTTGCAGCGTTGTAGATTGAGGTTGCATAAAAGGAGGTAAGTTAGCATAATTTTAATGTAAACTAATTTTAATGCAAAATAAAATCTTTTTAATTCTTTTTTCAGAATAAAAATGGGCTCGAAGATTACTGCGAGGATGAGCACAGGAGGAAAGCCACCGACAAGACCAAATGCTCCAGCAAAAAAGCGGCACCGACGCCGCCGTCGCCCTGACACGGTGGCATTGCGCCAAGTAAAACAGTTGCAAAGTAGTACGAAATTATTGTTGACAAAATGGTGTTCAACGCCTGATCCGCGAAGTCCTAGCGGACTACAAGGCTAACCTCCGCTTCCAGTCTACCGCTATCGAAGCGGTACAGCAATTAAGTGAAGCGTATTTGGTTAGTCTCTTTGAGGACGCCAATTTGTGCGTGAAACACGCCAATCGGCAAACGATTTTGCGAATGACCTTCAGTTGGCCAGACGTCTCCGTGGTGAATGTCCTTAGATGGATATTGTTTCGTGTCCTTTTGTGTTGTGATTTTGTTTTTAGTATCTGCATTAAACAATCTAATTTAATATACTATGTATTACTTGTGAGATATATTGTGTTTTCATCATCAAGTCAATCTATTATTACTTAAAACATAAAAGGTTTTTAATATTGATATGGTCACTATAAGATGTTAGGTTAACTTAAGACAGAAGGTTCCTTAAGTAGGGACTGAATAAATTAACCGACTTGGTATTACATGGAGCTCAACTTTTTGCGGTAGAAGAACTGAGTTGCGAGACTTGGTTTTTTTTACAAGTTATGGTTTTGATGGCTATTTATGTCCACAAAAGCTTCAATTACTTATACCAAAAAGGCACATGTTCGTTACATAAATATAGAAACTTGGTGAAGCCATTTATCCTTGTTTATTCTGATGGCTATATAATTGAAATATTGGGGCCTTATCCATCAACTACGTCTGATGCTAACATTATGGTTAATGAGTTTAATGATCCCAACAAGCCTCTACGACAATATTTCCAAGAAGGTGATGCATTCATACTGTACAGAGGGTTAAGGGATGTCATTGCGCTTTTATAATCTTGTGGTTATAATGCTCACATCCCATCAAGTTTACAAGATAATGAAACAGAATTGTCTACTTCAGCAGCAAACAAAAGCAAAAATAACTAATTGTCGATGGATTGTTGAAGTAGTTAATGGACTAATGGTATTTTTAAACAATCATTTAAACTTTAAACTATTTCGACAAGAGTTTTTTAACCGAACATCAAAACAATTAATGACAGATTTTTCAATAGCAGCGGCTTTGATAAATAGACTTCATACAAGAGTAGTTGATAGAGAGAATGCTGCAGAAATACTACAAACAATTAATGGAAATATGTATATAGAAAATAGACTAGCTGATTACATAATTAATAATAATTTGAACAGGCGTAGAGCACAGTTTCAAAATATTAATGTTGATAATGATAATGTTGCTGATTTTCCACAATTGACATATGACGAAATGATTATGATAGCATGTGGAACTTATCAATTAGAACAGGCCCGTTCCTATTATATTACAGTGAGTATATAAAAGCAAGTGAAATGGACAAGATTGAAATGTGTAGGGAAATAGATAAGGCTTTAATTGAAGAATTATCCCTGCTAGATAATTGTTGGTTACTGAGAGGCAAGATACAAAGCCGACATATTTCTCAAAAAACATATTATGTTTACATATTAGTTAATAATTCTTTATCTGGAAGAGAAGCCATACGGCACCGATACTGTAATTGTATTGTAGAACGTCGAATAGTAGGTACTTGTGCCCATATTATGTCAATAATATGGAACTTAAGTTGGGCCAAGTACGAAGCATACATCACGTCACTTACAAAAAAAAATAATTACGAATTAATTAAAAATGACAAATTTTGGTCAAATTGTCGTCCATTGTTGCGTATGCAAGCACGTAGCCTACGACCATAGATATCAGAATAACTAGATGTCGCATCCCGAACAAGAAAATGTATACAATTCTGGGATCTTGCGGAACGTCCTACAACATATAGCAAACAGTAAAAGGAACATTTGTTGCGTTAAGCATATATGTGTATACATTTGGTCATGCGCCCCGACATCGGAGCAGTGAGACGTTTATAGGAAAGGGGCTGCAAGGTGGCGGTCAGGACAAACAAGGAAACGAGCGACATGTTGCTTTCATATTCTTTTCAAATGTCAGAGCACTTTACGTCGCGCCGCTGCCGTGGTTTCTGCTGTGCTTCTGCTTTCTTGTCTTGTGCATCGAGATCGTACTTGGCGCTTGCGGAATAAAATTATTGAAGGCGTCGACGGGGAAGGGGCAGGGACATGTCTTTCGTTTTTGGGTAAATTTCATTCTTGAATGAATTTTACGATTGTGATTTTTTAGACACTTTAGAATTTAGATTATCATAATTAATAGTTCCATTTTGGAGTAATATTATGAAATTTTAATAAATTAATTGTTATTGATATAATCATCTTTTTCTCAAACTATGAGGGTTATGTTTTTGCATTTTAGCTGCATTCTGTGCTTTAACTTATGAAACATTTTGATTTAATTAATATACAATTATTGTATAACAAACACGGCAGATCACACGACGACAAATCTCTTCAGTCAACTCCCTGGCATGCCCGACGGTGAACTGATGATCACTCGCTGCCTAGCTTCCTAGTTATCCTTCCTGTTCTTTTATTTTTTTCTTCCCATGACTAATTTTTACGTCATACCTAGCTTTTTGTCTGCGTACAGTTGCTTCAACTACGCCGTATCCTAAATATTTTTCGAAGCCTCGCAAATGGTTATCTTTGAAAACATACCGAACCAAAGCAATATCTACGCATTTTCTTTATATTCTTATCTACCGTTCATTTCGCACCTAATGACTAACATTCCTTTCAGCGACTTTTATGGTCACCCAGGCCAGGGAGAAGACCTTGAACAGATCTTTATTTTGGAAAAAGAGCTGAGTCAGGGGTTTTCCTGACCATGTGCTACACAATATTGATCAAAAAAGAGTATGATTTTTTAAAGATTATTAATTAAGAGTTATTTTATCAACTTAGTGGAGTAGAATTAGAGAGAGGTGGCGGTATTAATTGACATACTGGCTTGGGGGTAAAAAATGAACACATGAATCATGATTACATAACGTACTCATTTGGCATTTCAATAGTTTTATAACCAGATTTTTCACCCTAAATTTTGACATTTTTCATTTCCAATCTATGTTACTTAGCTGCTTGAACTACAATTAAGGAAAAGATCCCGTTTCCACATCACCCATGAGGTAGGCAAATCGATGCATTTTTTTTACGAGGTATCCCACGTAGGCCTAATCCTCGGCGTTAGTGGAAAAAAGGACGAAGAGAATTGAAGAACAATACCAGCAAAAAAGAAGAGAGTTGAGGAAATCGAAAAAATACGCAAAAGCATGCTAATCCGCGAAACGTTCGACAATTTCCGGAAGAAGGAAATCCCAACAAAAACACTCCGTGTAAAAAAGGTGGCCAAGTCCCCTTAATCAATCGATCTTGCAAAAAGTTTCGCCATCTTATGTATTGAGATAAAAAGAGCCAAAGTCTTTAGCCAAACAAATTATTGAAATAAAAGGAGCCAAGTTCTTTGGCCAATGATTTACTGATAGGAAAGTGGCCAAGTTCTTCATCTCATAAGCAAATTTTAACTTGGCCAGTTTTTTTTAGCGTGAAGAATAGCTTAAATTCATTGGAGCCTTCGATTATGTTGATATCTTTCGCAGAGGTGAAACAGTACGGTAACTAAAGGAAACATTCCATTCACTAAGAATATAGAAAGTATACTTGAAGAAGGAACGCTGGTCAAGTTAAAATTTGCTTATGAGATGAAGAACTTGGCCACTGTTGGTAGATGGGCCCCAGGTAAGGCCAAGAAAAAAATTTGGTTGACCTAGGTCCAACAGGAGCGGTACAGCAACAGCTCAAAAATGCCAATTTTGCGGTTTTCTCTGGTTCGAGAATATCTACTGGGCAGCGCACGAGGTAACTTGGCGCGTGCGCAACCGCGTACGTTGATCTTAATAAAAATTCCGAAGTTTTGGAAAATTTTCCGACCAAACCTCATCATCGCGATCAATCTTTTCTACTTTTAATTCGGTATCTAGCAACAAAAACAAACAAAATTCGCGACCCGTTATATGTAACTGACCTTGAACCTGATAATAATAAGAGTGATTTTTATTGAAACGCCCGTCTTATTTCCAAAACGTAATACGCCGATCGGTAATCGCTTCGTCGGTCGATCGTCTTTTTGTCCTTCGCGCACGTGTAAGGACATTTTATTTCAACTAACACCACATCTCCTATTATCCCGTCAGGAGTCGCGCCTAAAAATTCAAACTCTGCGTCGAAAGCCCGCATTTTTCTATTATAACGCCATGTTGATCCGACAACTGGGTTAAAGCTCGATTTACATGAATTTTCCCGTATGAAATAGACGAAACGAACGATAAATCCCGAGATGTCAGAATATTACCGACGACAAACCACGCCAAAATTAGAAGCAGTAAGCAAATACTTCCTCAACTCAATCCATCTATGCGAATCGGATTGATCGCGAGTCATTTGCTCAATATCCGCGCGATTAAGCTGATTTGAAATTAGTTTTTCTTTAATTTTATTCCGAATGCTTAATTTTTCCGCGTCCGATTTTCCGGAATCTGCACAACTGTAAAACTGATCCGCCGTTGCCGGTGCAACTTTGTTACGACGTCCGCGAATTTTCCGAATTTCATTTTCTTTTGAAACTTTACCGCGAATGCGACCGTTCGCGTCTTTCCGAAAAACCGTCCTACTCAATTTCGAATAACATTCGCGCGTGTTATGGTGCACTAGAGCCGCGTTGCATCTAGTGGTATAGGAAGTAGAAAACGAAGGCTCAATCGTTTTTCGCCTATTTTATTTACGATTGAGCGGTACTGTTCTGTTTTGAAGCTAATTTGCTTCCAGAGACAGATTTCAGGCCAAGGTGCTTGTACCTTGACTGATTGTTGAGAGCGTGCCTGGTGCTTGTACCAGAACGCTAAGTTTGGGGTGAAGTAAGTAAATTACTGAAAGGTAAATGGTTGTTAACCGACTCAAAACGCTTGCCTAATTGAAAGTAACTGATTAATTTATTCTGATTGATTGGGAAATTTATACGAATTTTGACTTACTACTACAATTATATTTAAGGTAATTCGCGCCCTCGATCACGCGGCACGGCACGGCATTGCACTTGCATGCTGTACTTGCAAGTTTGCACCTTTTGCGGAATGTTGCTCGTTTCCCGTGCAGTGGAATGACCTTTTGGCTGCGAGAAATTGGAGCCCGGCAAAGTGCATTGATTGCAATGATTAATTTTCTTAAGTCTAAACGATATTCGAATTTACCCCGTGAAGCAAACTATTTGCGTGACCACTCCAAATTTTAACACATTTGAGGATTTCGTTCCAAAAACAAGCTTGTTGCATTTGGTGAATGAAGACATCACCAGAATTCCACGTATCTTCTGTCGCCGAACAGAAATAATCACCGCAATTATTGTGGGAATCGAAAACATGAAACGGAGCGTTATCAGTATTGCTTTGCATCAAGGGAACTTTTTCTTTGAAATTTCGAGGAGATTTTATCCAAAAACGAATAGCTTTCCGAATACCGATTTCGATTCGATTTATTCGCAATTTCAAGGCTTTACGGTAGGTTAAAGAGAATTTAGTGTTTTTGCATTGTAATTCGTACCGTACGACAGTTTTCCCCAACAAGCATCTGTGACAACAGTGATGTTATGTACGCCATCGGAATCTACGTCACCCGCTGCAATAGCTGCTGCCCTTTCTTCCTGCCCTGCAGCTTTCATGTAATAGAGAGCCGTAGTCATCCAGTCGTCGCCCACTTTCTTTCGAATATCGTTGAATGTCGTCAGAGACATACAAGGAATATTCAAAAGAGCAGTGAGCTCCTCTAACTGACTGAAGCCACCCCCTGTTGAAGTCATTCCTAACACCGCGGCAAAATTTAGATCCGAGACCGAATTTTCGTTTTCGCAATTTCGAACCGTATTTTCCCGATTACGCATGTCGCATTTTAACGTAAAAATTGACAAAAAACCGTTTCGTTTTTCCCGAATGACTTAATGACATTTCTCTGTATATGAATGAAGGAAAAACTGAAAAAATCCGTCCAAAAATAGAGGAAAAATGCATTTAAAAAATTCAAGAAACTACTCTTAGAAAAATGTCCTTTATGAAAAATCTAGGACCTTGTTTAAAAATCCCTCTATTCACATCAAATGCGAATCTTCAATCTATCAAATGATGTATCTTTCATTGCAATCCATTCAGAAAGAAAGGAGTTATCTGGTATCAACTTTGGTCAATTTCGCGATTTAGGTGTATCCTCCTCTTAAGCCAACAACGAAATACGCTAACGTAAAACGAAAAAAAGTACACGGTAACCAGTCGCGTTACCGAAAAAACAAAAGAAAAGAACATCAAGAAACGTGAGTCGTTGGGCAAGCCGCGAAAGAATACTGAAAGGGCGAAATACGGAGAATCAGCACTAAAAAACCATATCAATATGATTGAATATGAGCTGACCCCATTTGGGCAAATAATTGGGAAATCCAATTAAATTACCGGTATTGAGAAACTAAATGTTTTTCACAAATCAATCACGTTTTGCACCATTGCAACAATATCAGCCTTTGGGAACAACAAAGCCAATCACGTTTCCACTTGCCTAGAATCGAAGATGCAAACTTAGCAATTAAGCGTAAAAATAGGTAAGAGTAGGGAGGAACTTATTGTTAGCGTAGTTTAGGCCTATAAAAGTAATTTGTTAATTAGTATAATGTTCTCGAATCTTTTAATAAAATTCTCGTAAGCGAAAGTGACGCCGCGCCGGTTTGATTTACGTTCAAAACATTTCCAAACTAAATGGTAATCAAGTTACCCCCGAATCCCACTATCCCCGGCTCTAAGCTTCGGCCGCGGCCCGGCCTCCTACCGAACAAACCAACGCAACGGATCGCAGCTCTGCCCGCGGCCACCATTCACCCATACCCAGTGCCAGCTCTTTAGCGGCCGGGTATCTCTCCCACAAGCCCGCTACCACAGCGGCCATCGATGGGATTGCAATCTCCACATTTGTCAGCAATCGAATATGCGTTCGAACTACCCGAGTACTGTGCACGTAAAGCCCGGTCCAGACGCTCAGTTTTGAACAACGACTTGTCTGCGCAAATCAGATCGTTGCAGACAAATCGTTGCGTGTGGACTGGAAAACTGCGACAATTTGAAGTCTGCGCAGTTGCAACGATATCTGAGCTAAAAAGCATAGATATCCGTGATCTGTGCGGACTTCCATGAACTTTGAACGCATATCACACAAAACTGAGCAAAATACGCAGATATGTCGTTGCCATGTGGACGCTCTAAAAATCGCAACGATTTCATTCAGTCATAAAACTGCGCAGACAAATCGTTGTTCAAAACTGAGCGTGTGGACCTGGCTTAAAAGTGCGTATGAGCATACGTATATTTGTTGTTGTGCGACGCCTCGGACAGCGGCAATTCGCCTGCCATCCGATGGGATAGGATCGGCATTCGTTCGGCCTCGGCTTGCCTCGTTCGCGTTCGTGCTCAAGTGAATACGCACCTATGCCTATGCCTATGTCACATTTGGCTACTTTACTGGCAGCTAGTATAGTAGACGAGTAAAATTGTTAGTTAACCTAGAAGTAATTGAAAAATTTAATTTAATTTAATTTATTGAGCTTAATACAAGCTGTATCACAAAAAAAAAACAAAAGAAAAAGAAAATCACAAAATAAAACTAATTGTAAGTAATAAAAATACTAGTAAAATTACATAACAATAATACAAAATAATTAGAATTAAATACTAAATTCAGTCAGGAACGGTGGCAATCAACCAGGGAGGGAGATTATTCTTCTCAAGGAAGATTTACAGAGGTGAAAGTCGAAGGATGGGAGGGAATTAGCCTTACGAAGCATTCTCGATAGGGGTTCGTTAAGGCCATAATTAGTACGATGGGACACAGGATGGAAAAGGGGGACTGAACGAAGATTACGGGGATTAGAATTAAAACATATGGACTGCAACAAAGAGGGACAGTCAATGTTGCCAGAAAGAAGTTGATGGAGGAATAGGATGTCGGCAGTGTCACGTCTAATATAAAGAGTATCCAGGTTGATGAGCCGCAACCAGGGCTCATAAGGGGGAAGAGATAGAGCATTCGACCAAGGAAGGTCCCGTAGGGCAAAGCGAAGAAATCTACGCTGTACGGATTCGATACGACGGATGTGGATAGATTGAGAAGGAGACCAGACAGGAGACGCATATTCAAGAATGGGGCGTACAAATGAAATGTATAGGGCTTTGCAGAGATAAGGATCAGAGAACTCACGAGACCAGCGTTTAACGAAACCTAAAGCTGCGTTAGCCTTGTTTATGGTGAGGTCGATGTGAAACCGAAAGTTCAACTCACGATCACACAAGACCCCCAGGTCCCGAAGCGAAGAGACCGAAGGGATAAGAACCCCTGAGAGCATGTAGTGACGAAGAGAAGGGGGAAGACGTTTGCGGGAAAAAGTAATGGATTTCCTATAACTACCATAAGGAGAGGCCGATTAATGTGTAAAATGGCTCAAAATGTTGGAAATCAGAATTGTTATTGGATACAAACCTAAATTTTTCGTTCACATATTTTTTTCGATTTTTAACCTGTAAAAGTTGATAAAATGTGAAAAAAAAACGAAAAAGAATCATTATTTTTCAAGTGTTTTTTACCATAGCGACCAAACCAATGGAGTGATTAGAACAAATGAGGTATTAAAATATTTGGCTTAGTGTTGTCTTTTAGATTTTGTAAATTTAAGACTTTTCAAACAAGTATTTCCTTGTGTGTGAACTGAAATGAAATGTCATGTGCCGCGAAGGTGCATTTCTTTATATTACCACGAGTATCTCAAAAATTTTACCTGATACGGAAAAACCAGTACTATTTTTGGATTCAGGACAAAATTTTACATTAGAAGAAGTATATCCCATTCCATGTCGTCAAGGCTTACCGAAATTTCTTAACTAGTGATAATTTTTTCAAAAGTTAAACTCCCTCCCCCGCCCACCCCCTTGGGCCGATTTTGCTCATTAACGAAATTAACCGAGCTCTTAACCATAGAAATAACATAATAAAATTTGGTTCAAATACCTTCAAAATTGCGGAGTCATGATCTCAATAGATATAGATATTTCTTCGAAATCTACCTACTAAATCTGCATTTCCCACAGTCCCATTGTAACTACAAATTCATGTTATATACCAAAATTTGCGCAATTTTATTCTTTACATTTTACTTATATACATACTTCAGCTAATTGTACTACTTTAAGACTTATTGGCTAAAAACCTGAAAATACTCTGCGGCCATCTTCAATAATCTACCATAATAGGCCTACGCACCTTCCAGGCGTGGCAGACTTTTCGCCATCGTTTTTTTCAGGCATTTTTACATAAGAACCCATTAACAGAAATTATATTACGATTACTTCTAGGTGAAGCACATTTTTAAGCCATTTTTACTCGTCTATAGTAGCGACTACTAAATAGCCAATGTGACATAGACAGTAGCAGTAGCTTTTCACTAGCTTCAAGAGTTGAACATGTTTAACTTTTCGAGCTACTCTCATGCGCTACTAAGTAGCGGCTAGTAAGTAGCCAAGTGTGACTGTTAAATCGTGAACTAAAACAGTCCGATTAACTAAAGTGAAAAAGGGTGGATCAAAAGCAATATGTTCGCCAAAGTAAAACACTGGTTAAAATTAAGAAGCAATTTAATTCAATATTAATCAACTTATAAAATATTTACTAATATAACGAGAAATGATTCTAATAATTCAATTCAATTTTAATATCTACTGAAGGTAATTTAGTGATTGATTAACTCAATGTTCTTGGAACGTGGGTGATTAATTTGGCCTTGACTTTGCTAGTGCCTCGTGACGTCGTTGGTGATTGCTGTAAATGATCGTGTTAGATACGGTACCTGTGAGAGGGCCCGTCACCCGAACAATCTCAGTTCACTTCTCACAATTTGGTTATATGACGACACGTTTGAACAAACACAGTTCAAGGTTAGTACTAAATATTTGGGAGAGAGCGGCAAACTCAGCCTGAATGGAGGATTGGCAAACTCAGCCTTAAGGGGAACTGGCAAACTCAGCCGTTTTGAGGAAAAGGCAAACTCAGCCTTGGATTAGGAAAATATTAGCAACCTCAACTAATTTGTACTTACCAAGCTCAGGCAAGTGATTCTAGTCAAACTCAGACTTAGACTCACTTATTCTTAGTGGCGTGTGTACTTTTATAGTGAAAAGGTCTCTCCTGAGTCGAGAGCTTTATGACGTGTTGGAGTAAACCTGGTTGAAATTTGATCGAAAACTTGATCGAATGTGATCAGCTGTTTCACTTGCCATGAGCTGTCATTTATTTGGTAAATAAATAAATGGGTGAGGTTTAAACAGTGACATAGCCATAAGGCTGGCGACATACTATCCCGTTTCGCGGGATTCCGCTGAGCGGTGTGCGTTTTTGCGGGATGAGGCTACGTAGTCACACTATCCCGCGCTGCGGCACGAAAAATCTGAGAACCATCATCAATTGAACTTTGATCAGTTGAAATTTGCCCGCGTCAAACATTACTTTCCTTCAAAAATCGTCCCGCAGAACAGGATGGTGTGACTACTACCATTTGATTGAATGTTTTCTGGGCTTTGTCCCGCAGTCCCGGGCTCCCGTTCTGCGGGAGCAGCTCCCCGCAGTTTTTAGCGGGTGCCGCATAGCAGGACAGTGTAACTGCGCCCATTACCAGCAATGTATTCTTGCCATCCCGCAAAACGGGTGCAGAAACGGCAAAAAAGGAGGGTAATGTTTTTTTTTTTTTTTTTTTTTTTTCGGAAGGTGGAAAATCTTACATCAGACACTGGCTGTTGCGCAATGTGCATGTCCTGCAACCAGTAGTGTCAGATTCTTACTGACTAAAAACCACCTTCCACCATTCTTCAGCCGTATGTCCACCGGGACTGCCTTTAGGTATTACTTCGGTGGACGGCTTGGCATTAGGTTAGGGCCCCTGCGCCATATAGTCCCTCCGGGACTTTTCAATCTCACGCAATTTCTCGTTGATGCGTCTGATTACGGAACAAACAACGTTCCATTTCTCTTCTGTCTCCAGCATTTCGTTGACTATGCTCTCCGCGCTGATAGTCGCGCTTGTTGCTGCCGTCAAGTCATTCCTCTCCTCTCGGAACCGTGGGCAATTGAACACCACGTGCTCTACGCTTTCATTCTCCCCACACGTCGGACAGAGCGGTGTGTCGTCGTGTCCAAAGCGGTGCAAGTAGCTTCTGTAACCACCGTGGCCTGTCAGGAATTGCGTCAGGTGATAGTTCAACTCTCCGTCTTTTCTGGTCGTCCATTTCTTAATGTTTGGAATCAGCCTGTGAGTCCATCGTCCTTTCTGTGACGAGTCCCATCTGCTTTGCCAGACTTCCATCGACTCGGTCCATACTCCTCGTTTGCGTTCCTGCGTAATCGTTCCATTCTGCTTGATGGTGTATAGACGCTTCGCCTCGTCTGCGGCAATATCAATTGGCATCATGCCCGCTATGACACATGCCGCGTCACCTGACACTGTTCTGAATGCGCAGACCACTCTCAAGGCGGTCCGTCGATGCACCGATTGCATTTTTCTCCTGCATACTTGCAGTTGCAGTGCGTCCGCCCAGATCTGCGCGCCATAAAGTTGCGATGACGTAACGATTCTCCCCAGGAGCTTTCGTCTGCTGCTTCTAGGGCCTCCGGTGTTTGCCAGCATCCTAGCCAGAGCTGTGTACATTTTCGACGCCTTCTCGCAGGCGTAATTCACGTGGGCCTTGAAGTTCAGCCTACTATCCAAAATGACACCTAGGTAGCGTATTTCCTCCTTAGACTCAACTTCGTAATTTCCTACCGTCACTGTCAGCTTCTCCATAACTTTACGTCTACTCACTAGGAGGACCTCCGTCTTGTGTTCTGCCAGCAACAAACCAACAGACTCCATCCATTTTCTTACAATTTCAACGCTCTGGTTCGCGATCATCTGCACTTCTTCCAAGTACTTGGCCACCACCAGTATGCCCAGGTCGTCGGCGAATCCAACTGAACTTGCCCCATCGGGCAATGCTAGCCGCAAAACTGCGTCGTACATGACATTCCACAGAATTGGGCCTAGCACGGAGCCTTGTGGTACTCCGCCGGTAACCCAGTACTCCTTCGGTCCTTCATCAGTGTCGTAAATTAGTACCCTGTTGCTGAGGTAGTCACCGATTATTCTCAGGAGGTATTCCGGTACACCCATATGCTGCAGCGCTCCCATGATCTGGCCCCAGTTAGCCGAATTGAACGCGTTCTTGACGTCCAGTGTGATTATGGCGCAGTATTTGATGCTGCCGCCCTTCCATCTCTTTCCTGCGGTGGCCACTTTGGCGGTGGACACCACCAGGTTTAACGCGTCTAGCGTCGAGCGTGCCTTCCGAAATCCGAATTGACTTGCCGAGAGCGGTCTCTCGCCTTCGGTTATTTCTACCAGTCTGTTCTGGATTATTCGCTCCAACAGTTTTCCCCCAGTATCTAGCAAGCATATTGGACGATATGCCGATGGGTCACCTGGTGGCTTGCCAGCTTTGGGCAGCAGAACAAGCTTCTGGCGCTTCCAGATTTTCGGGAACGTGCCTTCCTGCAGACACGTCTGCATCACCCCAGTGAAGATTTCAGGGTTGCATTCGATCGCCTTCTTCCACACCACGTTCGGAATTTCGTCGGGTCCTGGCGCTTTGTTCGCCCCCACTTTCTTGCACGCGTTCGTCAACTCTTCGACCGTAACCGCGGGAATGTTTGTGTCTCCAGTCGAGGCTGTGTCAATAGTCCATCTTGGATCCTGTGGTGGGAACAGTGTCTTGATGATGAACTCCAGCAAAATCGGGCACCTTTCTGCCGGTGATCTTGAGCCTTTTAGCTTTGAAGTTACTACCTTGTAGGCGTTGCCGAAGGGATTTGCATCTGCCTCATCACACATGTTCTTGAAGCATCGTTTTTTGCTTCTACGTATCTCGTTACGGAGCTCACCGCGTGCCTCGATGTATTTGCGGCGCTCTTCTTCGTACCTCACTGAGCCGATGGACCTTTGGCTCCTCCTTCGGGCTTTGTGGCACTTGGTGCGTAGCTCGCTGATCGCTTCGGTCCACCAGTAGACTGGTCTTCTACGGTCATTCACGAAGCGTTTCGGCATCGATACGTCGCATGCGGCCCTCAGCGTATTCATGACTGATCCCGCCCTTTCTTCCGCTCTGCCTTCCGGTGCGCTGGCGTTTCGTAGTGTCTCCACCAGAACTTCCACGTCCATGGACTTGACCACCCACCCGCTTCTTCGACTGCGGCCATGACTATCACTGTTAGTCGTTCCTCTCTGCGTCCTGATTTCGAACACTATAGCCTGGTGATCACTATGCGTGTAGTCTTCACTCACATTCCAACTCATGCCCCTCGCCAGTACCGGGCTGGTGAAGGTGAGATCCACTATGGAAGATCCATTAGGTCCCCTAAATGTGCTTGCGTCTCCGGAATTTGCCAGGACAATGTCCAGGCCGGCAAACGCCTCCAGGAGTGCGTCTCCTCTTGCATTCGTGTAACGGCTGCCCCATTCTTCTGCCCACGCGTTGAAGTCGCCAGCGATTATGCATGGCTTGTGGTTCACCGCATCTGCCGCGATCATATCCATCATTTGTTGGAACTCCTGGAGGTCTAGTCTAGGTGGCGCGTAGCAGCTAAGGATGTATATGCCGTTAACCAGCACACCCACATAGCCTGCCCGTCCTTGAACCACTACTTGTTGAATTGGGTATCTACCACAGGCCCAAATTGCTGCTTTGTCAGTAGTGTCGGCCACCCATGTACAGCCGTCGATTCTACGGTATTGCTCCGAGATGATGGCCACGTCAATTTGCTTTTCCGCCACTGTTTGCCGTAGCAGGTCCTGCGCAACCTCGCAGTTGTTGAGGTTTAGTTGTAGCAACTTCATGTTACGTCTGTCTTAACGGAGCTCCTAAACTTGGGGCACCTGCTGCTCCCTGTTATGTGGGGCGCCTTCTTGTCCTCAGTGCTACAGATCATGCAGCACGGTGTATTATCGCAGTTCTTGGCGATGTGTCCATTTCCTCCGCACTTTTTGCATCGCTGGGATCTGTCCTCTCCCTTGCAGTCTTTTGCCAAATGTCCGTAATCGAAACAACGAAAACACGTCTTCTTGTCGCTTCTCTGACCCTGCAAATGGTCCAACCAATCTTGACCTTACCAGTTGTTAGGATCCTCTTCGCGTGCTCAAATGGCAGGCTTATTACCGCCGATTGCGTGCAGCCATACGCCTGCCGCAAGCTTCTGATTGCGGACGCCGGCAAGCTATTTATCTCCAGCTGTTTCCTCAGTGCCTAAAGGAGGGTAATGTGTTTAGCAGTCTATGGATGTTCATCTGTTCCTTCATAACTCCCAAACTACTCATCGGATTTAGACAAATGAGGTATCGTAGGATTTGTATAAATTCTCCGCGTAACATAGGCGACATGACGCCACGTTAAATCTTATATGTTGCCTAAGAATTGCAAAAAAACCCAACCCAAAAAAAATATTTTAGAGAAAATTATTCCACATACATGACAATTTTGCGATCCTTGATTTAGGAACACACTGCAAATCTTTCCATCCACCATAGAATGAACAAGGTCGTTTTTTACAAAATTTTCTCGATCTTCTACATGAATAATAGTCGCAGATAGGGCAGCAATTTGAAATTTCACATCATCGATTTCTTTTTTCGTTAACTCCGAATTCTCTTTTTTAGGGTTCCGTACCCAAAGGGTAAAAACGGGACCCTATTACTAAGACTTCGCTGTGTGTCCGTCCGTCCGTCCGTCTATCTGTCACCAGGCTGTATCTCAAGAACCGCTATAGCTAGGCAGTTGAAATTTTCACAAATTATGTATTTCTGTTGCCGCTATAACAAAAAATACTAACAACAAAATAAAATAAATATTAAGGGGGGGGCTCCCATACAACAAACGCGTTTTTTTGCCCTTTTTTGCTCGATATCGATAATGGCAACAGGTAGGCACTTGAAATATTCACAAAATACTCAGTTGTATTTTTACTTTAATAATAAATAATAAAATTAAAATAAAATAAATATTTAAGGGGGGCTCCCATACAAAAAACGCCATTTTTTGCCTATTTTTGCTCGATATCAATAAATGGTAACAGGTAGGCAATTGAAATATTCACAAAATACTTAATTACAAATACAAAAATAAAAGATTACAATATGAAATTTTTGTACCTACTGTTGTTTACCTAGTCAATGGTACAGAACCCTTCGTGCGCGAATCCGACTCGCACTTGGCCGATTTTTTAGAATAATTTTAATCGGCCGACAGTATTTTGTCGATGATGGTATAGGATTTTGCCACAAAATTATTTTTTGCTCATGGTTAGCGTTACTTCCATGTAAACATTTGCGATGGTACAATTGATACAATAAATACATATTGATCATCGATATTCTTTTCCATTTCAGGAAATAATTGCTTGTACTGGTTTTGTCCAGAGGTCCCATCAACGCCCCATTTGTAAACCATATGCAATGTTGGAGGTGTATCAATGCCCACACGTACTTGTTATAAGACCTCCATCTGTACGACGGTTAGTCGTAGTATAGTATGACTGAGAAGTGACTGCAGCTTCACTGTAGCCGAGAAGTCAGTAATTTCAAGGTTATCAGGATAACAAAGTTTTTTTAGTCTGAAGAAGCACGTGATAGTTGGAATAAATAAAAATCCAAGTGTATACGAATTCAACCAATTAGTTTCAAAAATTTTGTCTATGAACCTTCATCATTTTAGTCCATCAAGTAATTGTGCAGAAGACAAAGACGAATTGTTGTTGGTTGAATTAAAAAACACGTATTTCTGCAATGAAAATCCTCCAGAACAGGAAAATATTTCGTGGACCCTGCAAGACATTCAAGAGGAATACTCGGACTTTTTTATTGAAGATACTTTTGAGAATGTGAATTCCATCGAATTAGAGCTTACTTCAATGCGTTATTTTACTGGATATGTTGCATATAAAATGCTATTGAAATTGAATTGTTCAGATTGCGAAAAGGAGACTCGCAAAATAGATAAAGTTCTTACATCCCCTTCAGAATTTTTAATTTTTGCTAAAAATTATACAAGTCAGAATGATTTCGGTAATTTGCATGCTCCATCCGAAAAGTTTTTTAACATTTGTAAAATACATATTGCTACATTTGACAAAATCTTCAATGCGAACTTTGAAGCCCCTTGTATAAAGAAAAACATTGTAAAGCAAGGTTTTCAACTGAACACCCTTGTTTTGAGCATAAAAAGGATATATTAGAATTCTTAATTTTAGTACTTCTACGCAAACATTGCGTGTGGTTGACTAGAAAAGAATTTGCTAACAAGCAATCTAAATTAAAAACTATCAATTCTACTAATAGATCTGGCAAAACTCAGAAAAAATAAAATTAAAAAAAAACTAGTAAGGAAGCAATTGGTCACACCAATTACGTGATTCCCTAGATGTAGGAAAATGTACTCATTCAATGTAAAAATCTAAAAATGAATTTTCTTATTTAACTAAGGCTAGTTGTCCGCGACTGGTTATTTTGTATTTGCAGTTAACCTACAACAGTGCAGGTCATTCCTCTATCCGCAACTAGTACAGGAGATATAGGGTTTAGGGTGGAACTAATTCCCACAAAGACGAAGTATGATTTTTTTGGTTGTTTAATGGTATGTGTTTGACATACTAAAAGTCTAGAAAAATCTGATTATTCAAAGTGCGTGTTTTGGCCGCCATATTGGAAAATTTTGAAAATTTAAAAAAAAAATTGTAAAAAGTGATGTGTAGTATCAAATTAAAGGAAATTTTGTGCTGATAAAGAATATGTCATTTTTTTCACAAAATACGGATAATAAACAAAATGGTGAACGAAAAACTGACAGCATAAGCTTCGCAAGGCCCTCTGGAAACGGAAGGCTGACCCTCTTATTATAAGATGGGTTGATCAGATGCTAAAACACAGGGCGGTAAGGATTCGCTCCGGAGATGTCATGTCTGAGAGGAAGGAGTCACCAAGAGGTGTTCTCAGGGGGGAGTGCTTTCTCCGCTCCTGTGGAACATTACGGTAAACTCCCTACTCTGCAGTTTGGAGGAGAGAAGAATCGAGGTCATCGGCTATGCTGATGACATAGCATTGATGGTTAGAAGCAGGTTCATGAGTGTCACTTCAGACATCATGAGGGATTCCGTATGGGTGGTTGAGCGTTGGTGTTCTGAACAGGGCCTAACCGTCAATGCGCGGAAGACGGAGCTCATCATCTTCACAAGGAAGAGGAAGGGACTAGAATTCGATCCGTTATTGCTTTTCGGTTCACCTGCCCAAGTGTCCAAGGAAGTCAAATATCAAGGAGTATTCCTAGATGCACAATTGAATTGGGAGCGCCATGTGGACGAGAAGGTACGCAAGGCGAAAACGGCGTTACATCAGTGTTGCAAGGTGTGTGGTCTACGGTGGGACATCTCGCCGAGGTCAATACATTGGATATACACGATGATGATCAGACCAATTATAACCTATGAGGCTATGCTGCAGCAGTCTGGTGGCCTAAGGCAAGCCAGGCAACTGGAAGGCGTAGGTTAGATGGTCTATAGAGAATGGCGTGTGTGGGAATTTGGGGAGCTTTTCGAACGACACCCACTGCTGCACTCGAATTAATAGTAGGAATGCTCCCGCTGGATTTGTTTATTACAAAGAAAGCAGTGGAGAAGGCAGAGAGATTGGACAGTGAAGGCACGTGGTGTCGAACTGGAACTTCATACGGTCATCGGAAGGTTCTGGATCTCGTAAGGGGGATCAGGCAGCTTGGAATGCCTATGGAGAACATTAGAAGGGTTAGGATTATCGAAAGGTTTCACCGGACCCTGATTGGTGACGGCACGCTTCCGGAGGATGCGGCTGGTAACATTTGTAATTTTAGCGATGGATCGTTGACGAGTGGCAGAGCGGGGACAGGCATCTACTCAATGGACATGGATGTTGCTCAGTCCGTCAGCCTAGGGCGATGCACTTCGGTCTATCAGGCAGAGTTGATTGCCGTGATCTGGGCGCTGAATTACCTTCTGGACAGTCGAGTGCGAGGAAAGAGAATCCTCATAGCGCTGTACAACCAGGCGGTGATTAGATGCCTTGCTCGAACGGATGTTAAGTCTTCTCTTGTACTGGAGGAGGTCTGGAAACTCAACCGGTGTGCTTCGCATAATGAGGTGCTGTTATGTTGGGTCAGAGGGCACTCCGGGATAGAAGGAAATGAGCGGGCTGATCTCCTAGCCAAGCAAGGGGCGGCCAGTGAATTTGAAGTTCCGGAACCGTATACTGCTATTGGAGTGGGTATGGTAAAGAACTTGATTGATAAGTGGATAAGGAGAGAAGGTGGAACTGGCATACATCCAAAAAGGCATCGTGTTTATTTTTTAGCACTGGTAGACCAAGAGACTTGCAACTTAATTCGCCTTGAAAATCATGTTGGTACATCTTTGGGATCGGGTCGCCTTTTCGAAAATTTACGCGGCTTGCCTGATGATAAATGGCATCTGCTGCTGGAAAATCGTTAACTGCTAAAAATCGTGACTGGACATTTGCTGACCACACATCATTTCTTAAATTACACTCCTTCATAACCGAATTTTGAAACATACTGTACGGACTTGTATAACACCAGATTTAACTCCTTTTTCACTGTCAATATAAAGCGACCACAAAACAAACAGTGTTGTTTAAACCTAAACGTTGATATATCTGACCGTAATACCCTATTGCAGCTGCCTTGTTCTTCATCCTGAGTATCCAATTTCAATTTTACACTACTCTTGAAATTGTTAGGATTAGTGTACAGCCGGCGACATTTCACATGGACAGTCACGGGGTTATCAGGCAATGCTTCTAATAACTCATGGATGTTGTCTCCTCGAATTTTACTTGCACTGATGATACCTTGTACACCTTTTGTAGTTAAATTACCAAAATTTAAAGTATTAGTTTCACTGTCAGAACATAAGATGCACTTCCTTTCTGCCATTTTCAATCCTTTAAGACGTAATAACTTGAAGAAGTCACTTGCCAATTTTAAAAGAACTTCAGTGTGTCTAGATAGCAGCCTAATAGCTTTGCTCGAGTGGTGACATTAATTCACAGACTTTACGAATCACTTCCTTAGTGCGATATTGCCAATTTAAATATTCGTTTAAAATGAAAAATTACACTTCATATTTTTTAAAATTGTTTTATTTTTCAAATTTCAAAAACTTAAATTGCTTTTCCATTTCGCCATTTCCACTATACTATGAAATTCTATTCTTGATATTCACATTGTGTTGGAAGAGATTTTTGAAAGAAAGGCAGTGCAATCTGCAAAAGATCCATTTCAAAACACGCGCAGTGTAATCCGAAAATAAAATGAAATTATGATTAAAAGATCGATTAAAACGACGAAAGTGTGTAGTTAGCAGTACGGTTATATTTAAAAATATAATAATAATATAAGAAACGTATAGAAAAAATAAATATGGATTTGCATTATGAAATTCATTTTGATTGATAAAAACATGTAATTTTCAATACTGCGTAAGCTGTCAGTTTTTCGTCCACCATTTTGTTTATTATTCGTAGATGTAAAAAAATGACATATTCTTTAGCAGCACAAAATTTCCTTTTAATTTTTCAAAAATTTTCAAAATTTTCCAATATGGCGGCCAAAAAAAGCATTTTGCGTAATCAGATTTTTCTAGACTTTTAGTATGTTAAACACATACCATGAAACAACCAAAAAAATCATACTTCGTCTGTGTTCCACCTAACACAGATTTTTTGCCTATATCTCCTGTACTAAACCCGAGGACGCGCCCTGTAGCAGAACACAAATGCCGAGGGAAAAAGTTTTTGTTTTAATAAATAATATGTAAAGGTATTATTTATAAAAACATTTTTCATTTATTAAAAACTAAATGAAACAAATGTAAATAAATAGGTACCTAAATAAATAAATAAATAAATAAAAAATAAATAAGTTAATAAATAATAAATAATTAAATAAACATAATTGTATAAATAAATATATATGGAGCTATATATGATATCTATCTATTAATCTATATATATAAAAGCGAAACACCACGTACTCATATACTATCAGCGAATCTCCGGAACCACTGAACCGATTTCAATGAAATTCCGAATACTTATACAACTTACCTCATAGGTGCTCACCAAGAAACGGTTTTTTGAAATTCAACCCCTAAGGGGGTGAAAAGGGGTGAAAACGGTTTCTCCGGAACCTTTGAACCGATTTCCACAAAGTTTTGTATAATTCTTCAACTTGCCTCACAGGTTATAGCTGAGAAGCGACTTTTCCAAATTCAACCCTTAAGGGGGTGAAAAGGGGTGAAAACTGTTTCTCCTGAACCACTGACCCGATTTGAATGAAATTTGGAATACTTATACAACTTACCTCATAGGTGCTCACTAAGAAACGATTTTATAAAATTCAACCCTTAAGGCGGTGAAAAGGGGTGAAAACGGTTTCTCCGGAACCACTGAACCTATTTCCACGAAATTTCGTATACTTCTTCAACTTATCTCATTAGTGCTCACTAAGAACCGGATTTTGAAATTCCACCCCTAAGGGGATAAAATAGGGGATGAAATTTTTTATGGAAATTCGCCAGTTTTTGAAATAAAAAATTCATAAAAATTGGTATTTTGGCTTTTTAAGTTAAAAAAAACTCAATGAGAACTACCAACCTCGACCCTAGTTCAACCCTTAAAAACTACCCTTGACTGAAAACAAATTAACCAACCATTATTGTATGGCCCCGAAGTACGGGAAACGGTTCTATGGTAATACAGTTACAACGCGTTCAGGGGTGGTTGTAAATTCAAAATGTAATCTGTTGTACATTATAATATGATTTTGACCGACCGGGGTGTAACCGGGTAGACACTTGCTATCTTCCATCTTCATCTTCAATCTTCAATATATATAAAAGCGAAATACCACGTACTCACTTATATATCAGTGAATATGTGGAACCCCTGAACCGATTTCAATGAAATTCCGAAGACTTATACAACTTACCTCATAGGTGCTCACTAAGAAACGGTTCCTTGAAATTTAACCCTTAAGGGGGTGAAAAGGGGTGAAAACGGTTTTTCCTGAATCGATTTCTACAAAAATTGAAATACCTCTTCAACTTTCCTCACAGGCTATCACCCTAAATCGGTTTTTTAAAATTCAACTTTTAAGGGGATGAAGAGGGGCGTGAAAAATCGTGGATGCATAAAATAGTTAACACGTTTTAGTTATGTAACTTAGAAGAATTCACTGTCCTACTTATCTCCCAAGAAAAACAATTCCACGTTTTTAAAATCTTGAGTATCAATTGAATATGTACATCTTGATCTTTCACCGATCTACCTACATAAGTATGTGTTAAGCCGCAGTCTGACGATAGCAAAAACCCCCCATTTATAAGTAATTTTGAAAATATTTTATCATTTGACGCGACAATATGCAATGTGGCATATCGCTTATAAAATGTGCCGAAAATTTCGGAAAATTTTCAGCAAATCAAAGGAATCGGGAGAGTTTCACATTGTCCGAGTCACACGACACATAACTTTGTGTTCACATATCATAGGTTGCTGCTCATGCTCAGCGCTCAGTCACAACCTTAGAAATTTTTAAAAACGAAGATCGTGTGACTCGTAGACACAAAACTTTATAATTTTCGCAGCCGCTATAGAAAAGTAGACATTTGCTTATCGTGAGACTTGATGTCACAAAAATATGCCACTAAAATATTTTCTTAAAAATTTGTGAATTTTGCTATCATCTTTTGCTCCGGTTTTATCAAAGTGGCAAAACAGCGAAGAGCGAAGTCACCGGAAGGCATTCTTTTGCATATATGCATAGGAATGATCGAGAAGCGCGTGCGTGTGTCGCACAGCCGAACATCGCTAAAAGATCCTAGGTGACACAACCAAACTCACGAGAAGTGTTGGGCCGAAGACATTATTTATCGTTTGTTTTTTATTGAATGGGAATTAACTGGAAGAAGATAGTTAAAAAACAAAAATCGTGATCAATCGTGTTTTGAGTACTGACAAAGTTTACTTGCGATAGAAAAACAGAAATAAAAAAAAAACGCTGCAATGTCTTTACACATGGGTTTATTATTTCTGGTTGAATAAAGTTACATTAGTAATCCACCCAATTTAATTTTTTTTTTTTTTAATTTTTCACTCTTTCGTCAAAATCGACTTCATATTCGATATCCTCATTCTAAAAAACATAAAAAACGATACCCCACATGCCCAAGTTTACAAAAACTTTAAGAATGCGTAATTTTACCCCTCTTTTTCACCCCTAAAACCCCAGGGTATATTCCGATCAAGCTGCCGAGCTTCGGGACACAACTAGGGTCCAAATGTAGCCTATATGCGAAAGAACGATTTTTTCCGACCGTTATTTAAGGTAGATATCGCTGACACGGTGGACGGTGGACGGCGGACGGCGGACAGACATTGCAGTTTTGGACTCTACGCATCTTGAAACGTAAAAGAAAAAAATTTGAGGGGGGGTTATAAAAAATTTTTTCGAACCGATTACAAAGGTGTATTATTCAGAGAATAATAAACCAAAAGGCAAAAGCGAAATAATGAAAGAAAATGGTTGTTGAAATATACCGCTGGTTTGCATTTAAGTTTTTTAAATTTGGTACTTCATTTCAATTTTAGTGTTTTTTTCTTACTAAAATTTACTGTTGGGCTGCACCTGGAAGCTCAAATTTTCAATTTTTATTCACTCTGTTGTGTTGTAATATTTAAAAAAAAAAGAAGTCCGGATTGACTGACTGATTCATTAACACCCAGCCTAAGCCCTTGAACCTAGAAATCTAAAGCTTTGCGCAGAGGATGCTTTTGTGATGTAGACATGATGTAGGGCACGATATTTTGAAATTTCACCTTTAACGATGTAAAGGAGTTTGTATAAAAATCCACCATTTTTGAAGTAAAAACATTCATAAAAATTTGTATTTGGCCTTTTGGTTAAAAAAAAGCTCAATGAGAACTGCTAACCACTATCCTAACTCAACGCCCCAAAACTACCCTTGACTGAAAAAAACTAACTAACTCTTATTGCAGCCCGATCTACAGGAAACGGTTTTATGTATTATACGTCGCGTTTAGGAGTAGTTGTAAATTTTAATGTAATATGATGCATTGATGCACATTATAGATATTATAATTTTCACCGCCCTAGTGTAACCGGGTAGACCTGCTAGTCTATATATATAAAAGCGAAATACCACGTACTCACATACTATCAGCGAATCTCCGGAACCACAGAACCGATTTCAATGAAATTCCGAATACTTATACAACTTACCTCATAGGTGCTCACTAAGAAACGGTTTTTTGAAATTCAACCCCTAAAAGGGTGAAAAGGGGTGAAAACGGTTTCTCCGGAACCTTTGAACCGATTTCCACGAAATTTGAAATACTTCTTCAACTTGTCTCTTAAGTTATAGCTGAGAAGCGATTTTTCGAAATTCAACCCTTAATGGGTGAAAAGGGGTGAAAACTGTTTCTCCTGAACCACTGATCCGATTTGAATGAAATTTGGAATACTTATACAACTTACCTCAAAGGTGCTCACAAAGAAACGATTTCTTGAAATTCAACCCTTAAGGGGGTAAAAAGGGGTGAAAACGGTTTCTCCGGAACCGCTGAACCAATTTCCACGAAATTTTGTATAATTCTTCATCTTGCCTCACAGGTTATAGCTGAGAAGCGATTTTTCCAAATTCAACCCTTAAGGGGGTGAAAAGGGGTGAAAACTATTTCTCCTGAACCACTGATCCGATTTGAATGAAATTTGAATACTTATACAACTTACCTCATAAGTGCTCACTAAGAAACGATTTCTTGAAATTCAACCCTTAAGGGGGTAAAAAGAGGTGAAAACGGTTTCTCCGGAACCACTGAACCGATTTCCACGAAATTTGAAATACTTCTTCAACTTTTCTCATTAGTGCTCACTAAGAACCGGATTTTGAAATTCCACCCCTAAGGGGATAAAATAGGGGATGAAATTTTTTATGGAAATTCGCCAATTTTTGCAGTAAAAAAAATTCATAAAAATTGGTATTTTGCCTTTTAAGTTAAAAAAAAAAACTCAATGAGAACTAACAACCTCGACCCTCATTCAACCCTCAAAAACTACCCTTGACTGAAAACAAATTAACCAACCATTATAGTAACTCGAAGTACGGGAAACGGTTCTATGGTAATACAGTTACATCGCGTTCAGGGGTGGTTGTAAATTCAAAATGCAATCTGTTGTACATTATATTATGATTTTGACCGACCGGGGTGTAACCGAGTAGACACTTGCTATCTTCTATCTTCATCTTCAATCTTCAATATATATAAAAGCCAAATACCACGTACGCACTTATATAACAGTGAATCTCCGGAACCACTGAACCGATTTCAATGAAATTCCGAATACTTATACAACTTACCTCATAGGTGCTCACTAAGAAACGGTTTCTTGAAATTTAAGCCTTAAGGGGTCGGGGTGAAAAGGGGTGAAAACCATTTTTCCTGAACCGATTTTTACAAAATTTGAAATACTTCTTCAACTTGCCTCACAGGTTATCACCCTAAAGCGAATTTTAAAATTCAACTTTTAAGGGGATGAAGAGGGGCGTGAAAAATCGTGGACGCATAAAATAGCTAACACGTTTGTAATATACTTTTAACCTCGGTGTCGTTCTTTTCGTAGTTTGCTCGGGCGCCTCTGGCGGAGAAGGGAAAAAGTACAATTAATTGGGCCGAGGTAGCTTCAGTGGAGACAGGGATGTTTTAAATGGCGAACACTTTTAATTCCTCTTGTATTTTCTTTATTTTCTCATTTCGATTTATCTAGTATCTTATTTCTAATTTCTAATTAATACAATTGTGTTATTACTAACAAGCTACGGGCTTACGCCACTCACGTACAGGGTTGGTTTCCGTTTTTACACGTACCGCCAGCCGGTCCGTTCGTGGGTTCGGGCAGTGTTTAGGCAAAGATAATGCATCACATAGATGTTCACTCCAGAGCAACGAAAGTGACCACAAAAGATTTTCAATTTTGGCCTCTGAAGTAAGCTTTTGGCCTCTGATCGCACGCACACAGAAGTCCTTCTGTACAGATATGTGGCCATCAGAGATACTTCAGAGGCCACGTGCTGATGAGAAGACGGCCTCTGATCGCACACACACCAGCAGCCCTTCTTCAGAGATACTTCAGAGGCCACATATGTTTTGAGATGATGGCCTCTGATCGAACACACACCAGCAACCCTTCCTCAGAGATACTGCAGAGTGGCTACAGTTTTTCATGATGAGGGTTCGAACTCATTGTTTTATTGCCCTTTTTGTTTGGCATGATTTTTAGGCTGTGAGGGCGAGGTAGACGGTAGCGGGTAGAGTAAATTTTTTATTCTCAGTTTTTTGTTTGTTGAGTCGAAGGAGTTTTCAGATATTTTGCAAAGAAGGGCTACTGAGAGGGTTCACTTGTTTTCATGTTGATTGCATAACTGCAATTATTTTTAGTTTATTAGTAAATATTATAAAATATGGTAATCTTGAGATGAGTTTTTGTTGAACTTTTTTATGTAATTGGAAAAAGTAAGTAACGTTTCCAAGTGACCTTTGAGGTAGTTTACCCACTCGTTTTTTTGTTTTTTTTGGGGTATCGCCGATAGCCCTAATCCCCAAATTTTGTGCAATTTTTCGTTGCACTTCCTTCGTATAGTTGATTTTCCTTTTTCTCAAATTTTCTTTTTGTTTCCGACTATGATGTTACAGGTGGCGAGCATAATTCATAATTTAAAAAAAAAACAACTATTGACATAACATTTTTCCTTAATGAGTACTATTTCAATTTTTATGTATTTGCATTCTTTGCTTAGAATAATCTTGATAGTTTTTAAATTTATCTGCTTCCCAGCGGCAATTTTTTCTTAATAAGACGAACAGAGCGAAATCAAGTATTTTTTTTCTGTTGTCATAGCATTCGTTCGGGCATTCATACCAATTTTTCAGTTTTGGTTCGGATTGTTCCAATATGCAGGCCTTAATATTTTTCTGAAAAGGTCTGGTGACGAAAACTTTTTCAAAAACGCTTGTTAACACTTTTATCGTTTCAAAGAAGATACCTGTAGGAACTTCCAACGATCCGAAGTGTGAATCTTCTTTAAAGTTTTTAAAATATATTAACCATTCGCTTTGAGAACTTAAAATACCTTTATTATTTTCCATAATTTGTAAGCAATATTCACAATCTTTGATATTTTTCATTTTCTTTGCTTTATTTATTATATATCCCGCAAAGTATGACAAAGCATTATTTGATAATGTAAAAGTTTTCTCCCTATCTTTATCATCGATATAAGTCTTTGTTGCGAATTTTAATGCTTCGTCTTCTATGTCTTCTTCTATTTCCGGATCTTCTCCGATTTCTTCAATTCTGCTTATGTTTTGATCAGAAGAATTAGATTCTGCGTTTATTTCAGTATCGCCTTCAAGTACTGTGTTCCAATCAACCGCTAATAAATTATCCGTGTCTTCCTCACAGTTTGCAAATTTAGATGTATACATTAATTGGACTGAGATAATACGGGCAATTATCTGATTAAATTCACAAACTGATGGGTTTCTCTTTTTGTAACGAATGTTACAAAATAAGTTTTCGATGGGATCCTGATTTAACTTATTTGTACACAAATACGTCCAATCATCGTACTTTGAAAATAAATGCCCAGATAGCTTAAGTACAGCATTGATTGTTTGTAATAATCCAGTCAAACAATTAATTTTAATTTTTTTATTTGGTACGCAAAATTTAACTTTTGAAAAATAATTTTTCATTTCAATTAAATAGTTCCATGGTATATTATTTGCTTGCAAGGGAATGTTATATGGATTTTTCGCATATAAATGTTTACTATTTAATACATCAAAAAGATGATTACATTTTTCTATAAAATCCGCTGTTGCATCAGCATTCTCTCTAATTTTAACATTAAAAATATCCAATTTACTAGCAGTTCTTATTCCCGCCGCTGTACTTGAGCTTAATATTTGAACAGCCAAACGAACGTTCATCTTCTGAAATCTATTTGGCTCAATATGCCTGCTTGTCAAACGTGGACAAACTCTGGCATGGGATAAACTATCAACTCTATGCAGTTCCCGTATTACATTCCAATCAGCATAACCAACATCACTTATTTTTAATTTGTAATTCATTAAATTATTCCTTATTGATTTAAAAAGATGTGGAACGTCAAATAGGCAATATACATTCTGGTTTTCGTACACAAAATATGGCCTCATTACTGTTACCCCTAGTTTTTTATATAAAGACTGATTCACAGTGGATTGATCGCATACTATCGCGCTAACATTTCAATTTAAAGTTTTACAAGCATTCATTGTTGCTAATAGCAATATTTGCAGTTTTTCAACGGGAACTACTTTTTCTGAAACAGAATAACTTATGACTTGTTTCCACCCTCCACATAAGCTCCTTATCATAAATAAGCAAACCGACTTCCCTATCCCACACTCACGAGAATCATCACCTAATCCAAAATCTACATACCCATCAATTTGGTCATACTTGGAATTGTAAGCTAAATCACGCTTTATTGTCATTTCATCACACAGTAATATAACTTCTTTCAACTTAGGATCAAATGCTGACAGTGAGTTTTGCAATTGTAAAAGGACATCGTTCTGTATTCCGGGTTTTAAATTTTTAATTAGCAACCATTTGTAAAGCGAAGTCGAACATGGCAAATGAAAATTCAGTTTTTCCCGTAAAAATTTATATGCAGATTGAGATTTAAAGAAAATTGCCTGAGCCAATGTCTTCTCCTCTGCATTATACGTAGAATTGCGTGCTTTAAGTAGCATTTTGCAAAATGTTTTCGCGTCATTCGACACATTTCTTGCTGAGTCGACAACATTGGTCTGGTTCATTTTCTGTATATTGCTTTTTAGTTTTTTCTGAGATATTTTAACACGCTGCATTTTTTTTTATACAACTTATTTTTTGATCTTAAAAGTTTATTTTTTATTCTTAGGCTTTTGCATATTTCTTCCACTTTTGCATATTTTGATCTATAATAAGACAAATTTCTTTCCCGATTGTGACATTGACCACAAGTTCGTGATTCTATCATATTTTCCGGTTCAACATCGTGCAGAGGTAAATTTGTACCCTCCATTAAAATATCAACTTCTCCTTCCATATCCACCGACTGAATATTTTGGATTGGATCTTCAGTTGATAAATTTAAAGAGGGCACTGCTTCCGGAAAAAGTTTTGTTTTGCCGAAAAACTTACTTTCGAAATGGTTTTCACATATCAAAGGGCATTTCAAATTTGATATGTGATCATAAGATAGAAAACATTTGGAAAGCCAATCTTCATACTTCCCAGTTCCTTTAACGGGGAATTTAAAAAATCTAACTCCAGTGACTGAAGAACTACTGCAGCCAACTATACAACATTTTCGCCTAGTAGAAGGCATCCCAGCAAACGAAAATTACGGATATAAAAAAAAAATTATAAAATTCAAAGATGTATGTACTTACAACTATTGCACTTAAAAGTTAAAACCACAGCCACTTATTACTAATAAGAATTACTATTTTAATAAAATTTTAAAGCAAATAGAATTTCGTCTGAAGAATCTTAGAATTCTTGCGAAAACACACACCACAACTATAAAATAAATTCAGAAAAATACACTATTAATACACAATATTATAAACAAACACTGGCAGTCCAGAAATGTAGTCCTCAATGCTACATAAAACATATACACTAGTCCTTAATACTTTTAAAATAAAATAAACAGGTCACAAAACAACCAACGCACAAAATAACTAAAATTATATATAATGATTATTTTACGCCAAATTATTTCAAAAAATTCCAAAAGTCTTTCCAGCACAAGAGCTAAAAATGATTTGTTAGGTTAATAATTAGTAATTACTAGAGTTGGTTGGGAATTGGACAATTAAATGCATATATGTATATTGTGGGAGGTATTTAACTCCTAGAAATATTTTGCTTTATAAATGTATTAATTTTTACACCCAAGGGAAAGGGTAGGTACAGGAACGGTAAATAAAATTTTGTATATCCTTTGAGCTCTTTGTTCTTGTAGTCATAAAAAAACAGAAACTATAAATATCAATTACGCTGTTTTGTTTTGCGCAAGACAACAAATTTTTTATGGCTGATCGTTTATAGATCTGTTTTTCTGTTTTCCCGACACCTTTATACATATATTTATTTATGACCTTGCAATTATCCTGTTCATTGAAACTTTTCTTGACGTTTTGCCTGAAGTAGATACTAGCATTTTTTTTTAATATATAGTCCTTGTTAGGGGAAAACGGGGCGGGTCGTTAAGTTAATTCGCCATTAAATAATTAATTTAAACATAATTCGCTTTCACTAATGTTTTTACAAAAAATACCCATAAATAAGTACTGTTACATAGAATTTTTGTTTTTATTTACCGCATTTACCTCAGTACACAAGAAATTAATATAAATGCTAAATGGTTCGTCCCGCCCCACCTTGCCCTATATACTTTCGCCTTTGAATTTGCAAACCAAAAATTACAATATGTTCATGCAAATAAATATGCCTACATACTACATAGTATATAGACATATGTAGATTGTGAAAGAGTAGAAACAAGTGGAAAGAAATTGAAGTTTAAAAAATGTAAAGATTGCACTTACGAGTATATGGAAAAAATTAAAACGAATTTTTTAAGTACTGGAAAAGTATATTAATATAAAATATACAAAGAAATTTTTTGTCGTTTTCGTACGTAGGTACATAAAAGATTGAATAGAATTTTAATGCCAGGTACTTTAAATCAATTTTGGTAAATAATAACAACCAGCGTATAATTTTTAACTTTTTTAATTTTTAATGACATGTAAAATTAATTGAAATCAAAAACTTACAATAAAAAAATATATTCAGTACCACTCTTATTCAAAAACACCGTAAGAATGAACAAAATTAATCCTAATAAAACATCTTTTTCAAAGCATTCAAATTTTGTCATTGCTGTCATCAATTTGATGATTCCTAATAGTTGGGAAAAAAAATTCTTCCCTGCATTTCATCCTCTCCGTCATAAAATTTTATTTCCGCAAACAACAAGTGCAGTGATTACGGACACCGCAATTCCGATCAGCCCAAGTCAGACGCAATCTCAACAAAAGGGTAGAAAAAACCGGTTAGAGAGAAACATTGCGATCGTTCGTTTTTCTCCGATTTTGGTGCAAGCGCTTCCAAAAGCTCTGCGTCATGTATGTAATTGTAAACAGGGAAAAGAGCTTTCTGAAAACCGGGGTCACTTTCGTTGTTCTGGAGTGAACATCTATGTGATGCATTATCTTTGGTTTAGGCGTGCACCCTCGTAGAGAGAGTACCGATTTCACGTACAAGATCAACGTTTCCGTATTTCACGTACTAATTTGACTTTCCGTTCGGTCGGTGTCTCACAGGAATATTTTGTCAACTGGTGTCGAGGAGACGTTATGCACGCCTCGAGCTCTGGCCAGGACTGAATGCTGCTGCTTGCTGCGGCCATCCTTTTATACCCGAAGGCCGAGAAGCTTTTGAGTGGGGAAAGCTTTTTAGGTGAGCTTTGAAAGTTTCCCCTCTGTTGATTACCTCGTGGCGGGTGTCGGTACTAAGCATTCATGTGTCTAGACTAAAAGGTGTACGAACTAAAAGTTCGTTACATTCGTCCTGGTTTTCGGAAAAAAAAACTAATTCTATTAGGTTTCTAGCTAATTCTATTAGTTTTTTTGTTGTTTCCAGGTTCTTACATCTTTATTCTATCTATTATGTATCGTATCTAAATTATATAACTCTATTTTACAATATAACATTAATAACTACTCTTATATAATAATTTTTTTTTTTTAAAGATATATTAATTATCTTTGAATTCTATTTTATTGCTAGCATACGTGTACATTTATTGTTTTATGAACTACATCATTTGCTGGTCGGCGAACACGTTTTCTTTCGCCACCGGGGCTAGGATGTGGTAGAGTCGCGTGCGCCTGGTTCTTTTCCGTTTCTTCTTGCATCCTGTCAGGTCATCTGGTAGGCTTCGGTTCGTCTGGGCTTCTGGTCCAATTGGTTCAACGGGTGTCGGGAGGTTGTATAGCGCCTCTATTGCCTCGATAAATTTTTCATGTGTCAGGTCGGTGAGGTCGGTAGGCTTGGTCTGGTCGGCTGGAATGGTCTGGTCGCCTGAGCTGGTCTGGTCGGTTGGATCGGTCTGTTTGGCTGGCCTGGTTTGGCCGGCTAGATCGTTGGGATGTGGCTTAATTGGTTCGATAGGTGTCGGGGTGTTCCATAGCGCCTTCATTGCTTCGATTAGCTGCTCGTGTGTCAGCTCAGTTGGGTCGTCTGGTGGGTCTCGGTTGCTGCCTCTAGGTGGCGGGGCGGCAAATGGTCGCTTAAATATATGTGGTTTTTCTGTGGCTGGGGTGATGCCAGGAGACTTCTGGTCGGAAATTTGAGATTTTCCTGTTAGCGGTTTCCTGGGCCGGGTTGGCCTTCTAATTGTGTTGTCCTGGCTGAACTTCATTTTCGACTGATGCTTTTCTGATTTTTCTGAGGGTTTATATACTCTCCGGAGTCTTAGTGCGGGATGTTTTTAGGGACCTCACGGAGTTCTTTAATGTGTGCCGTGAGTGGTTTTGCGCGGGAATCCTCTATAGGTTTCAACTGATAGACAACTGGTGATAGTATTTTGGTAATTATGAATGGCCCTGAGTATTTCGGGGCAAGTTTTGCTAAAAACCCCTTTTTTGCTACTGATATTGGATGTTCTTTTTTGTATACCAGAGTATTTAGGGTTGGTCTCCACTCTCTACGTCTGAGATTATAATATTTTTGTTGTTGGCTGAATGCTTTGGCTAGGTTGTGCTGTACTAAATTGTAGATTTCTGTTAGTCGGCTGGAAGTGTCTTCTGGTGTTTCTAATCTATGTAGAGGGCTGATATTTGGATCTTGTGGTTGTCGGCATTCGCGGCCGTGGTTTAAAAATGCTGGTGAGTATCCCGTGGACTGGTGTATGCTAGTGTTGATAGCAAATCTCACCTCGGATAGGTATTCGTCCCATTTGCGATGGTTTTCGGATATGTATTGTGCGATGATAGTTTCGACTACTCGGTTAGCTCTTTCTGTCGCATTGCATTGGGGCGTATATGGGGGTGTTAACCTTTGTTTTATTCCGTGGTATTTTAGCATGTTTTTGAATTGAGTTATTGCTATCACCTTTTGTGGATCAACCGTAATTCCATGTTTCCCCACTATGTGACCCAGGTATTTTAACTCTGGCTGGCATAATGTACATTTATCGGCATTTATTCTTAGGTTGGCTTTTCTGAGCCTTCCCAAGACTTCCCTTAGGTGCTGGAGATGCTCTTCTAAGGTTGGGCTGTAAACCACAATGTCATCTAGATATGCTAGTGCAAATGCATCTAGGTCTGGGCTGATTACTCTGTCAAGGAGGCGTTGAAAGGTTGCTGGTGCCGAGTGCAGACCGAAAGGCATTACTTTGAATTGGAAGAGCCCTCTTCTTGGTACTGCAAATGCGGTTTTCTCCTTGCTTTGTTGAGTTAATGGAACTTGCCAATATCCTTGTTTCAGATCTAGTGTGGATATGAATTGCGCTCCTTTGATTTTGTCTAGTGTGGCTTGTACTTGCGGTAGCGGATATGCGTCACGTATTGATATTTTGTTTAGTGCTCGGAAATCGACATAGAAACGATTTTCGCCATTTCGCTTCTTGACTATTACTACTGGTGAGCAGTATGGACTGGTAGAAGGTTCAATAATGCCCTGTTGCAGCATTTGATCTACTTCTTTATCGATTATTTGCTGAATAGCCGGGTTTTTTGGCGTCTATCTTTGCCTTACTGGTTCTGTGGTACTTAGCTTGATATTATGTTCGACTAAGTGTGTTGTTGGCTTCAGCGTTTCGAATTTTTGTAGTTCCTCATTCCAAAAGTTTTGTAGTTTCTGGTGCTGGGTATTTTCTACATTTTGTGTTATTGTGTTTATTTCGCACTGTTTTTCCCCATAATGGATTTGGTTGCCTAGTGTGAGCCTCATATCCATTTCTTTTAATATGTCCATACCCAGTAGTATTTCTTCTGTGAGAGTGGGCATGACCAGAAACGTACATATTTTATTTTGTCCGTATAATCTTATTTGTATAGTGACTTCTTCTTTCACAGGTGAGGTATGGCCATTAGCCATTCGGACGGTAAATTCATGGCATTTATTTATCCTGATGCCTTTGTTTTGGCAAAATTTCTTCATTGCCTCGGACATGCAGGAACGGACAGCCCCTGTGTCTAATAGAGCCATTACGGTACGGTCGCATATTTGTATTTTTAGAAAAATGCGATTATCTGGTGAATTTTCTCTGTTATTTTTATTAACTGGTGTTCTGAAGGCCGGTGGGTTACTGGGCGAAGGTGGCCTCTTTAGTTCTTTGCCCCTTGTCCGTTTCCCGGTTGGCATTTGCAATCTCGCGAGAGAATATTCTCTTGACCACAGCGGGAACAAAATTTCTTTCCTGGATTTCTGCATTGCAGACGAGTATGTCCTGGTTGGCCACATTTCCAGCAGCATGTGTATCTGTCGTATGCCTGTATTCTGTATGTACTGCGTGCAAATACTTCAGGTCGGGTAGTGACATTTCTATTTTCTCTAGTAGTGGTACTTTTCTTGTCTTCGTTTTTTAGTCTTTCAAATTCTTCACATCGCTCTAGTAGCTGTTCTAAACTAGCGAACTCCTGGTGCCGGATGTAAAATTTGTACTCAGTGCGTAGATTTTCGTACACTCGGTCAATTTGTTCTTTTGGTGTAAGTTGGTTATGCCTCCTTAATAATGTCTGCATCTTGGTAATATATATTCGGGCTGTCTGTCTGTCTTCTTGTTTATGGTTAACAATCTGTTCCCATAATTGTCGGTTATATCCGGCTGGATAAAAATAGGCCCTAAATTTTCTTAGAAATTCTTGCCATGACGACCAGGTGTTTCGGTTATTTCTATGCCATAATAACGCTTGACCTCGTAGTAATTCGGGTAGAGCTATGGTTATCTTGTCTAGTTCGATAGCATAACTTTCGGCGAGCTCTTCAAGCCTCTCTATGAATCCAATGGCGTCTCCGGTGCCGTCGTAGTGTACGTTCCACTTCCTAGCTCTGTCCATTAGGTCGGTTTGTCCAGTTCCAGTGTTTCTATTATCATTCTGTAAGTGTTGGGTTAACCTGTCCATTAGGTCGGTTTGTCTGGTTTCAGTATTTCTATTCCCATTCTGCAAGTGTTGGGTTAATCTATCTCTTAATTCGTCAATTCTTCCTGTATTGTTTAGTCCATATTCGCTGAGCGCGTTAACCAGGTCTTTTCTTTTCAGTCCGGTAATCCAAACTATGTAACTGTCCTACTTAGCTCCCAAGAAAAACGATTCCAAAACGAGTGCCCACAATTTTATAACCACGTTTTTAAAATCTTGAGTATCAATTGAATATGTATATCTTGAGTAGATTCGCTTTCACCGATCAACATAAGTATGTGTTAAGCCGGAGTCAGACGATAGCAAAAACTCCCCATTTATAAGTAATTTTGAAAATTTTTTATCATGGGACGCGACAATATGCAATGTGGCATAGCGTTTATAAATGTGTCGAAAATTTCGGAAAATTTTCAGCAAATCAAAGGAATCGGGAGAGTTTCACATTGTCCGAGTCACACGACACATAACTTTGTGTACACCTATCATAGGTTGCTGCTCATGCTCAATGCTCATTCTCAGCGCTCAGTCACAACCTTAGAAATTTTTAAAAACGAAGATCGTGTGACTCGGAGACACAAAATTTTATAATTTTCTCGGCCGCTATAGAAAAGTAGACATTTGCTTATCGTGAGACTTGATGTCACAAAAATATGCCACTAAAATATTTTCTTAAAAATTTGTGAATTTAGCTATCGTCTTTTGCTCCGGTTTTATCAAAGTGGCAAAACAGCGAAGAGCGAAGTCACCGGAAGGTATTCTTTTGCATAGATGCATAGGAATGATCGAGAAGCGCGTGCGTGTGTCGCATAGCCGAACATCGCTAAAAGATCCTAGGTGACACAACCAACCTCACGAGAAGTGTTGGACCGGACACATTATTTATCGTTTGTTTTTTATTGAATGGGAACTAACTGGAAGAAGATAGTTAAAAAACAAAAATCGTGATCAATCGTGTTTTGAGTACTGACAAAGTTTACTTGCGATAGAAAAACAGAAATAAAAAAAAAAAGGCAAAAGCGAAATAAAAATAGAAAACGGTTGTTGAAATATACCGTTGGTTTGCATTTAAGTTTTTTAAATTGGTACTTCATTTCAATTTTAGTGTTTGTTCTTACTAAAATTTACTGTTTAGCTCAACTGGAAGCTCAAATTTTCAATTTTTTTCTAGAAAAATTTTTATTCACTTTGTTGTGTTGTAATATTTAAAAAAAAAAAGAATTCCGGATTGACTGACTGATTCATTAACACCCAGCCTAAGCCCTTGAACCTAGAAATCTAAAGCTTTGCGCAGAGGATGCTTTTGTGATGTAGACATGATGTAGGGCAGGATATTTTGAAATTTCACCTTTAACGATGTAACGGAGTTTGTATAAAAATCCACCATTTTTGAAGTAAAAACATTCATAAAAATTTGTATTTGGCCTTTTGGTTAAAAAAAAACTCAATGAGAACTGCTAACCGCTGTCCTAACTCAACGCCCCAAAACTACCCTTGACTGAAAAAACTAACTAACTCTTATTGCAGTCTGATCTACAGGAAACGGTTTTATGTATTATACGTCGCGTTTGGGAGTAGTTGTAAATTTTAATGTAATATGATGCATTGATGCACATTATAGATATTATAATTTTCATCGCCCGAGTGGAACCGGGTAGACCTGCTAGTAATATATAAAAAAAACAGATTGAAAAAATTGTTCTAACTTATTGGTTCTTTCAGGTAAAGGAATTTCTCTCCACATTAATGCAAATGGCATCATGATAACTGTGGACAGTTTCATACGTTAACGCCTTTACCTTGGACGTCTCTAGAGTGCACATTGCCCAATCTATTTGAGTAGAAGATTTTGTAGTCTCGTCTTCTTCTTTTAGGAGGCTATGAAATCCTAATTGAAGAAGTGTTGATCTTAAAACCGTTCGCCCGGCGATCTTAACATCTTCATTAAAATCTCCAATAATAATAACGTTTTCTAAATTGAATTCGTTAAAAAGGTCTGACAACTCGGTTGCTACCCTTCTTTTACTAAATGAGCAGCTTCTGTACAGAACTAAAATATTCAACGATCTATAACGTAGGAGGATATATTGAAATATTTTGTTACTACTAACCGATAGATCTCTAGCCCTAACCATGCTGACATCATTTACTATGGTCGACTTCACATAACAAATGACGGCATTCTTATTTCGCACTTCCGAACCGTAACTATCAATTTGCCCTTTAGTTCGAAAACCTGGAAGTGCAAACCATTCATTCGACAGTGTCCATGTTTCTACTAGGCACAAAATGTCACAGTTTAGAACTAATGTATCATTCAAGATATCCCTGTAATGAGTATTAAGGCTTTGAATATTTTGATAAAATATTTTGAAAGACGGAGTACTATTTACAAGAAAACTAAATTCGCTTGTGCCTTCGCAGATTTCAGATTTTCGAGCTCAACTCGAACTGGATCTGCTTCAGCAAAGGGTTTTGGTGGGTTAAAACTTCCCACAAGAAAGAGACCCTCGGCACTAGTAGCTCTGCTCAATGCCACGTACATAGAAGCTCTAGTGATTCTGGGCTTCAGGTGAACAGCGACCTTTGCATATGTTGCACCCTGACTTTTATGAATGGTCACAGCTTCGGCAGGGACAACTGGAAACTGAATGCGCTCTATGGATACTTGGTCATTTTGCTTATACTGAAATGACTTGAAAATTTTCTCAATAGGAGTCCATAGAGAATTTTGTCGGTGTGATTTTTTCAGTCTCGCTAAATTCCCGACAAATTCGTTGTCGAATTTCATCCATAATCGAATGGGTATACGACTACCATCTCCTAAGGCTCCGTAATCCATGGCCATCAATTCTCCAGTTGCGCCATTTACAAGACCGTCAGAAGTATTTATATTTACAGTAATCATGTATTTTGAAGTCATTTTTAAACAAATACTTTGCGGGAGCCCTACTGTTTCAGATGTTTTAAAATTTTGAGCAACCCTCAAAATATTATTCCTGCTTTGCTCAGGCACAGTACCTTTTACTTTGTCAATGGCAACACAAGTAAAGGTTTCTGTGTTCAAAAGTGCAAATTTCTCAGAATTAAAATTATCTACCTCCGCGTTCGAGACAAAAAGATGAATTGCCTCCCTGGGAATAGTATTTGGCGAGACTAATCTACTTCGGAAAAAATCAATTTCCTGCTGAGTTAAAGCGCCCTGCGCCAGTTTGTTGAGAGCTTCTGCGAATGTGCGATCTTCTCTTTGTCGCATAATTTCAGTAAGCTCGAAATGGCTAAATAGATCCCATAGTGAAGTGTCTGCTATAACACTATAGGGATCGGAGCTATTTGGTGCGAATATCCATCGGTCACCAACTGGAGGAAGTTGTTTTAGATCTCCAAAAACAACTATAGAAATTCCACCAAAAGGTAGAGTACTTTTGAAAATTTGTTTCAATCTTGCATCAATATAGGATAGGGTTCTCGCCCCTACCATTGAAATTTCATCAATAATAATTAATTTCAGATCAATTAGCTTAGAAAAAAGAGTGCTGACGATATCGCTACTTAAAGGACGAAGATCTCTAGAAGTTTGGTTTAATGGCAAGGAAAAACCACTATGCAGTGTAGATCCGTTTATATTGAAAGCGGCCTTTCCTGTAGGCGCACACAATAAAACCTTAATCAAATTAGGATCACTGCCTGGCATTGAATTGAACCGATGGGTTAGAGCTTGTTAAATAGCCTGTATTAATCTGCTTTTCCCCACTCCGGCTCCACCACTCACAAACTCATAAAACCGCTTCTTAGCTTTTATATTGTGAGTTATGTTATGTGAGTGTGATATAATCTCTGTTTCATGTTTAGTGACCGAATTAGTTACTTAAGTTCGACATCAGAGATAATATGGGGAATTTTTATTATTCTTACTCCCTCGTGGTCATTGTCAGGGTTCGCAAGAATATTAATATTTTCATCAACTTCCGGAACCGCAAAAACTCTTAATTCGTCATCTAAGTCATCTTCTCCCTCGGCGTCGTTTTCTTCTCTTCTGTTGTCCTCTTCATTGAATAATATATCCTGCTGTGCTTCGCTGAGTGCTTCATCTAATTCGGACTCATTTTAAAATACATCAAATTTCCGTTTATTTTCAATAATTTCGTCCTTCTTTGTCGAGCAGATTTCTTCACAATTTTGAGTTAATATCTCTGCTTGTTCATTCCTCCAGGGAAGAAAAAGCATGACTTGTTCTCTAAAGTAATTTTCCGGATCTTGGCTGTACTTATATCGGAAATAACGAATTACACATGGTTTCGTTCGCCTGCGAATGAAGCCACTGGAATCCTTCAATTTGAGAGGCTGATTCATATTGCCGAGAAACTCTTCTTCCTGCTCGTCATTATTTTCTGCGTCCTCTACGTTTTCTCTAGTACGGCGCGAAGTTTTCGAAAATGTGTAAAAGGCACCAAAGTCAGCAAGACATATATTTTCCAAGCAGTCCGGTCGCTGCACATAACGATCAAAAATATTTGAAACAAATATGTCCGTTGAATTAGATTCCAATCTAAGTCAATCCGCCCGCGGCTTTACAATTCTAACACGATTATTCGGAGGTCCTGTATTGATGAATACATCAGCATTGCTACTCTCAACCATACGCATTCCGAGCACATTGTATACAGCTTCCTGCGCTGATATTTCTGTGCCTGAAATGAATTTGTACCCCAAATGCTGCATCCTTTGATTTAGTGTATAATTCCCTCGAGAAATCTCATCCATAGCTTCCCTCATTAATCGAGATACCCCGCGATTTGACTTGTTAATGTAGTTAATTATATAACTACAGCATGCATAAGCATCTAAAATAAATTGTATATCCATATTAGCTCTATGCATGGATAAAATTTGAGGATTGAATGCATTGGTCATGCGCGCAGCGAATGATCTTTTTAAGAAAATACTAGGCTTTTTAGTGCTGGAGCGTAAGGCCAAAATATAATCCTGTTAAGATAAGGCAAGTTCTTGTAAAAAGTCTTCGAATTATGGAAAGTCACGGCTATTTTGGGAGTTTAAAAGTTCTGTTATTTTTTTAAAGTTTGCTTTATGAGCTTCAGTATTGACCATATCTGAAAAAGGACATAAAATACTTCTCTTTCTCATAGGTGGATACGGAATATTATACCGACAGGATTTTGTACCCCTTATTTGTCGCAAGCAAGAACGGTTATGTGAATGCTTTTGAAATGGAATTAAATATTGTAACTCATTTAACTCAATGTCAGTACTGATAAATTTGTCAATGAAAGTTTCCACATTTTGTAGGCTCTCTTCATTGTCGATGTCTAACTTAGGAGAATCATTGAGCCAGTACATTCCATGGACGTGGGGGGAACCTCTTTGCTGAAATTCTACGCGGTAATAATAATGGGAAATAAAATGCTGACCGAAGACGCCTGAACTACTTTTAAATAAATTAAAAAGAGTTCGAAAGCGGTGGTCGAAATATCGGGCACATGTGACCGGGTCAGTTCTTATTAGCCGTGACTTTTCCGAAAATTCCATATTCTGCGCATCCTCTTGAGTAATATCTCTATTGTCAACAACTTTAGAGAGTATAACCAAAAATTCATACCACCTCGTTTCAGCTGCAGATAGAGTTATGAAAAATGTTGGTATCCCGAATTGCCGAATCATGGCAATAACTTTTTTCTTTTCCGATTCCCAGTGTGAAGGAGAAGAACGTAATCCTTTCAAGATATGGTAACCTTCATCATGCTGAATTAAGCTATCAACATAATTATCGCTTAAAAGATTTCCAGCTGTATGCGTACTGTTTCCAGCAGTTTTTTTCCGCAAGCATGTCGAAATCGCGTTTTTTATATTTAGTAATTCATATTTCTTGTAAGAATATAATAATTTCTCTACAGACGCACAGCGTCTGTCAAATCGCCTAAGTTCTGATCTAGCAATTTTGCTATAAGAGAGATTTGGCGTAATTCTAGCCTGCTCGCAGTAAATTTTTGGGAAAGATAACTCCTCCGAATTGATGTCGAACACAATATCAATTGGACGCCGTCCTTCCCCTGGTGCCAGTGCCAGCTGGTTCACGTTCATATTATCTACTGGAAGATTATACAGCAACGTTTGTTCCCCTCCGGGATTTAAGTTTTCGGGAGCAAACAGATCTGCGCTTTCCTCCTCTTCGTTCTCTTCGCCGAAAAACTCTCTTACGACTTGCTGATCTTCAGTGTCTACAACGAACGGTACTTCTTCTTGGGTCGGAAACGACCTAATCCAATCCTCCGATATTGTAACGTTGTCCGCAATGTACAAAGGAGTCTGTATTAAATATCGCGCCGCTGCTAAGACTCGGGCTGGCCGAATGGTTTCACTTATGAAGCTGTGGTTATACTCCAATCTTCTTTTAAGATGTACCTGCAAAACATTCGACTGATCGAAAGTCCTAGGAAGTGCAGTTACTGTATCTTGTAGGGAAATTGGAATATTAACCACAGCTCCTTTTAGCCCACATTGTCTATCATGACCTAATAATCTTATTTGCATGAACGGGATTCGGGGAGCGACTAGCCTCTGCTCTAACGATGTTAAGCTTTGGAGGCATTCAGGGATTTCAGGAAAAGTTAATCCATTCGATAAACAAATAGGAGAGACCTGCCCCCTTGAAATTAGCGTATTACAATTCGAGCACAAAGTATAAATATTATTTTCGGAGGGTTGGGAAACTGCTCTTTGTTAACGAACTCTTCCGAAAACTCTGTTCTAATAGAGCTTTTATCGACCCTCCTAATTTGTCTAGCAAACCACAATCCACCACAACAATTGCAAACTTCTGTTGGACCCTTTTTAACATCTTCGTCATATTTATCCAGCATATTTCTTCGATGTCTCAAGAGTTCATTGGCTAAGAAGTTTGCATATTCTTGCGGATTAGCTCTCAATTCAGCCCGAGTCTGCCTGTTTCGTAAAGTCTGACTACGATTTGTTGCCCGTCGATTTTCCTCCACATTTCTATAACGTACAAGACGTAAATTGGAGGAAGCAGCCGATCTTTGGGATTCCCTTCGTCTTCTATTTCGCGTTACTCGGCGACGTTCGGTGTTTCTAATTTGCTCTCTGTTTTTAATGCCAGCATTAGAACGAAGTCTAGAGCGATAATTAGCATCGCTTTCGCGTTCTTGAGAACGAATTTCTTCGTTCTCGCGTCTACTTGCGTGCGCGCGGGCATCGCGTTCCCGTTCTTGAGAACGAATTTCTTCGTTCTCGCGTCTAGTTGCGCGGGCGCGGGCATCGCGTTCCCGTTCTTGCGAACGAATTTCTTCGTTCTCGCATCTAGTTGCGCGCGCGTGGGCATCGCGTTCCCGTTCTTGAGCACGAATTTCTTCGTTCTCGCATCTAGTTGCGTGCGCGCGGGCATCGCGTTCCCGTTCTTGCGAACGAATTTCTTCGTTCTCGCGTCTTGTTGCGCGCGCGCGGGCATTGCATTCCCGGTCTTGAGAACGAATTTCTTCGTTCTCGCGTCTAGTTATGTGCGCGCGGGCATCGCGTTCCCGGTCTTGAGAACGAATTTCTTCGTTCTCGCATCTACTTGCGTGCGCGCGGGCATCGCGTTCCCGTTCTTGCGAACGAATTTCTTCGTTCTCGCGTCTTGTTGCGCGCGCGCGGGCATTGCATTCCCGGTCTTGAGAACGAATTTCTTCGTTCTCGCATCTAGTCGCGGATAACTAGCCTTAGTTACATAAAAAAATGAATATCAAGATTTTTATATAGAATGGTATTCTTGGTATTCTTCACCTAGGGTATCACGTAATTGTTTTGAGCAATTGCTTCTTTACTAGTCATATGCTACACCCGTAGTCCGTACAATGTCCAGCAAAGTTTAGCTCTGGATCTGCTGATCGAAGGATGCTCCCGATCGCGAAGTTGCAGTCTTGGCCCTTGGGCTCCTATAGTTCACAAGATGCAGGGTAGTAAAGTGGACTATGCGGCGGTCTATCTGGGTCCAAAATTATTTGCTGCTGAGTGCTGGCCAGGCATACGTCGCCCTTATGTTTAGTAGGGTAAGGTCAAGGGACAGTCTTCAAATCACAAGCACAAGATTAAGCGGTCAAAAGCTCTACAATACTGAAGCCCTTAAGGAAATGAACCGATTGAGGAATCATGAAAATACTTACGACTAAAAAGGAAAAATTAAAAATAAAATAAAAAAAAAATTTTTAGGCACAAGCTTTATATAAGTGTACTAAAAAGGAGAAAACAAGAAAAATATGTAAGTGTAGTAAGGTGATCTGATTGAAGTTGATCAAATACACTTGTATTCACGCTGAATCCGTTGTTACCTATCTACTATAAAGCTTACGGATTAAGAAAACGCCTTTTCCTTGAAATGGGATTTCTTTAGAAAAAAATTGTTTTTGTACTTTTTTATGAAATAATCTATCAAGTGTCATACCATTTTGGAATCAGGACTAAATGCGCCAACTTTTAAAGTAACTTTCCAAAGTAGCGTAGTACTTTTTTTTCAGTACAGTCAGTTAAAGTTGAGCGATGTAATAATTTTGAGGACATGGTTGTGCAAAAGTGTGATATTTTCTTTAAAATTGATGCAGTTGTGTTTTAATTTTACACTGTAACTTGTAGAAGGGTTCTTCAGGATTACATAAAAAACGAAAAAAAAAACAAATTAAAAAGACAAAGGCTTTACTCACAGTACTTGAAAGATCATCACAGGGTGTCAATTTTCTCGATTTTTCTTTGAATCCTTATAACTACATGACTATTGCTTTCTTTTTTTGAGTGTTGTGTGAGTAAATGCCAGTAAAATTAGACAGCAACAGAATGACATTTGCTAGAGAAGGATATGAAACGAAACGATGATGTTCACATATTGGGTGCAAAATATTTGGCGCGAATTTTTGAATCTTATAATAATAATAGAAAGCGTTTTCATTTTACTCCTCTCTGAGATAAATTTTAAACTGATTTTTCTCACTTCTTTTAAGCACAATAACAAAGTAAGACATTAATCACGTTCTGTTTGTTAATTAAATTTGCACATTGTAAACAAAGATTTCTATTAATGTGACAGGTTGTCAATGTTTTCTTTTTTGTAATTAAAGGTTTGCTTCGACTTGAATTTTACAAATATAATGGTTACAAATCTGTGAACATTTTTTTTGGAAAAAATTTCATGCAAAGAAAGTGGTCTAAATGCGAGAATATCACAAGCAATCAAATAACTTTGTCTGATTAAGATTTTTACGGGTGGTTCGAATCATCTGTTTACTGCAGGGATGGGCATGCAGCCACAGTCTCAAAATGTGATTGTGTGAAAGCTTTTCAAAGCTCTCTCACGCTCTTTGCACAGTGCAAGAAAGTTTACAACTTAGCTGTCAAGGTAAAATTGAGCCACATGGCAAAATGATTTCAAATTTACAGTGTACCTGAAAGAAAAGCCCAAAGAAACATAGTCCTGTTCGCCTGACGGCCAGCGGCCGAATGATGCGCTCTCGACTTGCGAGCTGCCCGTGTACATATTCAAAGCTCTACATGCTGGAGTACCCGCGGGCATAGGCCTGCCCATCCCTGTAGTCCGGACGCTAAGGGTTTGAACCATGCACTTTGTGATAGAAGCATGAAATTTCGCACAGATGATGTTTATACTGTCCTCTTCGAAACCAGATCGGGGGCCACGCCCATCACGCACTCAGATGGGAGATATAGACGATTGCATATCTCTAGGGGGCATATTCAGAAAAACCGTTGTGGATCGCAAACGACTGGGCCTATTTGTTTCGTTCGGGTGTCAAAATGCTCCTAAGGACTTGGGCTTTCATTTGGTCAACACAAAAATAAATTAGTACAAAAATTACGTCATCCACATGCCTCAAAAATCAAAATCTTCATTCAAAATCATCAAAATTTTGAATTTTTTTGTGATTTACGTCTAAATAAGACGTCGTATCGAAAAAATTTCAGAAATAAAAGTTGTGGAGCACAAAATTTCCTTTCAGAATCATGCACTCATTTGCACCTACAATAAAAAGTGACCCTACAACAAGCCTTTTCCCGTGGGCGTGCGTGGACAAACGCGCTGGTTGTTGTCAAGGCTGGAAAACCTTTTAGTGGAGGCGGTTCGCAGAAATCGTTAGCATTTTGGTATGACAAGGTGCCACTTCGTACAGTTGGTCTTTAGAGTATAATAAAAGATTTGACCCGTGGAGCCTGCGACATTTTCAGTGCGGTGGGGGTGAAACCACCCCCAAATGTTTTAGGGGTGAAATCTCACAAAAACACGGTGGGAATGGGTCCCTGCAATATCTAGACATCGTTCCACCGCTAAGGTGCTCCAAATCTGCTGCTGGTAGATACAGGAGTCTGTTCAGTCCAATTTTTAAATTTTTGGGGGTGAGATCCCCCTCAGCTACCAGCCCCCTAAATTACCTTACATCGCGGTGAGGTCCGCTTTCTCGTCGTCAGTAATGCGTCCGAAGTGCACAACAGGCCCTTCGATGCATTCACATGCTATGCAGAAGCTGCGGAGGGGATGGGGGGTTGCTCTACGCACCTCCAACCCTTCCGTTTGGTGGTTGAAAATTCAAAGTGGCCGAAATTGGACGTGCGGCGCGTCGTTTCGTATATTTTTGCGCATGGTAAGATGAATTCTCACATTCTCGCAATCATACGACTACACATTTGTTTGATAGATTAAATTTTGAACCATTCGAGCATTGCAAATTGGACCAATTTGCAATCATGCTGAGTTTGGTATCGTTTGGAACAGAAACAACGAACTTGCAAGCCTATGTGAGCAAAACACTTCTCCAATTTGATCTTTATGTGCAATTTATAAAATAGTGATATACTATGATATAAAATAATTAAAAACATGAACAGTTTCAGTCAGCCGACAATGGAATATTCCATAGTCGTATATTTTCACGCATGGTAAAATGATCACTCGTTCAATATGGCTTTGCATCTTCTCTGGTAGCGGAACAGTGGTGTGATAATCGCCCCACCGAAAAGTGCTGCTCTTACAGTTCTGACTGGCAGAAATGCATTTTCAGTCAAAAAGATGGGCAGTTAACATGTCCGGCGCGAAATCCTATTGCCGGTGAGCGGCATGCGGGATATGTTACAACGGCCGGAGCTTTGGCAAGCCTTGAGCCTTTCGGGTATGAACTTTCCTCTGTCCGGCCAATCAGTACCATTGGTGGTTTAGGAGAGGACTACTTTCTGGCCACTTTGAAGGCCCAGTCGTTTGCGATCCACAGCGGTTTTTCTGAATATGCCCCCTTTGCAAGGTTCAACCTTTTTTTGGTTCTTAGCGTCCGGACTACTGGTCTGAACCTAAAGTTAGAAATTCAAATCTCCCAATGTTCAATTTTTGTCGTAGCGCCATTTCAATGATTAGTCTGTCAATGTTTACAAGGTAAGTTTCGATCTTAAACTTTGTTCGTTCACAGTGCACAGTTTCATTTCCTACAGTTTCATCCGCTTGGAGTTTACTTTTCCTTTTCCTTTTTTTCTGAATCTTCATAATTACAAGCTTCAGCTTTTCCAAGTTCTCCCTTTTTATAAAAAATTAAAATTTTCATCTGACCTCTGGCTCAACACATATTCATAAAGGGAGTTGAAGACATGAGTTATAGTGAAAGGTTGACGTTGACCTTGGAGTGTTTTGCTTGCAAGAATCTGGCTAATAAATCACTACACAACATCGAAAGGATGGCATTTTGAAGTCTCTTTAGTTGCCCGAGGGACCCAATTGCTTCATTTCTTGTTATAGGCTTTTCAGTTTCATCATTAACGATGGTATGAAGAGCATCGATAATTTCTTTCCAATCTTTATTAAGTGACGAATCCAAAATTCTCCTGGTCCAGAAACTTGGTCGATCGTTTACGCTCTGAAAATAATGCGAACAGAACACTTACCTCTGGTGGGGGGAATTCTGTTGCGAATGATTGTTAGTTGCGAATGATTGTTAGTTGCAGAACCCTTACCGCATGCCGGTAGAATTCTTACTATTTGCTCAAAAGCATGATGATGGACAATTGACAATATAACTGCATATCGTGCTCATCCTAATGTTCCTGTTTTGACCACCACATTGATCACTATACATTATTAGTCTTTCACATTTAACAAAATTTTTTACATAATGCATTATGCAAGATCCTATTTCTTGAGGACCACGTGAAGCCATACCCTCATGCCAAGTGTACATGTAGGAGCTTCCAGTAATTAGATCATGAATTCCTAAGCAATATGTCCACAATTGCCTCTTGTAATATGCAACTCCTGTCGAAATAACAGGTGTTGGTAGAGTCTTCATAAGATCGAAAGCTATTACAGCAACTTCATCCTTATTGGCTTTAGAATCTTGTGTCATTCCTTTTCTAGCAGACTCAGGTTTTCGAAGGTGCAGTTCCTTCTCACCTTCCAATTGTCTTCTTTTCTCAGAATTTTCTTCAGCTTCAATTTTTATTGTCAGTAAATCACACTTTTTGCAACTGTCAGAAATGGGTGAACGAAAATGTATATTAAAATTTTCTGTAAATATCATGATAAAAACGTATTTTGATGCAGGATTTGAGGAAGACTGAACATACAAATATAACATCTTCTTCTTCTATCTTTACCTATAAAACAGTAAGAACCGTGCGTGACTGACCGACAACGCACAAGCCAAACCGCTGGACCTAAAGAGCTGAAAATTTTACAGTGCATTCCTTTAACGACATAGATATCCGCTAAGAAAGGATTTTTCAAAATTCCGCCCCTAAAGGGGTAAATAACGGAAATTCCTTTAACATGACGTCACAGAAATTCTTTTCCACGTCTCTTCTTTGTGCGGATCTTCGTAGGCGAGAACGATCTCTCACTGAGAAGATGCGGGCCAGCGGCATGCACACGGCTGACGGCGAACGGGCGAACATAACTGCGTGCATGGTGGAATGATATATCTGTGACTGTAGTGTCTGCCTAATAACTAGGGGTAAAGTGGGCGACAGCCGCGTATTTGGCATCCTTTGCGTGAGTGACTTAGTGCTATTCAGTAAGAAAATGGTTGAGGAAATTTTATTTGTTGACGGGGAAAATGTCCCTCAAACTGTCGTTCCTGTCGTGCCACGTATTCCCTTAATATACCTAATGACCACTCCTTTAATTTTAAGAGACTACAATTTCCCATCAAAGTTTGTTTCGCCTTGACGATTAACAAATCTCAGGGTCAAACTTTAAAATATGCCGGCGTAGATTTAAGGGAAGATTGTTTCTCCCACAGTCAGTTTTATGTTGCTTGCACACGAGTGTGGTAATATTAGTGCCGCCCAATAAAAAAACAAAAAACATAGTTTATAAGGAAGTCCTCTGAATATTTATTCACTTTAGCATCGTGGGTGAAATTTGGTAGACCAATAATTAAATTAAATTAATACACAAAATAGAAAATTCAGGTTGTCTACTTATATCAACTAAGTTCTGTAAAAATATGAAGTTAAATAATAAGTAACTAATTTGTTTTAAAATTTTTTTTTCGTATTACATTATACTTCATTATACTTCATATTGTTATTATAATACGAAAGGTTTGTCCTGTTTTCATGCACAGAAGAAGCAATGAATATAGATAAAGAGGCGAACAACAATAAGAATGTAAAACGATGATGAATCAATGGCACGATAATTAATAACAATCATTCCACCAACCGACCGGGTGAAACCGGGTAGACCGGCTAGTCTATATATATAAAGAGACAAGTCCTGACTCACTCATCAACGCCCAGCCCAAACCCTTGGACCTAAAAAGCTGAAATTTTGTATACTTATAAAACTTATCTCATAGGTGCTCACTAAGAACCGGTTTTTTGAAATTCCACCCATAAGGGGGTAAAATAGGGGATGGAAGTTTGTATGGAAATTCGCCATATTTGCAGTAAAAATTCATAAAAATTGATATTTGGCCTTTTGGTTAGAAATGAAGAAAGACGTGTGTCAGGGTTTTTTGAAATTCAACCCCTAAGGGGGTGAAATAGGGGATGAAAGTTTTTATAGAAATGCGCCATTTTTTAAATAAACAAATCGTAAAAATCGTTATTTGGCTTTTTGTTAGAAATAAAGAAACACGTATATCAGGATTTTTTGAAATTTCACCCCCAAGGGGGTAAAATAGGGGATGAAATTTTGTGTGGAAACTCGCCATTTTTGCAGTAAAAATTCATAAATATTGATATTTGGCCTTTTTATTAGAAATAAAGAAATACGTATATCAGGATTTTTTGAAATTCCACACCTAAAGGGGTAAAATAGAGGATGAAAGTTTATATGGATATCCGCTATTTTTGAAGTAAAAAATTCTTTAAAATTTGTATCATGCCTTTCTTTTTAGAAATAAAGAAGCACGTGTACTAGGATCATTTGAGATTCCACCCCCCACGGGGTGAAATAGGGGATAAAGTTTTGTCGAAAATCCGCCATTTCTGAAGTCATGTTTCATAAAAATTGATATTTCGCCTTTTTGGTTAGAAAAAAAGCTCAATGAGAACTACCAACCTCTATCCTAATTCAACACCCCAAAACCACCCTCCATTGAAAAAACTAAACAACTATTATTGTAACTCAACTAACGGGATTTTCACCGCCCCGGGTGAAACCGGGTAGACACCGGCTATGTTTCATAAAAATTGGTATTTCGCTTTTTTGGTTAGAAAAAAAGCTCAATGAGAACTACCAACCTCTATCCTAATTCAACACCCCAAAACCACCCTCCATTGAAAAAACTAAACAACTATTATTGTAACCCGACTAACGGGATTTTCACCGCCCCGGGTGAAAACGGGTAGACACCGGCTAGTACATCTTCTATATATATAAAAGCGAAATACCACGTACTCATATACTATCAGCGAATCTCCGGAACCACTGAACCGATTTCAATGAAATTCCGAATACTTATACAACTTACCTCATAGGTGCTCACTAAGAAACGGTTTTTTGAAATTCAACCCCTAAGGGGGTGAAAAGGGGTGAAAACGGTTTCTCCAGAACCTTTGAACCGATTTCCACGAAGTTTTGTATAATTCTTAAACTTGCCTCACAGGTTATAGTTGAGAAGCGATTTTTCGAAATTCAACCCTTAAGGGGGTGAAAAGGGGTGAAAACTGTTTCTCCTGAACCACTCATCCGATTTGAATGAAATTTGGAATACTTATACAACTTACCTCATAGGTGCTCACTAAGAAACGATTTCTTGAAATTCAACCCTTAAGGGGATGAAAAGGGGTGAAAACGGTTTCTCCGGAACCGCTGAACCGATTTCCACGAAATTTCGTATACTTCTTCAATTTATCTTATTAGTGCTCACTAAGAACCGGATTTTGAAATTCCACCCCTAAGGGGATAAAATAGGGGATGAAATTTTTTATGGAAATTCGCCAATTTTTGAAGTAAAAAAAATTCATAAAAATTGGTATTTTGCCTTTTAAGTTAAAAAAAAACTCAATGAGAACTACCACCCTCGACCCTCATTCAACCCTCAAAAACTACCCTTGACTGAAAACAAATTAACCAACCATTATTGTAACTCGAAGTACGGGAAACGGTTCTATGGTAATACAGTTACATCGCGTTCAGGGGTGGTTGTAAATTCAAAATGTAATCTGTTGTACATTATAATATGATTTTGACCGACCGGGGTGTAACGGAGTAGACACTTGCTATCTTCTATCTTCATCTTCAATCTTCAATATATATAAAAGCGAAATACCACGTACTCACTTATATATCAGTGAATCAGTGAAGAAACGGTTTCTTGAAATTTAACCCTTAAGGGGGTGAAAAGGGGTGAAAACGGTTTTTCCTGAACCGATTTCTACAAAAATTGAAATACCTCTTCAACTTTCCTCACAGGATATCACCCTAAAGCGGTTTTTTAAAATTCAACTTTTAAGGGGATGAAGAGGGGCGTGAAAAATCGTGGATGCATAAAATAGTTAACACGTTTTAGTTATGTAACTTGGAAGAATTCATTGTCCTACTTATCTCCCAAGAAAAACCGATTCCAAAACGAGGGCCCAAAATTTTATAACCACGTTTTTAAAATCTTGAGTCTCAATTGAATATGTATATCTGGAGTAGATTCGCTTTCACCGATCTACATAAGTATGTGTTAAGCCGGAGTCAGACGATAGCAAAAACCCCCCATTTATAAGTAATTTTGAAAATATTTTATCATGTGACGCGACAATATGCAATGTGGCATATCGCTTATAAAATGTGCCGAAAATTTCGGAAAATTTTCAGCAAATCAAAGGAATCGGGAGAGTTTCACATTGTCCGAGTCACACGACACATAACTTTCTGTACACATATCATAGGTTGCTGCTCATGCTCAATGCTCATTCTCAGCGCTGAGTCACAACCTTAGAAATTTTTAAAAACGAAGATCGTGTGACTCGTAGACACTAAACTTTATAATTTTCGCAGCCGCTATAGAAAAGTAGACATTTGCTTATCGTGAGACTTGATGTCACAAAAATATGCCACTAAAATATTTTCTTAAAAATTTGTGAATTTTGCTATCGTCTTTTGCTCCGGTTTTATCAAAGTGGCAAAACAGCGAAGAGCGAAGTCACCGGAAGGCATTCTTTTGCATATATGCATAGGAATGATCGAGAAGCGCGTGCGTGTGTCGCAGAGCCGAACATCCCAAAAATTTCCTAGGTGACACAACCAACCTCACGAGAAGTGTTGGGCCGAAGACATTATTTATCGTTTGTTTTTTATTGAATGGGAATTAACTGGAAGAAGATAGTTAAAAAACAAAAATCGTGATCAATCGTGTTTTGAGTACTGACAAAGTTTACTTGCGATAGAAAAACAGAAATAAAAAAAAAGGCAAGAGCGAAATAAAAAAAGAAAATGGTTGTTGAAATATACCGCTGGTTTGCATTTAAGTTTTTTAAATTTGGTACTTCATTTCAATTTTAGTGTTTTTTTCTTACTAAAATATACTGTTGGGCTGCACCTGGAAGCTCAAATTTTCAATTTTTATTCACTCTGTTGTGTTGTAATATTTAAAAAAAAAAGAAGTCCGGATTGACTGACTGATTCATTAACACCCAGCCTAAGCCCTTGAACCTAGAAATCTAAAGCTTTGCGCAGCGGATGCTTTTGTGATGTAGACATGATGTAGGGCAGGATATTTTGAAATTTCACCTTTAACGATGTAACAGAGTTTGTATAAAAATCCACCATTTTTGAAGTAAAAACATTCATAAAAATTTGTATTTGGCCTTTTGGTTAAAAAAAAAAAGCTCAATGAGAACTGCTAACCTCTGTCCTAACTCAACGCCCCAAAACTTAATTTAATATACTTGTTCTTGAAATATATTTGGCTGGTTCGAATTCCAACTAATCGTTTATGGACGCGTTCCCGGAATGACTTTTGGACTATATTTTAAATTTCAAAAAAAAAACGAAAATCGCAAAAATTACTAATAAATACGCAAGGGGCAGATAATTACGGCCCTTAACTTACTTTTAAAGAGGACATTGCAATATTACCAAATACTTTTAATCAGAAAATATTGCTCGGAACTAAATTGTTCACCTCCATGATTTTGACCCATATAGCCTCGGAGCAAGCCTCCTTCATTACGCGCAAAGGCACCTCCGACAAGGTAAAATTGGGTTAGTTGATGTAAAAGAAACCCAAAAGCTATCTTCTCGGTTGCAGAGAAAAGGTCGTCAGCTAAATCAGCTCTGCTCGAAAAGCTTACCTGGTCCCTCATCTTGCAGCAATAATCCTGAATCAGAAGAGATAACTGATGATGATGATGTTGATAGCGATATGGATAAAGATGAGCCAGGTTTTTGAGGATCGTCACAGATGCGTTTGTCGCTTCCAACAACCGCTTTAAAAAGTGATCGCTTTGGCTTGTCTGACAGAGCAACGTCTAGCGTTCTGAAAGACTTAGGTTTTATCAATGATATCAATTCACCTCTGATCATTGATAGGAGCAAGATTAGAAGACAAAAAGGTAAAGTCAGAGCAAAACTTATCACATCAAATCAGCACGACCATCAAAGGGACGGTCCAATGTGCGTGTACTTCGATGGTAGGTCTGATTTAACGTTAGTTTTGGTTGACAAAGGAAGCAAACGATACCAATCCGTAAGAAAAGAAGATCACATTTCAGTAATTGAGGAAGCTGGTGCAAAGTACCTTTGTCATCTAGCACCAACGTCAAAAAGTAGAAAGGGCATAGCATTTGGCATCTTAGACCATTTTAAAGAAAAAACAAAATTAAAAATTTTGAAAAAAACCCACGACGGTTAAACGTAATTTAAAAAGGATAAAATAATTTAAAAACCCGCGACTTAAAGAATTTAAACCCAAGAATATCCGTCGGGGGCTGCCATTACTATTTTAAAGTTTAATATAAATATAAATGAGTATTGCAATATATAAAATATCGCCAATTATTCTCGTTACTATAAAACTGCAAAACTAGTTCATTTAATGCCAGCCCTGGACGGATATTCTTGGGTTTAAATTCTTTAAGTCGCGGGTTTTTAAATTATTTTATCCTTTTTAAATTACGTTTAACCGTCGTGGGTTTTTTTCAAAATTTTTAATTTTGTTTTTTTATTTCAAACTTTTTAGAGAGCATGGGCAATATGTACATTGTAGTACATATCAATATAGTTTATTTGATAGTAATAAAATATAAGTATTTACAACTAAACTTTGCCCGGGGCTTTGTTGTAACTCAACTCGATATCATTACGTACAATGAAAATAATAAGTAATAAGTAAAAATGACGGTAATAAGTAGAAATGATACTCTGTACAGAAATACTCACCAATCGAGTTTCTTAATATGTAGGAGCTAATATAAAATATATTACTGCAGGGCTCCCTAGTGAGTTACTACCGTAACACCTATTTAAGAACTCTCACTAATCAGAAACAAACCCACTACTGAAAACCGCCTCAAAATCGGACTAGTAGTTTTGGTTTTGCACAAACAAATGTTTGCTGCAGCGCCCCCTGGTGAGTTGTCACCGTAAAGCAGGACGCACACTAGTGAACCATTGCACCAGCACCAGAGTGCCTCTGGTTGCAAGAACCACGGTGTACGTTTTGCTTAACATGAAAACATATGGAGCGCCGCACACTACACACCTCATGGTGCTTGCACCGTGCACCATTGTGATTGCACCATGTTTGGTGTGCTCGAAAAAGCAAACCGTGGTGCATGGTTTATGAGAATGCATGATGACGAATCATTTTTATAAAAAATAAAAAACAACTGCGGAGCAAAATTCTCTCGGAGGGTTCTGTAGTGTGCGGCAGACAACATTCGAGCATGGTTTGCATGGTACAAGAGTTCGCCATGGTGCTGGTGCAATGGTTCACTAGTGTGCTTCCTGCTTAACACCTATCTAAGAACATGCACCAATCAAACCCAAACCCATCACTGAAAACCGCATCAAAATCGAACTAGTAGTTTTGGAGATAAATGGCGACATTGGTTTGCACATCCTCTCACCCCAAACGCATATACCATCTCCGTGCCGTCGTGGGTAAAAAAGGAATAGATTCGTCTAACATTGTAGTGGTTGGGTGCGATGGTACTGCAACAAACACTGGCTGGAGAAATGGTGCAAAAAAAAAATTAAATTAAAAATTTTAAGTAACCGCCGACACAAAAAAAAAACTCTAAAAAGTAAAAAAATAAAATTTCTCTTTCGGTCTTTTTTTTTATTTATTTTTTTTTTATTTATTTATTTATTTTATTTCGAAACTTAGTTTAGAGTGTAACAGAGTTGAATTTTTCAGAGTTAGAGCCTGGTACTCTTTACAGCTGTGATGTGATGATATTTTGGAATTGACTTACCGTGGAATGTGTATTTAATTAGTGGTTCAAGGGAAAATCTGAAAAAACCCAGGATTTAATAGCTTAACCTACTTAGCCTATACAATAATATTAATTTAAGATTAATCCGATCTGTTTCCAGATGGGAATAGTCCGTCACTGGGATTTCAATTGTTGTCTATAATAAGATTTCGCAGTAGGCGATTTGACTATTAGACTAGGGCTTGGATCAGAGGGTTATTTGATAAGTGGCAGTTTGACAGAAATTTTTCTGTTAATGAAATTGTTTTTACAGATATAAGATCAATGTTTGTCCGTTGGTGTAATCTCGAGGTGGAGAAGTACCAAGGCAGATCCAGCATTATTTTGAGAATTTTGTTTTGTTTGACTTGCAGTTTTGATAGATGAGTGCGAGCACATTGATGCCATACAGGAGCGCCGTAGAGTAAAGTGGGTTGGAAAATCATTTTGAATAATATTATTTTGTTTTCCCTGCTTAAAGTCGACTTACGATTGATAAGAGGGTAGAGATTTTTAATTAGTAAATTACATTTATGGATTACTGAGGAGATATGTTTCGCAAATGTAAGCGTTTTGTCTAGAGTAAGTCCTAGGTATGTGATGTTTTCTGACCATGGAATTCTATGCGAGTTGAATAATATATTATTATCAGGTAATTTATTGGTTTTCCTTTTTTTCGTGAAGAACATTGCGTGGGTTTTGGCGCCATTGATTTTTATTTTCCATTTGGAAAAATATTCATGGGTTATATCAAGGGCAATTTGAAGATTTTGTGTGATATCCTGCGGATTTTCGGCTGATACGAATAAACTGGTGTCGTCTGCAAAAATTGAGACACTACAATTTTCCAGTAGAGGAAAGTCTGCTGTGAAGATGTTGTACAGGATCGGGCTTAAGGATGAGCCTTGGGGCAGTCCCGCCGGCAGTGGGTAGGAGTTTGAATATGTTGAACCTAAGAAGACTCTCGATTCTCTGTTTTCTAGAAAACTACGAATTATACATATTAAATGCATAGGAAGGTGCATGGAAATCATTTTGTGCAGAAGTGCTTCGTGCCATACTGTATCAAACGCACATTGGATATCTAAGAGGATCATGCCCGTAGATTTTCCTGCAGCGAAGTTAGCTTTTATGTGTTTTGTTATTCTTGATAGTGCATGCGTGGTACTATGAGCACTACGGAAGCCAAATTGTTCGTCTGGTAGGACATGGTTTTCGTCCATGAATTTGGCTAATTTATTTTTGATTACCCTTTCTAGGATTTTTCCCATGGAGCTCAGTAGGCTGATAGGGCGATAACTTGCTGGGTCATTAATTGGTTTTCCCGGTTTATGAATAGGGATAATTTTGGCTTTTTTCCAGCTGATAGGGAAGTAATTAAGTTTTAGGCAGCAGTTTATGATTAAAGTGAAGTAATAGAGAGCAGTTCGAGGGAGTTCTTTTAGGCATCTATTGGAGATATTGTCCAGGCCGGCGGATTTCCTATTTCGGGTGGTGAGGATAAGGCTTCTCACATTTTTGGGACGAATATAGTAGTATGGAGAAGGTGAGTTTCGGGTTGAATTTAGCATATTTAATGATTCCCTCACTGCGTTAACTGTGTTTGGGTTACTAAGATGTAAAGAAATCTTGTTATTATCACTGAATTGTTGTGCAAGAGCTTCAGCTTTTTCCGCCGAAGTACAGAATTTGTTGTGTTCAGTGGCTAGTATTGGGATATTTACTCTTCTTTTCTTCAGTACTTTCGCAATGTTCCAGAATGGGTTTGAAGATTTTTCGAGACTGGCTAGCTTATCGCTCCATTTCTTATTTCTAAAGCGAGTTATCTCCGCTTTAACAATTTTATTGATACAGTTCTGTTGTTGTTTAAAGCAGGGTAGTCTGTGTCGAATCCAATTCCGTCGCATTTGGTTCCTAAGCCTTATAAGTCTTAGTATGTGCTGCGGTAGACTGTTGGGATTTGAAGTCTGGATAATAATGCGAGGGGTAGCGGCTTCCTTCGCATTTTTAATAACAATATTTAATGTATTAATCATATTGTCTTATTAATCGGTCTTTTATAACTTCATTAAAAGAACCTATTAATATTTTTAAGATGAGCGTCGCCGCATCGGGGGACCGCTAATATAACGAATCACTAGAATTCTTTGTATATATATTCTATAGAATTCTAGTGATTCGTTATACTAGGGACACACATATAGTATGGATACCATGAATTTTGAATACTAGTAGTATACTACATGTGTGTCACCCATATACTAGCTATATACCAGCGAAAATTCCTAGTATGCCCTGTAGGTTCATAGTATTGAAATTCGCAAATTTTTTCCTATTATCCTTATTTTCAAACCTAGTTCAGACAATTTTTCGGTGATAGTGCTGCCTTTTCACGTAGCGGAAAAAAAATACAATAAACATTCGTCAATTTTCGTAACAAGTTTCTCTTGTAATTTGTTTGATTTTAATTGAAATCAAAATGGAAAACGCGAGAGTTGTGAAAAAACGAAAAATAATGTCGTCATCTAAAACGGCAAGTTTCATTGAAGTGTGGCGTGGAAAAATCAAAGAATTAAGAGGTGCAAGAAAAAACGGTCATATTTTATTGGTAATGGAGAAAGAGTTGAAGGACAACCATGGCATTATATTGTCGGTACAAAAAATTAGAACCAGAATAAACAATTTAACCAAGAGACTTCGGTAATTACTTTAAGATTTTCTTATTACATATATATTTTTAATAATATAAAGCAAATCTTTGTATTTAGCAATGAAAAACAAATAATAGGAAAGTCTGGAGGATCTCCCTCAGATTGGGAATATTTTAACGAAATCAACGAATTTATTGAAGATTTCAAATCGAACAGACAAGAAGAGCTTGTTGTGGAGAGTATAGGTAATATTGAATTTTTTAATTATATTTGCTAAATTTTTATTTATTCAATAAATAGATGAAACATATTCAAGCTTGGACTTCGATATTTATTCCCAAGACATGCCTTCATCATCATACCATGAAGTGTTAGCGGGATCCTCCAAAGCAGTTGGAAATTCAACGGCAGACGATGCATCACCAACCATATCCCCTTCGACATCCAAGTCCACATCAAGGCCATCTTCTACTCGAGGTCGTTCTTCGACTCCTATACGTCCTAAAAACAGAAGAGAGGCAATGAATGAACAATTACTGAAATTGGCCAAAGAAGAGTCCCAAAATTTTAAAGATTTCATGGATCAATCCAAGAAAAATGACGAACGTAATGAGCTTCTACGGGAAAATATTGAGTTGCAGAAGAAAATGTTAGATTTGTTCTCTAAAAATAATTAAAAAAATTATCAACTTACTAAAATATTCCACGTACGCATTTCTTATTCTAATTCCATTTTCACTGTTCCCAGTTCTTCTAATAAATTGTGGTTGCGACCGACTTTAAATGTTTGCCAAGTCTTTGAACCACTGTTTGTTAATTTTGTCGTTGTAGTTGTTGCAAATATATATTATGCAGAAGACAACATGCTTTTATGATAAATGCTGCATTATCGATGTGGACTTCTAAACCTTTTCCAATTCTTCGAAAACGAGCTTTTAAATGCCCAAAAGCATTTTCAACAACTCTTCGGCATTTGCTTAATTTGTAATTAAAGAATTTTTCATTTTCGTTTTGGCACACATAAAAGGAAAAGGCTTCATCATAGATTCAGACAGTTTGAATGCTGAATCACCTATTAGAAGAACTGGTACATCTACCCCGGCAATTTGCTTGCTGTTATTTTTGAAAATGGGGTTGTTTTCGTGCTGTTCTTTTAAAAGAGAATTTTCAAGAGAACTTGAGGAGCCAAGTGAATATAGCGCTATAGCAATTCTTTTTTCCAATGGGATGGAAAAACGCCACGTTGTGTCTTGTCTTTCATTCCTTTTAATTTTTCTACGATAATGTTGAAAGTTGACCTATCCACCCTAAACGCATTTTTAAAATCATCATCGGTCATCGTACTTACATGTATTTCCCAAAATTGTGAATTAGGAACCTTAAAATTTAATAACTGTATGATTAATTTAATTTAAAAAACTTTATTTCAAATACCTTTGACCATTTTCTTCGAATAATATAACGTAAATTATTCATTAAATACATTTTTCTGTAAAATGCGCATTGCCTTTTACTTTTAATAGCCAATAATATCAATTCACTATTTTTTTTATCTAATAAATTTATTAAATTCAAATTATTTATATAACACACCATTAAATCTGTTGAAAACATTTTCAAAAATTTGAAATTTTAACTTTCACAAGTTTACGTGCATGTCGCAAATCATATCACGAACGTATATGTGTCAGGGGTACGCATACTACGTACTACGAAGTATTGAAATCAGATAGTATCGATACCATGGTATCAATATACATGTGTGTCTACAGTATTATACTTAGTTACTTATACTATTATATATATATTCTATAAAATTGCAGTGATTCGTTATACTTAGTGGTCCCCCGACGCGGCGACGCTCATCTTAAAAATATTAATAGGTTCTTTTAATGAAGTTATAAAAGGCCGAAAGAGAAATTTTATTTTTTTACATTTTAGAGTATTTTTTGTGTCGGGGGTTACTTAAAATTTTTAATTTTATTTTTTTTATTTCATTCTTTTTAAATTACCCACAACCCTAATTACGATAGATACCTTTTCTTTGAAATTTCATTTGTAGATATGTGATTGTTCGGGATTGATTACAAAGAAGACGTAGTTCGTTTATGTTTAGATGATTACTTCGTAGAATCTACATATTTTCGTTTTCGATTGTTGTGATCATTTTCCCGGGGCTCGGAGAACAGAAGGGCGCCGCGCCGGTGAAAATTCAGGATAAGTAGGAATTTTAAAGAAAAATCACATCAAATACGACATTAATATTATAACTACTATTGCTTTTTCTGATGTTCTTCATACAAGTGACGTCACTCTTTTGTAAAGTTATCAAAGAGTGCCTGGCGGGCGGGGGGTTGGGTAGACATCGCACTCCTGCATTATAAAAGGAACATAAGGTGTAGATTTCCCGCCCGCGCCATTTTTTTGTAATGTTGTGCTACAATAACGTGCTTTATAACTAACAATGTACATATATGGGCTCATAATCGATGGGTTCACTAGTTGGCATTCCAGGGGTGCGATTCTGTGTTTTCTTAACGAACGAATTCGTTCGCGCTAACGAACGAAATTTTTAGTTGCACGACCGACAATTTTCAAATGCGCTACTCTGAGTTTACTTATTACCGATCGTCGGTTGTGCAACCGAATCTGTCGATAAACCACCCCTGCCGATGATTTTCGGTCGTTCGAGGATGACACATGACCTTAAAAATCGATGCAAAACCTGTTTGATTCGTCTAGAAGTATTGTTGCGAGTGTATGTTTAATCGTTTGTGAAAAAACTATATTAACTATTGAAAAATGGAACCAATGTAAGTTTTTACGCATATAATCAACATTATTTACAGTTTATGATCTTTCTTTAACCCTCAACTGCTATGGTATTTTTACGTTTCGTAACTGCTATCGTGGGGTCATCTACGACCCCGATTTTCTAAGATAGAATTTAAGTACAAACTTTATCTGGATAAGTAACGGTTTTTTTTTACAAATAACTGAGATGGTTATGTAATAAGAAAAAAATATATTGTGCCAAAAAATAAAAAATTACAAAATTTTCACAATTCATACATATATAATGAAAATAAAAACTTAAGGAACTTATTTTTTTTTTTTTTTGTAAGAAAACGAAAGTCCATCAGCCCAAATTTATTTACAAGTCTTCTTTAGGACACTTGAGTTGATACCTAAAAAAAATAGAAATGTTGTTTTACACATAATAAAAAAACTGGCGTTCATGTTTCTAGGGTGTTCTTTTGTGTATGTGGATTTTCATAATTTAGTTATTGACTGCCATACCTTTACTTGCAGCTGGTGCATTTTGTTTCTTGTACTGCGTGGGTTTTGCATACAGTCTGGTTACAGTTTTGGCACTCAGTGGTGTATTTTTTGTCTAGCTTTCTGGGGCAAATGTAGCATCTACGCCGTGCTGACTGCGTCGAAGGCATCTCCCGATTTGATTGCGGCATGCTTTCTCCCAAACAGGAACAAATTGGCACGCAAATTCTTTTTTCCATACACCAAAAAGTCTTTCGATGGCCGATCTAGATTTGCACAATGCCTCATTGTATCGAAACTCCGGAGTATTATGTGTTTCGTGTTTCAAGGGAGTCATTAGCCATGGTTCTACAAAATAGCCTTCATCACCTATAAAAAACGTAGTTAATGCATAAAAATATCTTTTTACTATGTTGAATCAAATTGATATTACCAATTATCCATGTGTTGCGCTCTCCTTTGTTATATTCATGCTCCATATTGGTGCGTACGGCCGAATTACTCCAAACGAAGTAGTCGTGACGAGCCCCGGGATATCGAGCATTCACATTTAGAATTTTTAAATCTGGATCGCCTATCTGTAATATACAAGACAACTTTAAAGTACTAGTTGGTATAAATAAAAGCAATAATATGAGCTTACAACTTGAACATTTAGACAGTGGTTGCCTTTGTGGTTAACAAAAGCCTCCTCATGTACGCGTGGGGCTGTTATTTGTATATAGGTACAATCTATAACTCCAAGAGTATTAGGGAATGGCTGGGCGGCGCTTGCAAATTTTTGTTTGGCCGCATATCGTTCAGCCGATGTCATAGGGAACTGAACCCATTTTCTCAACAAACCGTTATTAATAGCGTTAGTTACCCTATGGATAGAACGGCTTACAGTGGGCTGACTGACTGCGAGATCCCACTGCTCTCCAATAGCGTCCTGATGACACCCCTTCGCATAAAACCTCAGCGCAGTTAATACCTATTGGTAGGTAATATAATAGAAAAAGGAATGCCTTGAAAGTGTTACTTTTTTATTTACCTGATGCTCAACAGAGATACCATGAGACTGATGCTGACGCGGCATGTGCGGCTCTAACTGATGGATTAGATTTTGCATCGTGTCGGGAGTGAGCCGAAACAAGTCGATAAACTCATCATCGTGCATATCAAAAGGATCACGCGAGTCTCTCCACTCCCTTCTTTTCACACGCTTTTCCTGACGCCGTGCTTGATCCTCCAAATGCATTAGGTCAAGACCTAAAAACGCTATTCCGGGTGCATTCATCCTAAATAACTAGTATTATAACAACTAATGTTATTAAAACAATTATAATTTATCAATTCCTTACTTTATTAGATCTTTACTCATTTACAATCGAGTTCCGACTGAACTCACGTCATTATTTACTTCCTTTTTATAGCCTAAACTTCTTATGCCTACTCTATACAATTTTATTCTACTTCCGCCTTCTAATATATAATTTTAACTTAGCTTATGACTTATGCCTACTAATTTTCTACTATACTTTACTTTATTTACTGTTGCACTGTTACATTCTCCCCCTCTGGCTCCGTTGTCGTCTCGACGAGGTGCCAGTAAATTCTGTTTGATCATCCTTCTTTGGACGTCCACGTCGCCGTATTTGGGAAATAGGTTTTATCATCGATGGTCCTGGTCTAATATATGGAGTGAGAGCTGAGGTTAATAGACGGCTGGCATATTCCACAGGATGTTTTTTCGAAACCTCCCCCTGCACTAAAACTGCACTTTCTTCAATTTGTTCTAGGCCCGGTGAACTAGTCAATAATCTTTTAAGAGTTTGAAACGAACTAATTTGATCTTGACCTTCGTCATTACGCAAGGAAATTTCTAAGTCAATCGTGGATATAGGAATTGCGTCTTCAAACAATCTTCTTCGTTTTGAATTCATCGTCTTCATTTTTGGTTGGTTAAAGCACGATAAATCTAAATCTTTTCCTGGTGTTCGTGGTAACGCGTCTGTTACATTACCAGAAGTAACCGAATAGTCTGGCCCATATTCTAAAATTTCATCATCTTGTATAGGTTTGCTTTCCAGACTTCTTTGTGAAATAAGACTACTTGTCTTTGGAGAACTTACAACATTTTCATAACTAAAGTCGAAATGTATTTTAGGGTTATCAACAAAACTCCATGCTTTCTGAGGTAAGTTTAAAATAATCTTCTATGAAATCGACTCCCAGAAGTGTTTTATTATCTTTATAGCTTGGCAATACTATAAATTCTGTGTACCGTCAACACACCGTCTCATTAATTGTATCTCAGCTTTTGTACTGAACACTTTTTGTGGTCTTGGAATTCCATCTGCCATGATAATTCGGACATAATTTTCTTCAAACTTGTGGCCCTGTTTCTTTAAACATTCGTACAATGTTTGTGATGCTACGCTAGATTTTGCACCTGTGTCTACAAAAGCACTGCCCAAATAGTTTCCTATTTTGATTGTTAGTTTGGGGCGAAGGCGATTTGCTACTGTTTGAATATTTCCGATCTGCAGACTGCAAAAATCTAAAGCATTTGCTGAAACAGTGGGCTTGGGGTTACATGTCGGACATTTGCTTCTTACTACGTTAGGTTTTCCACAGCCATAACAAGCAAGTTTGTTATTTGCTTCTTGGGTTGGAGTATGCACATATCTAGGTTGACTTGGTACTGTCTTTTGTTGCACTTTGTGAGTATTCTGTCGCTTACGACATTCCATAAACTCGTGGCCAAAGTTCCGACAAAAAGAACACTGTTTACGTTGATTTCTTCCGCTTGAAGAATCTCTGTAATGTTCCTTTCTAGTGTCTTCTATTTCCCTAGCTCTTTTAATGACATCATCAAAAGTTGAAACGCTATCACGGGGCATTCTATCCCTGATTGAAATATGTAATAGACCAAAGATAAGATCTATTTGTGTTGCTTCAGTATGAGTTGGTGCTGGAAGTTCCGAAATTTGAGCCCTCTTTCGTGTAATGAAAACTTCGGTTGGTGTAGTGGAATTTTGTTTTTCCATAAAAATCTCTTGATAAACTTTATATGCCGGTTTTCGGGGTGCAAACGTTTTTCTTAAATAACTCATTGCTTGCTCCCATTCGGAAATGTTATTTTTTATACCCTGCCACCAGATAGAAGCTTCGCCTTCCAAGAGAAGTGGTAATCCTCGCAATGCATTTCTGTTTGAGATATGCTCAATATCTTTAAAGATACTTGTTGTCTCAATAAATGCTTCAACTTTTTCTCGATCACGTGCACCATTGTACCGTGTCATACATGTTGAAAAGCTACCCTCGGTACGCACTTCATTTGGTGTACCAATGCTAACCATTAGTTCCCTAAATTGATCGTTAGTAAACACAAGGCTGGGACTGGTTTGGATATCAAGAACATCGGAACGTCGTTGACGGTTTCGACGCATATTGAAAGTATATTGTATGATTCTTCTTTGCAGAAAGGACTACGACTGCTAGTAATACCAATAATAAACAATTGTGGGTGAGACTGTACGTTTTCAGTGCTCAAATTTAGCGGTGGAGAGACTGTATTCAGTGCTCAATGTTCGTAGTTCGTGGTGGAGAGACTGTATTCAGTGCTCGTGTTCGTGGTAGAGAGACTGTACTCAGTGCTCACTGTTCAAAGTTCGTAGTTTGAGACTGTATTCAGTGCTCAAAGTTCGTGGTTTGAGACTGTATTCAGTGCTCACTGTTCAAAGTTCGTAGTTTGAGACTGTATTCAGTGCTCAAAGTTCGTGCCCCACGTTGGGCGCTAATATAACAACTAATGTTATTAAAACAATTATAATTTATCAATTCCTTACTTTATTAGATCTTTACTCATTTACAATCGAGTTCCGACTGAACTCACGTCATTATTTACTTCCTTTTTATAGCCTAAACTTCTTATGCCTACTCTATACAATTTTATTCTACTTCCGCCTTCTAATATATAATTTTAACTTAGCTTATGACTTATGCCTACTAATTTTCTACTATACTTTACTTTATTTACTGTTGCACTGTTACAGTATTTTATTATCATATCATTATCCTTTTGCACTACAAAGCTATCCTTGCAAGTCTATTTTTTTTTTTTATAAAACTTTTAACTCACTCTATTAAAGTTAGACTCTCAATTTCGGCGTGACACTTTATTTGCCGGATTTACACGAACGACAAACTTGTTTTAATTTCTTTTTTTCGTTAATTTTAAAAAAACAGTTGAGTTTTGTAAGTAGCGATGTTATTTTACGATTACTATGAACAAATTTTAAAAAAATGATAAACAATTCACCTTAAATGCACATTAAAAAGTGCTTGTCAATATTTTACCGAAACTATCGATACTTTATCTGCACCTCAGATGGCTGTGATAAGTCGAACGAAAATTCGGTGGACGAACGATAAAAATCGTTCGTATCTGTCAAAAAAAATGAACACAGAATCACACATAGCGACAATCGTCGGTAAAATGGTGCGACCGACCGAAAACGGTCGTTAGGTAAAACACAGAATCGCACCCCTGGTCCCATCAGCCACCTTCCAGTTCCAGCATCAGGTCTTCGTCATCAGGAGAAATGAACAGAACTCGTTAAAACGAATCTGATGAGCCCAAGCTTGATGAGTTTACTAATAGGCAATCGAGGATTTCGTCTTCAACCTTCGAGCTCCATCATCAGATTAGGTCAATGGTACCAACAAACATGGTTGTTTCAAATGTTAGGTCACACATATGTTTGAAAGTAAAGTAAATACCCATTATGCGTGTAAGATCCCTACCACAGCTAAAAATAACACCCTTTTTTTGCGTCGGGGTTAAAAATGTGCTGATGACCTTAAAACACCTGAACAGATCTTCATAAATTGTAGCTAAGTACCATCTCGATCACGTCAGCTTTCAAACAAAAAAAACCGCATCATGATCGGTCCATTCGTTTCGGAGCTACGATGCCACAGACAGACAAACACACAGATACACAGATACACAGACACGTCAAACTTATAACACCCCTCTTTTTGCATTCGGGGATTAATAAAATATATGGAAATGCGCTTGAAGAGACCATTACAATGGGTTATCTGTCTCCTCCATTTTAATGAGCTACCTTTGAGGCATCTTGTTGAAACATTTGATGGGAAAACCACAGGGCCACAGTGGCCCTCTTGGCAAGTAGCTGGCTGCGAGTTCTTGCTCGTCGTAGACTTCCAGAGAATTGGGTGCTCTTTCACAAGTTGACGTTGTAGTGCTGGACGTGAGTCTAAGTAAAGATCAGAGATATTTGCTTGACATTGCTGTTGCAATTGATGCTGGAACTTGTTCCGCAGACCCCGCAAATCGGGATCCGAGACCAAGATCTCATTCGCGGTGGTTGACCTCTGCAAACAGGTTCCTAACACTTTACGTGTCCTTACAAGATCCACCTGAAAACCTCATTCACATTGTGACTTTTATTCTTACAGTGTACGCGCCTTTGTGGTTCGAAATAAAGTCAAAATGTTCACTAATTGATGGACCTAAACATATTTGTGACAGCATCAAAAAATGCAGAAAGTTGCCATCCCAAGTCCAAGAATTTGAATATAAGGTCTCCCAATCAAACGTATTCTTCGCCCATCCAGAAAATATTCTTCTTTCGATGGTAATGGATGACAGGCAGTATGTTCGAGTACTGGGCCTTACACGAGTTCTTAAAATAGAAGAAACTCCCACCAATGGCAAAAGTGTCCGAAATGTTTTGATTCCGACACTTAATGTTGATGCGAGTGAGTACTTCAACATCATAAACTGATCTAACACCACACTTACCTGTCCCCCACTTTTGGCAACCCTTTCTTCTGCGGATATCGTTTAGCTTATTCACCATGCCACACTCAGGCCGTGGAGCGCTGCGTTAAACTGGTGACCATTGCCTCATCCAAAGTTTATAGGCACTACAGACGTGATAGTTTTATAAGAGCAACCCTCACCTCTCGTGTTTCAATGGCAAAATTTGACACCAAATTTGAATTCGTTGTTCCTGAATAATTTTCCAGACCCATTCATGGTTACTTGGTTAAGCAGAGTGTAGGTGGCACTCGCAGTACAGCCACCTTCCCGTGGTGAGTTCTGGGTCGTTCCAAAGAGAACGGGCCAAGAGTTGCATACCTGCACTTCTCTAGTATCCCCACACCGACCTCCTACTAGGAAGGTTGTGAATTGTGTAGGTGTGGGGTTAGGGTGATGGACGTGTATTTTTTTGCTATTTTGCCCCTCGAGGTCAATGTTTACGCTTTCTGGAATTTTGGCTATTTTTAACGAAAAATGACGATTTTCATCCCCCACGATGGGATGGAAAGGAGAGGGTGGAGGGGGATGACATTTATTTTCCTAATTGTGTACTTGTGTGAATTATATTGCATCTGTGGATTAGCATTTCTTCTAGGCCAGTTATTGCAGCTGAAATAGCTGGATTTTCAAAAAAACGGCGAGTCGTATTTCCATCGTGAGTAGTCCGAAACCATTGACACAATTGACTAAGAGCCTTGTCTCTGATATAAATTTATTCTGTATCTCAGTTTTACGATCATTGATTTGTTTTCTACTTTCAGCGTTCACACTCCATTCTTTAATTTGTAAACTCAAAATCAAGATGTTCTTTGTTCACCTCTCTCCTTAACATAAAATCAATATCATTCACACACATAAGTAACATGTTTGAGATGATTTTGTATTGGTTATGGCATTGCAAGTTTTTCCATCTATCATTGCAATACAAATACGATGCTCAACAGTCAACACACAAACTTTTACTAACACTTACTATAAACTGAGTTGGAGACAATTCCTCAATTTCTTTCGGTAATCTTTCTTTTTCACTAGTAATGACAGCGGTGGATTCTTTCAAAAACTCCAGTCTCAACTTTCAAAGGTCTACAAAATCTTGTTGATAAAGGACGAGAATTTTGCCTGGTACGTTTACCAGCATGGGAATCAGATCCAGTACTAATCAGTCTCAGAGGAACAAGACATGTCATGCATAAGTGCCTATCATCGAAACATTCATATTGAAAGTTTTGCTTGTAGCGCATATGGTTATTGCTGCCATCAAAACCTACTTTATATATTAAAACTGCAATGTTATAATTATTTATGTACATAGCAATTCGATTTGTTGTTAAATCTAACAATTCTTACAAATAATTACAAAACAAAGTAGTAAAAAATGTAATTATTTTCACTTAAAGACTACCACTTAGACTATTAGCTTGTCCCCGCCTGCTATATCCTTTCCAACATTTAAGTTATGTTTATAAAATACATAGTCTATATTTTATTATTTGCTTAAGACTAAGAGGTATCGAACACATAAACATTTCATATTGTGTTATACATTGCTTTTACAAATTTCTATAGATTAAATATAACTTGTTTTTCGCTTTTCAGTTCATACTCCTTACCGCAGTCAGGTTTTTTGATATTTTAAATAATTGATTTTTTATTTCATACTCTTTAGTTTTTATTATTAAAACATTTTTTCAGATAATTATTGCTAAGTAAGTAAAAAAGCTGTACGGTAAAATTAGACTAACAAGATAGAGGTCGAATAAAAGAAGAAATGGATGTTCTAGCTACATAGATTAAACTTTCGGCAAGTGTTATTCGTCAAGTTAATTCTACGAGTATTTGAATATATTATTTTGTATAGTGTTCAAATCCCGTGGACGTTGAAGCTCTTTTAACGAATTCTCATCGTATGATCGATTTAACAGCTTTTTGGGATCAGGGTACTGATAGCCAACCCAGCTAATGTTTTTACTCGGCTAAGAGCTATGTAGGTTTGACCCTTAGCAAAGACATGTGAGCTAAGATCTACATCGGCCCTATTGAGAGTGGTGCCGTATAGTTTGTAGACAGTTACAGCCCAGCAAAGTATTAAAGGCAACATCCTGCGTTCAATTTTTCCTTGCCCCCGAAGAGCATCAAAGTCGACAGTGCAAGGCTCGATCCGTACATCTACTCCTATTTGATTGCCTTTGATTGTAGAGTCATCAAATTTAATAAATACCGCTTGCGGTAGCCCTCGTGTTTCTAATTGTTCTCTCCTAAGACCAGGCCATTCAATCCGTCGGATAACACCCACAAGATTTTAATTGCAACAATCATGTATTTTACAGCGGATATGTATCAAATTGTGAAATTGAAAACAATCGTATAAATAAAGGATTTCTCGTTTAATATAGTGCTGTGAAGTGTATAAAAGTGATAAATGTGTTCAAGTGAACTTGTGGCGAGTTCTTGCGGTTTTCGCAAATAAATTTTGTGGATATAAAACAGAATTTTTTCAAAAACAATATGAGTTCGACAAAATTTTTTTGCACATTCTTGCGTTTTTAAATAAAATACCAGACAGTCTCGGCAGACTTATGTTTTTTCTTTTTTATTTCTTAATTTATTAATTTTATTGTATGTTGGGGAGCCCCAACATTCTCCCAAAAGTGATGTTTCCTAGTAGACGAAAAGATGCTTGTACTTACGGTTGTTCCGGGCAGCCAATTTTACTTTGAATTGACTGGTCTGGCCAATTCGGTAGAATCGGAGCGTGTCTCCGTTGGGTAACGGGAAACAGGAGCTCCGCTGGGCGTTGAAGACAATGGTCCAGTCGGGTACTCCGTGTTGCGCTATTTCCCATACTTCTTGAGGACATACGAACAAATTTCTTGGTGGGGTATTCCTGTCCTGAACTGAAGGGTTATCACGGGATGCTGTTGTCAGCAGTGTTTGGGTTCGTTGGTTATTTTGGATGAGTCTTTCCTGGGTGCGGATTATTTTTTCCTGTTGCTCCGAAATCAGGGAGCGAATGATAATGCGATCGTGGTGTGAGTTGATTGTTTTTTCAATGGCTACATTGGTATTGGGAGCAGATGTTGCTGTTGGAATCTTTCGAGGCGTGGTTGGGCGTCGTAACCAGGGCCCTTTAAATTGTGCCACTAAGTTGGCCACTGGTTGTTTAACTGTAGTTGCTTCGAAAGGTGGTCGGAACGGTGCCAGTTTAGTTGGGGATGCTTTAAGGGTTGGTTGTTCAGCATCCGTCGCTGTTCAGTAACCTTTGCTGTGGTTGGTTCCGCAACCTCCGTCGTGTCTGGTATTTCCAGGTTGGGAACATCGTCCAGGAGGAGAACATCCTCGAGCTTATTATCTTCAGACTCCGAAACGTCGGAGTCGCTTAAGGTGGGAAAGAATTCCAGAAGATCCATTTGAAATTGCGCTAAAAGCATATTTTTAGTTAAAGGTTAGTTATTAAGTTGGTATCTTTGTACAGTTCTTTTGTACTTTATCAGTCTAGATCTCTGATGGTACTGAAGGCAAAGAATATCTAATATGACTTTTTATGTTAATAGTCTAAGTTAATAGATATTCTTTGCTCAAGGTCTCTAAATGATTAATGTGGTGGAAGTAGTAACAGGTTTCTGATACGTGTAGTTGTTAGGTATAAATTGGGTGCTAGTTTATTTTAGTGATCGGACGAGTATAGGTTTTGTGAGGAGTTTTGATTTGTACGACTCTCACTAAATTGTCTGTTTCTGGGTAGATGTTGATTATTCGTCCGACGGGCCATGTCATTTTGGGAGTATTATTGTTTAAGATCACTACCAGATCTCCCTCCTTGATATCCTTTTGCTCAACGATCCACTTCGTGCGTTGTTGCAAAGTCTGCAAGTATTGTTTCTGTCATGTTTTCCAGAATAAATGTGTGAGATGCTGGACGTTGTGCCACGGTCTCATGTAGTGCTCGTCTGGCAGTGCTTGTGAATCGAGTAGATCCAGAAGATTGCGACCGATTAAGAAGTGGCCGGGAGTGAGTACGTTGTAGTCTAAAGGATCGTTCGACAGAGCTGATAGTGGTCTTGAATTTATGCATGCCTCTATTTGACAGGTTATATTATATAATTCCTCGAATGTTAAACTAGCTGATTGTAATGTTTTCCGTAAATGAGTTTTGACTAATTTAACATTAGCTTCCCATAGACCTCCGAAGTGTGGAGCGGATGGTGGGTTAAAATGCCATTGAAAATTTGGAACTTCCGGGATCCCGTCTTGTTGAATGTTTTCCAGAATTTTCCTGAATATTTTCTGTAATTCCTTATCTGCCCCGACAAAATTTGTTCCGCAATCAGAATAAAAGTGAGCGCATAGGCCTCTTCGACTGATGAATCTTTTGAGCGCTACAATGAAAGCCTGGGTTGTAAGATCTGTTACTACTTCGATGTGTATGGCTTTTGTCGAAAAACATACGAAAATGCTTAGATATGCTTTATGCGTTATAGCATTACATAATTTCGATGTTTTAATATCGATCGGTCCAGCATAGTCTATCCCCGTGTGTTCAAATATATAGGAAGGGTTGACTCTCGGTGCTGGTAGATTCCCCATAAGCTGGTCCCTGGGTACGAGGTTATCCTTGAAACAAGTGACACATTGTCGAAGTTGATATCGAATGCTGTTCCTGGCGTTGAGTAACCAGTACTTGTTTCGCAATGTGTTTAAGAAGAGTTGAGTACCACCGTGTAAAGTCGTCTTGTGGATAAAGTCGATGATTAATTTTGAGACGTGGTGGTTGTTGGGTATAACTATGGGATGCCGTTGATTGTAAGTCAAGGCTGAATTCTCTAAGCGCCCACCGATCCGAGTTAGTTGGTTGTTGTCTAAGAATGGATGAAGCGACAATAGTCGACTTTTTCTTCATATGGGTTTGTTATTTGTCAGACTATGATATTCAGATGTGAAGGTTGATTGTTGGAGCATTTGAACAATTGTAATTTCTGCTTGATCTAGCTCATGTTTGGAGAAGAATCTGGATGAACTTGTTATCTTCTTCTGATTTCTTGCGATAAATCTATGACAGTAGGCCATGATACGTATTAATCGTGGAAATGACGATATATTATTGAACCAAGTGTGGTCAGTGTGGACAACGAATGCTTTTGTTTTCTTTATTTCTTCCGTAGTTTCATATGTATTAGAGCTCTTTGGTTTCCAGTCTCTTGATTGTAGCCATTTATTTATTCACATAAGTTCATCAATGATCTGATTACTACAAAAAAAAAAAAAAAAAAAAAACAGATTTAAATAATAAATCAACCGCAACGAAGCTGATTCTTCAATTTATCCCTCGAATAATTAAAATCGAAAGTGTCATATTTCAAATTATAGGCGCGCGACATCGACGTAAGAGGCTCTGACTTGCCATAATTCGTACGGTGAAATGGAATATGGAAGAAAGAGTGGTCTCTCAAAGAGCGTGTGGGGATAGAAATCTTGAACAATCTGGGTGAATCTGGGTGATCTGGGTGAATTTATTCTTCCCAACATACAGTCATGAGCAAAAACAATTCCAGCATTGGTACGGCGTTGTTCTAGAGACTGCAACGAAAGCAGTTTAAGGCGATCCTCATAAGAAGGTAGAATGAGAGGATTTGTCCAAGGAAGACCTGTAAGGGAGAACCTAAGAAAGCGTCTTTGTACTGCCTCAATACGAGCCACCTGGGTCTTACACGAAGGAGACCAAACTAAACTGGCGTACTCCAGAATCGGCCTAACAAAGGTACAATAAAGCCTCTTCGTGACGTAAGGGTCATTAAATTCCTTAGACCAACGCTTCACAAAGCCAAGGGTAGAGTTTGCTCTACTAACTATGGCATCTATGTGATCATTGAAAGAGAAACGATTATTTAAACAGACACCGAGATCCTTGTAAACATCGAGTTCTTGAAGCGAGCAGCCGTCAATAGAATAATTAAAGCTTACTAAGTTTTTAGAGCGTGAGAAACGCATGAATGAACATTTGTCAATATTTAAAGGAAGCTGGTTAAGAGTACACCACCTAAAGAAAGTAGTGAGGTCAGAATTTAAGAGAGTACAGTCATGCTCGGTAGAAAAAGCTCGAAAGATCTTCGCATCGTCTGCGTAACACAGGATTCTGGAATTCGGCAAAATCAAAGAGACGTCATTAATGAAAATAATGAATAGCAGGGGGCCCAAGTGACTGCCCAGAGGAACGCCAGATGTATTAAAAATTTCGCTGGATAAAGCGCCACGAAATGACACACGTTGGGAACGCTCACACAGGTAGGAACGAAGCCAATTGACGAAAAGAGACGGAAAACCAAGCAAAGATAATTTAAGTAACAGAACGCGGTGGTTAATTCTGTCAAAAGCTTTACTAAAATCTGTGAAGATACAGTCAACTTGCTTGCCATTTTCAATATTGTTCAGACAAAAATTGGAAAATTCCAAAAAATTAGTGCAGGTTGACTTACCTTTGAGGAAGCAATGCTGAAAACACTGCAAAAAAGGTCTACAGTGGAAGGACAGTGTATCACATATAACAGCTTCAAAAGTCTTGGCTAAACAACTAAGGCTCACAATTGGTCGATAATTCGAAATATTGCACTTTGACCCCTTTTTGTGCAATGGAGTAATGTGCGACAACTTCCAAGATTTTTCGAAGACTCCCAACGACAATGATAAATTAAACAAATAACACAGAATGGGAGCAAGGGAAACACATCAACGCTTGACGAAAGAGGCAGGAGTGCCATCAGGTCCCAAAGAGAAACTGTCAACCAACGAAGAGATGTGCTTTAAAAGGCGATTTTCGTCAATAAATAAATCCTTAAAAGTAAGAGAGGTCGGCGGGAGCGTCGTCAAAGCTGAAAAAACTTTAGAACTAATATCACAGTTAGAAATATCACAATTATCAGGTAGAAACGCTTTTTTGAAAAAGTCACCAAAGAGATTAGAAATCATCTGAGGGTCGTCACTAACGATATCGCCTAAACAGAGAGAAGAAGGATAACCATCAGAGTTACGTTTAGAGTTGACAAAGCTCCAAAATCGCTTAGGATCGATACGTTAGGAATGCTTCATAGTATCAAGATAAAGATAATACGAAGACTCCAAAAGGGAAGTAAATTGGGAACGTAACAATGAGTAGAATTGGTAATCCTCATCAGTTCATGAATCACAGAATCTCTTCCATGCTTTGGTTTTAAGCTGTTTGAGATGACGTAAATCGTCATTAAACCAAGGTGGGCCAGACCGAGATCCGGCGGACCTACAAACTGGAACAAAAAGCAAAAAACATTGGGACAAAATGGAGTACAAAGACTGAACAGCCAAGTCAATGTCGCGCTCATTCAGAACAGAGCTCCAGTCGCAATTCGATAAAAAGGAATTCATAAGGGAAAAATCAGCCTTTTTGAAGTTGTAACAAAAATCGAAAGCAGAAGCAGAGTTCAAAGCCAGAGGATCTAGTGACATCACAACGTGAAGAGCCGGATGGTGTCCAGTCTCAGGAAGAAGCGGCGATAAACAATGCCTGGCCGAAACACAAGCGTGGTCAGTGGAGAATATGAGGTCGAGAAGTCTTCCGTTAATGTTTAAAATTCCCGACGATTGCGATAGGCCAGAAGAAAACAAACTCTCGATGAAATTAACATCATGGCGAGGAGCAGCAGTGAAGACCGGAGACATAACGCAGTCATCTGACGATGGTAGACGCAAAACTGTGGAAAGGTGAGGGAGATGCATAGTAGTTCAAGATCACCACAATTGGGAACGGCCACACAACGGCAAGGGAAGTCGCGACGAATGGCGCAGAGCACACCACCACCAACAGGGGGATCCAAAGCAGAGCCATGGCGGTCACGACGAAACACCAGGTAGTCCGGAATCAGCAGCTCAGCATCGGAAATCCCTCGATGAAGCCACGTTTCGGTAAAACAGATGATGTCAAAAGAGGCGTCAGCAGATCCATTAAAGAGACGCGTCGTCTTCGATCGTAAGCCAGTTACGTTGGCATAGCACACAGAGAGTTCGGAGATGCGTTTTTTGGCAAGGCCACAGTAGAAGGCCTAGTCCTATTCTTCTGAACAAATTCTCGCACAATAGAATTTGAAGGCCAGATTGCAGGAGATATAACTGCCGAAAAAAGCTCATCCGGTACTAAAACCTTGAAGGAGGCAGAGAAGGAACGACTTTGCAAGGGTGTGATCTTCTTACACACAACTAAGCCCTTAGCGGCGCTAACATGCGTAAAAATATGCTCGCAGATTTCATCCTCCATAGTATCCGGGTGTACTCTTGAAATCAAAATTTGACGCGGAACATTAGCTGGACGAATCGAGACAGCGCATTTGTTGGAAGTAGAGATGGTCACAGGTGATGAACTCTGAACGGGTGATAAACTCTGCGTTGATGCAACCGGCTTCTTAGATTTACCATTCTTAGCCGTACGACGCTTAGCAGCAGGCACCGATGCCAAGAGTGAAGGACCAGGCTGTGAAGAGGTCGACCTGTGGAGCGATGTTAGGCTCAGCAGGAGTCGAGCAAACCTCCGGCGGTACAACAACTGGCGACTGAGAGTTCATATTCTGCTCCAAAATGGTTTCCACGTTAGTAGCAATCGTGCGCGCCAGATAAGAGTTCATTGCAGCCGTATTACTCCAGGAACCAACCTCAGATTTAAGATGCTTGATGCCACGCCGAATATCATCAAGTGCAGGCAATATGGTCACGGAACCAGTAGGCGAAGACTCACTTAAAAGCTCTCGCAAGTCGTCAATTGATGCTGAGGTAGAAGATATCTTGTTGGAGACCACGTGAATCCTTGAAAGCAACTCTGTAGAAGATTCGTGAAGGTGTGTAGTAGACTCTAGAATTTTATTCAATTTGTCGTGAATTTGATTCACATCATCTGAAAGCATCTGAAAGCCACCAATTTTGGATGAGATAGCATTAACTTTTGAAGCGATGATAGTCTGCTTGTCAAAAATTTTGTCCACAAACGTGCCAACAAAACGGAGAACATGGCAAGGCTTGATCTCGGAACACTCGTCACAAGTTATTGAACCATCAGAAGATATCTTTGTGCCACGTTTCAAGCAGGAAGCTTGAAAAGCACCATTGCAAACACCCCCGCACATGATCCTGCCGTCAGTGATAGAATCTGAGCATATCTTACAAGAAGCCATATCCATAAGTTAATATAAAATAATGAGCAAAAACGAAAATGTTGAGAGCCACTGATTAGTCGAAGCAAAAACCAATTTAAGATGACGTCAGTCACCGACCTAGGGATGGGAAAAACCTACCGGTTTAAACCGAAAACCGGTGTTTTGGTTCGGTCAACCGGTGTTTTTTCGGTGATGCTTTTGGTTCGGTTTTCACCGGTGATTTTTTTTAAATGCAATAACCGGATAAAAAAAATCGTCAAAATAAGTTTTGTAAACAGAAAGAAAACATGGTAATTTTTACACCTTTCGGTGACATTTTGCTTTTTAGAAAAAAAAACCTTAATTGTAATTAAATTATTATTGATTGAAATGGATTTGAATTTGAAAACTCTGCCGCCAACGGCCTGCGGACATACACGCGAGGAAAGCAATCAGCAAATTTAAACTCATTAAAGTAAAATTTTTGAGCTTTAAAGCTTGAACCCCAGTTTGTTATTAAAAAATTAAACAATAATCAATATTGAATATACATACATACTATTATACTTTTTTTTGTAACTTAGGCGTTCCGCGCTTGGCTTAAAATTATAAATAATTAAAAAAATTTGGTTTTATTATAAGCGCTGCATTATTTTACTAGCGACCCCGCAAATGTTTAACTGTTTTGGCTTTTGAATGAACATTTTGATAGTTGCCTTTTGATTTATAGTTAGCTTTGCATCTGAAGGAAATAGATATTTTTTTACAGTTTCAGTTCGATTTGAGTTTTGAGTTTACTTTCAGGCTTCAGCTGCTCAGCACCAGCTCCATATTTGCTATGCACTATGCAGCAGTAGCGAGCTTTTGGTGTTTAAAAAATAATAGTTTTTAAAAAAACACCGAAAACCGGTTATTTGAAAAACCGGTGATTTAGAACGGTTTAAACCGCCCCTTTAAACCGCAGGTGAAAAACACCGAAATAACCGAAAACCGGTTATTTTGGCCTACACCGACCAAGACGGTGGATGAAGTCCTAACTGGAGTCGGCAATGTGTCTCGAATTAGTGATACCGGCAGAGAAGCAGGAATGATGATCACCACAATCCACAAGAATACGGGGAACCAAAAAGAAAACAAAATCAGGAGTGCAGAACACAAAGCCTCAGCAGAGGCATATACTATAAAATATACCCCTATGCGAGGAACAGCGAACAAAAGAGCCAGGCCAGGCCCCAGTCAGAAACAGCAATTACAGTCAGAATTATCCACTCCACGGAAAAACTCTTCGGCACATTCCAAGCAGGAAGCAATATGAGGAACTTACAACGAAAAACAGTGAAAATAAAAAGCAATAAATAAACAAAAACAAGCAAAAACGGCAGAAGCGGCACAAAGCACAACAACCGAAGCGACAGCTGTCAACTTAATCACCATGCCCCCATATTTTGTGATTAGCTAGCTTGTCTGCTAGTAACCTCGTGACGCACAATCAGCTGGATTGTCATGGGATCCCAAATGTTGCCATGACCTGGGTGGAATGGATTGTTGAATCTCGGCCACTCTGTTGGCTATGAATGTCTTCCATCGCGATGGTTCTCCACGATTCCATGCTAAGGTAATCTCTGAATCAGTCCACGCGAACGTTGTGATGTCAGTCATATCAAGGTCTGTTTTGACTTGTTTCATTAGCTTAGCTAGCAGGTGAGCCCCGCAGAGTTCTAATTTTGGAAGTGTCAGGGATTTTAATGGTGCTACCTTGGTTTTAGATGTTAGAATGTGTGAGGTTCCTATTCCATACTTGTCGATGGTCCTCATGTAGATGACGGCAGCGTACGCGTCTTGAGATGTGTCACAGAAGCCGTGTAGTTCATGATGCTCGTTAGTTGGGGAGTAATTAACCCATCGCGGAATTGAAATTTGTTTGATTGAGCTCAGGTTTTGTCTGAACTGTTTCCATTCTAAATCCATAGTATCGGCAAGTGGTTGATCCCAATCTAACCCTTGCAGCCATAATTTCTGCATGAATATCTTTGCTGTGATGATAGAAGGAGCTAGCCATCCTAAATGATCAAAGAGTGTTGCTGTTTCAGATAGTACGAGTCTTTTTGTATAGTGTTGTTCCACATTTGGAAGGTGTGTTGTGAAATGGAAATTATCAGTCTTGGGTTACCATTGGATGCCTAGTGTCTTGATTAATTCGTGATGTAGTACCCTCCCAGTATTCGGTGCCTCGCGGTGTTCTTCTGGAAGTGTGTCAATAAGACGTGGATTATTGGCTACGCAGATTAAAGCCAGATTTGGCCATTATTGACAGTAATTGTTCTTGCAATTTTAAGCCGGTGAAAATGTCATGAGCACCAGTTAGAACGTCGTGCACATAAAAGTCATTCAATATGCCATGAGCGGCTAATGGGTGGTTTTCTTTCTCATCTCTCGCTAGCTGTTGTAAAGTGCGGATTGCAAGGTATGGTGGGGATGCAACCCCAAAGGTAACCGTGGTGAGCTGATAATCCATGACGGTGTCCGAAGGAGCGTGTCGCCAGAGGATTCTCTGGTATGGCTGATGTTTAGGATGCATTTGTATCATCCTATATATTTTCGCAATGGCTGCAGTAAATGCTAGCTTGAAACACCGCCATCTGAGTAGGATTGCCCATAGAGTCGATTGAATTGTGGGGCCAGTGAGCAATTGTTCATTTAGTGAGAGTCCATTACTGGTCTTGCTGGACGCATTGAATACTACTATGAGTTTGGTAGTACTGGAACTCTCTTTTATTACCGCATGATGAGGTAAATAATAGTTAGTGATCTTATCCGATTGTGTCTCACGAGTGAGGACTTCCTCTGGTACGTGGACAAGGTGATTTAGATAACCGCAAAACATCGGATTTCTCGTGCACTAGCGAGCGTCACTCTCTCATGAAAAACTGTGGCATGGTTAACATTAAACAACCTGCAACCATTCCTCGTAACCAATTTAACATTACAAGTAGGCTTACATATTTGAAACACACATATTTGAGTTTCCTATTTATAGGTACATTAAGGATTTATTATTTTTTCAGATTCGATTTCGTCTCATGGACATGCGACCGGTGCTTTAGCTTTGTTTCAAGAACACCTGAGTTTGAATGATCCTACAATTGCAACTGTAGAAAATTTGAGAGAGACAGTACCTCCATCATCTGCGTGTACTGTAGATCCGGGGGAATCCAGTAACAGCGAATCGGATGATGAGTCAAGCTCATCAAATACGTCAAGTGACGAGGAAAACAATATTGTAGGTATTGGAAATTTTATTGCGCCATACCCAACCGATCCAATATATATAAAAAAAATCATTTTGGGAGAAACATCCCATCCAGGAAAATCATTTGGCGACTTCAGATCTACCTTTTGATCCTTCTAAGTTGTACTTCAAAACCCTCCATAATGGGGAAAAAATCCATAGGAAATGGCTGTCATACAATTCTAGACTCAAAAAGGTTTACTTTTCCAGTTGCATGGCAATTGGTGAAAATACTCACAGGGAATCTCCTTTTATTACCGGCCGAGAAGTAAATTCAAAGCACATTTATTCAGTGGTAGAAACTCATGAAACTTCTACCTATCATCAACATGCTGTTGCAGCAGCATTGCAAGCTTGGAAAGGGGGTGACATTGATACCCAAATTAATGTAACCCAAAAAAGAGGAAGAGACAAACAGATTGAATCGCGTAGACTGGTTATCAATAGATTGATTGAAATTGCTTTGTTCATTGGGAAGCAAGGATTAGCTTACAGGGGTGATAAAGATGAAGGAGCATATTCTCTTGGATTGGATTCCAATCATGGGAACTTTCTGGAACTAGTTTTACTTGTATCAGAATATGATGCAGTGCTCAAAGCTCACATAAAAAACTGCATTGCTGAAAGTAAAAGAACAGAAATTCTTCAAAGAAAATACGTGAGCTATCAGGTAAATCAGGGAAAAAACAAATAGGAAGGGGGTGTCTCTTGACATTTTTATCGAAATCATTTATTAATAAAATGATAAAAACTATTGCCGTACAAGGAAGGAAGCGTATTTTAGCGGACCTTAATGACAGCATCGTGTTTGGTCTCATGATGGACAGCACTCAGGATGTTTCAGTTATGGACCAATTTGCTATATGTGTAAGGTACGTTTTCCGGATTTTCGGGAAAATATACGAAAGATTATTAGACTTGTGTGTAATTGAAGACTCTAGTGGTGAAGGCATTTACAACAAAGTTCTGCAAGAACTTAGTAAACACGGCATTTCTTTATCTAATCTGGTCGCGTGTTCTTTTGATGGAGCTAGTAACATGAAAGGGTGTTACAACGGACTCCAAGCTAGATTGAAAGCAACTAATCCCGATGTACTTTACACACATTGTATGGCCCATGTCTTGAATCTAGTTGTCGCTGATTCAACTATTAATTGCCTTCAGGTTGAGAATCTGTTTGACTTGGTTGAAGAATCTGCGTGTTTCTTGCATAGTTCTCATAAAAGGATGTCTGTATGGGAAAAGAAACAAAAAATCGCCAAAAAGGTTCAGACAAACTTTACCGATTGCAGAAGATAGGAGCAACACAACACGGTGGTGGAGTATGTTATACATAAAGCTCTACAAGTGATTGACGATTACGATTTTGATGAAACTGAGCTACATTCAAGCAAGTTTGTAAATTTTCTTTCAGTTTTATTAGATATATCAAACGGAAATTTTAACGGTAAAACTAAGTTTGCAGCTCTGAGTTTGCTTCAACAGTGGAGTAAGTTTGAAAATCTATTTTCAGCTTATGTTCTCCTTGATATTTTTTCCGTGACTTCACCAGTGTCAAAGTTCTTACAGGCAAAAAACCTGGACTATTATAAGGCATGGGAATTGGTACGCACCCTCTTGGCCAAAATAAAGAAAAAAAGGACCGATGCTCATGCTTTGACAATTTGATTGTCAAATTGAAAAGGTATATAACTGTGATTCAAAGCTGTGTAGAAGATCAACAGATTGACATAGAAACCTCGCCTAAGAACAGAAGAGTTCCCAAAAAGAAAAAAATGAGTGGGGAACTTGCTGAGGATGAAAGCCAATTAATATCCCCAGAACAAAAGTTGAAGATGGTATATTTTGAAATTTTAGATTCTGCTTTAAACAGCATAGAAGAGAGATTTGTCCCAAATAAAGATATTTCAATCGAATTTTAATTAAATCGATCGAATCGATATTTTAATTAAATAAAAATATAAAATTTTAGAAGGGTCCCGAGCTAACCAATTCTCAGGGGCCTCAAACCTGGCCAGACCGGGCCTGATTGTACTGCTTGAATTTTTGAACAACACAGCAAAATCCATGTCAATCTGTAAGGTAAATAATATCTCGCAAGTCCTATATGTGTAGAAATAAATTCATACCAATCGATAACCTGCAGGCTCTTTATAAAAAGGCCATTTCTTTTTCAAATTTCAGAGGTGGGTTCCATTTGTCGCACCTCCTTAATACGGTGTCGGGTGTTTGCTGCAAGCTTGCCATATACGGTCGAATTCTTCTGCTGACAAATTATCAAACCTCAGTGAACGTTCACACACTAGTGCATCCTCTTCAGGAACTACAAAAAAATGAATAACGGGATAGGATAAATAATTTATATTATGTTAATATTGTTACAAGTATGCTATGAATTTAAAAAGCGAAGTAAAAAAGTATGAAGTAGACGGGGAATTGAGGAAAAACAATGGAAGTGAAATGAAAATATTAGTTTAGTTGAAATTCCGAGAAGTCATAGAACGGTTCGGTTTCGTTGTATTTCACGGTTAAATAAAGATTGAATGTTTAAAAACTTATTGCCTTTTTTTATCACAATCCAGTGATCGAATAAATCTTAAAGCAAATTTCGTTACATTGGTGTCAGGTGGTGCATGAGTTTATACTTGAGTCTGAAGTTGTCGCAACGAATACGGAAGAAACTACAGATGTTGTATTAAGTAATGTAGTAAATGTTACATCAACAGAATGGAGAAGTGAAGTGTGTGATATGTCTCAGCTTAAACAAATGCTACAAGACATGAACAACAAAATCGACCAAAGATTTGAGACCGTGGATAAAAATATGACAGAAATTTTTCGAAATACTCAGATGCGCTTCACTGAAATCACGAATTCTTTAAGTGAGCATGTATTGGGTCTGGAAGAAACCACTATGTCTCTCGATAACAAAGTTTGCGAATTAGATAGTAAAGTTGACAACATGAAACAAAAGATCGAGCAGTTAGAAAAAAATGAGCCAACTGCTCAGGTAGCCAAAGGAATCAGCATAGCAAAGCTGAAAGCACCCACTTCTGATGGAACCTCACCCTTTAGTGTGTTCAAGTTTCAATTTGAAACTACAGCTACACACAATCACTGGGAAAATGATAGTTCTTCGGCAGCACTGATTGTTTCGTTAAAAGGCGCAGCTGCAGAGGTCCTCCAAACGGTTCCACTAGCAGAACGGAATAACTATGAGGCTATCATGGGCGCCTTACAACGAAAATATGGCAGTGATCACATGAGACAAATTCATATAATAGAGCTGAAGAATCGCGTACAGAAAACAGGTGAGTCCTTATAGAACTATGCTGCGGATATAGAGAGGCTGGCACACTTATCGTATCCTGAGGAGTTAAGTATTGTGGCTGAAAAATTCAAAATAGAGGCATTTATCGATGGAATAAGAGATCTTGAAACAAAACGGGAGACGATGAGAACACCGAAAGCAACTTTTAATGAAACTATAACAGTTGCACTCACTCAGGAGACAATTGCCTTATCTTGTCATCCGACATTAAAAATTCGTCGGGTAGAAGTGGGAGTCGAGCAAAAGGAAACACTCAGTCCAAATAAACGTTTCAACGGACAATGCTACAATTGTGGTAAACAGGGACATTTGGCACGTCACTGTCGATTACCTCAGAAATATTCAGAGTCGCGTTCATCGATCAGAAAATTAGACTAGTAAGGAAGCAATTGGTCACACCAATTACGTGATACCCTAGATGTAGAAAAATATACTCATTCTTATATCAACATTTTTGTATAAAAACGACTCATGCTTATATGGCAACACTAAGAAGGAGTTGCCCGATTTTGCTCATCTTCGAACTTGACCTTGCAATTTTAATCAAATATTATTGTACCAAATTACAAGTCTCTAGCTACAAGCGTTCTCGAGTTATCGTCTGGACAGACAGACACACAGACAGACAGACAGACAGACAGACAGACAGACGGACATGCATAAAACGGTTTCTTTTCACTTCCCAATCATGAATATATAGTCCTTTCTTTTCTGTGACGATTATTTCTTGGCGTTGCAAACGTTCGCTCAAAACTAATATACCCTACATCTAGGGTATAAAAATGGGGTGAACGATGGAGGAATAAATGAGAACCAACAGGCGTTAAACTAAAAAGAGTCAATTCAACGGGGCATGAATGCCCCACAATTTCGTAGGCGTAGATTTTATGATTCAACATGGATACACAGTGGATATCAAGAACAAGATTTTAAAGTACGCCGATGTTGAAGTACCTTTGAAAATTGGTTCTGAGTTAAATGCAATAGTTGCCAAGGTTTGTCTGAGAGAACGCAGTCGTATTGAGCCCAATCCAGAAGAAATATTATGGGGTATAATAAATGGAGACCGTCAGAAAAATCGGTTATGTGTTGTAGAAACGGACAAGAAAAATTGGAAGAAAGATCTTATAATTGGAAAGACCCTAGTTGAAACAGGATCAGAGTGCATAATACCAGTGAGAGTCCTGAATCTATCGGATAAACCAAAATGGATTCAGAAAGGTGAAATTATCGCCACATGTGGGAAGTCAAGGCCGTCGTAAATTGTGCAATCGAGGAGCAGGGATCAAATAATGTAAGTTTCCCAGATTCCTCAATATTGGAGACGTTCCTGAAAGACTGGACGGCGGAATTAAGTGACGAAGAGATAATTAAGGCAAAACGGTTTTTGCAGAAACATTGGAAAGTTTTTGCATTCACTGGCAAAAATAGAGGGAGAGCATCTATAGTTAAACATCGTATTAATACAGGTGATTTTCAACCAATTCGTCAAGCTCCAAGAAGGATTGCATTAGCCAAGAGAGAAGAAGTGACGGGACTTATTGAGAAGATGGAAGAGGAAAAGGTCATCGAACCATCAGAGAGTCCGTGGAGTTCACCGGTTGTTCTTGTTAAGAAAAAGAATGTCAGCTTACGATTGTGTGTGGATTACAGGAAATTAAATGATATTACCAAGAAAGATAACTACCCATTACCCAGAATCGATGATACACTAGTCACGTTGTCTGGAACGACATGGTTTTCCACCCTGGACTTGCAAAGTGGATATTGGCAGGTAGAAATGGATGACAAAGATAAGGAGAAAGCCGCCTTTAGTGTTGGCAGCGGTCTTTGGCAGTTCAAAGTTATGCCGTTTGGTCTTTGCAATGCTCCAGCTACCTTTGAACGTCTCATGGAACGAGTTCTAAAAGGTTTGCACTGGAAGATCTGTCTTGTGTATCTCGATGACATTATTAGTATGGGAAAAAATTTTGATGATCATTTGAGAAATTTGGAAGTGGTATTTGAGCGCTTGGAGGATGCGGGTCTTGAATTGAATGCGAAAAAGTGCTCTCTTTTTAAACACGAAGTCAAGTATTTGGGGCATAAAGTAACGTCGAAAGGAATTCATACAGATGAAAATAAAATAAAGGCTGTAAAGGATTGGCCTCGACCGTCCAATTTGCATGAGCTACGAAGCTTTCTGGGTCTATGTTCCTACTACAGAAGATTTGTTCCTGGTTTTGCAAATATTGCAAGTGGTCTACATGAATTAACGCAGAAAAATCAAAGTTTTGAATGGAGTAACACGCAGGAAAATGCATTCCAAAAGCTTAAAGAATAATTGTGTATAGCACCAGTGCTTGCGTATCCAATACCTGGCGAAAAATTTATTTTGGATACCGATGCGAGTGGTCATGGTATTGGTGGAGTTTTGTCTCAGAGCATCAATGGTCAAGAAAAAGTCGTCGCATATTTCAGTAAAATCTTGTCAAAGCCGGAGAGAAATTATTGTGTCACTCCAAGAGAGTTATTAGCAGTAATGGAATGTGTGAAACACTTCCATAAATACTTGTATGGACAACCATTTTTTCTGAGGACTGACCATGCGGCACTGAGGTGGCTACTACAATTTAAAGATCCTGAAGGACAAATTGCAAGGTGGATTGAACGTCTTCAGAGCTACGATTATATCATCGAACATCGCAAAGGTGGACAACATGGAAATGCAGATGCACTGTCCCGACGACCATGTAAGAGCGAATGCGGTCATTGTTCACATGTGGAATAACTGATGTACGCCTTCTAAGTATCTTACCTGAAGCAGAATGGTCAAATGAAGAAATAAAACGGTATCAGTGCGGTGATACAGATCTAGCAAAAATAATCGAGTAAAAGGAACTCAATAGAAAGCCGACGACGTGGCAAGAAATATCAGCTGAAAGTCAAATCTGTAAGGCATATTGGGCACAATGGAAAAGCTTAGAATTACACGATGGTTGCCTTTATAGAATTTGGGAAAGTGAGGATGGTAAAGTTCGTTCCAAACTATTGGTGATCCCAAAAACGAAAATAGAGGAAATTATCGCGGATTACCACAATGGATCAAGCGGTGGTCACCTGGGTGTAACCAAAACTGTAGGAAAGATTAAAAAAAGGTTTTACTGGGTTGAATGCCAAGAATCAGTTGCAGATTGGATACGTCGATGTGACCTATGTATTATGCCTAAAGGTCCAAAGGGACCATCCACAAATTACGTAACGCTAAAATCCAAAATTTTCGAGACGCCCCTTCAACCTGTAACGAACCTGTAACGGAGGCGCAGACCCCTCCTAATAAATTACGTAACGCACTCACTAATCCCCCACCTCCTCTAGCAATAGAGTATAGTCTTCGTTTTGAGTATAATACTATATAAAAATATCGGTTTCGAACAGAATATCAGTTAGAACCTTGTCAAACCAAGATAGCGATTTATTTATACCGGGCATCAAAAATAAAATAAATTGTCAATAAGTCCAGTGTTTGTGAAAATTCCTGTTTTTAAGTGTTACGTTAAGCAGCATCGAACTCCCCCTCCTCCCCGTAACGACGTGTAATGTTAAGGACAACTACCCCCTCCCCACCTAAAGCGTTACGTAATTTGTGTATGGCCCCAAAGCGCCGAACACGAGGAAAAATGCATCAATATAATGTGGGTGCTCCGTTTGAAAGAATAGCCATGGATGTAGCGGGACCATTTCCAATCAGTAACACAGGAAATAAATACATCCTGGTGGTAATATACTATTTTAGCAAGTGGCCGGAACTATATCCAATACTCAATCAAGAAAAGAAAACTATTGCAGAAGTCTTTATTCAAAACTGAGTTAGCCGATATGGGGTTCTCCTAGAATTACATTCCGATCAAGGAACAAATTTTGAGTCTTCAATCATTAAGGAAGTTTCCGTTATGCTGGGAATAAAGAAAACACGAACCACAGCAATTCATCCTCAATCTGATGGTATGGTTGAACTCTAGAAGAACATTTGAAGAAAGTTGTCGGTGAAGGGCAGAAAGATTGGGATGAACATCTGTCAATGTTTTTGATGGCATATCGTTCTGCTATACATGAAACAACCACAGCAAAAGCAATTTTTGGTGTGGACTTACGACTTCCAGCAGATTTAAAATTTGGAGTATCAACAAATTCGGAGATTAGAAAATCTGATGATTATATGGAGCAAAAGAAGAAAGAACTGGACGAAATTCATCAACTCATTAGAAGGCGAACTAAGATAGTAAGTGATAGGATGAAGGCCAGGTATGATCTTCGAGCAAATTCGGAAGGATTTGCGGAGGGTCAATTAGTACTTCTATATAATCCGCAAAGGAAACGAGGATTATCCCCTAAATTACAAACTCATTGGGAACGACCGTATCGAATCGTCACAAGGATAAATGATGTGGTGTACCGGATTCAAAAATACCCTGGAAATAAAGCAAAATTTAAAGTAGTACATATTGAAAGACAAGCACCTTATGCAAAAGAAGGAAAAGTATTTGTTCGGGACGAACAAGTTTAAGAAGGGGGCAATGTTATAAGTATGCTATGAATTTATAAAGCGAAGTAAAATAAAAAAGCAAAATTAAAAATTTTGAAAAACCCACGACGGTTAAACGTAATTGAAAAAGGATAAAATAATTTAAAAACCCCCGACTTAAAGAATTTAAACCCAAGTGTTCAAAAACCTAATATTTTTCATCGCAATAGACCTAGCAACTAGTCAAATAAATACAGAATTTGTCAATAACAGTTAAGCACTCATTTGTTTGGTCTTGTGCACTAGCCTTCTGCTAGCGCAGTTAATTGCTGTAATCAGGCAGTCTTGCGTTAGCTGCCATTAAGAGCACATACATTAAATTCGAATCATTAAGTTAAAAATTCTAAATCAGTTGTGTAATAATTCTAAATCCTTTTAATTAAAATAGTTAAGCGAATCAAACAGTGTTTTTTCTTAAGTCAAAATTCTACCTTAAAGACACCTAATTTCGTCTACTCTTTTTCATGGTCCTTCGAGCCGGATGATGCGGATCATACGGATGATTGGGATAATACGGGAATTACGGGTTTTTCAGTGTCTTTAAGAAAATAAATGAAGTGCTAATTTCTCGTTTTCTGATCTTTTTTACACATGTTTGAACTTCGAACTGTTGAAAAAAAGGAAACATTATATAGTGACTCTTCTATTCGGTATATATCTAGTACAAAAAGTGGTGCTTTTATAAATAACGCTTGTGATTCTAAATCTGCGAAAATCAATGCTCTTATCAGTGATTTTACCACACAGATAAATCTGAACTGCTCATTGAACAGTGTTTCACGCGCATAATTAGCTAAGTGAAAATCGTGTATCAAACATACGGAAAACTTTCGGACTTAAATCTAATTCTTTGAAATTCTTGAATTCTTTGAGTGAACATTTTACTTTATTCGGAAATATCAGAAACTTCTTGAAATCTAAAAACTCTCAAATAAATTTACTCCAGGCACATATTCATATTGCAACAGTGTAAATATAGCGGTTAATCTTCAGTTACAGCTAATTGTAGCTCTGGCTAATTTCAAATTGTTCAACTCTATTCAACTCATCTTCTGCACCGTAAGTCTGCATGTGGCTAGCAATTCAATTAGAAGAATTTCGGTGAGTCAATTTTATTTATTCTCCAATTGCAATTATTGAAGTGGACGCATTACGATGGAACAAAAACTCGATCATCAGGAAAGACTTGGTGGAAAAATTCAAAGATTCATTA